>CM049799.1:16199705-16257205 GCA_027422405.1 Ptychobarbus kaznakovi | reverse complement strand
GCACATGCTGCACACAGGAGTAACCTAGACTGTGAATTTATCACAGCCAGGCTCTGGATTTATAGCACCCTGCTGTCCATCATCTTCAGCAGAGATGGAGAAAGAGAAGCGAAGCTTGCATGAAGGCATTTTTAGTGTGCGTGTTGCTCAAGACGATCTTTGACACTTGAAGAAAGCGAACCGCTAGTGTCCCATACGTCTCTATTGGTGCTCAGGTAATGCAGTGACAGAAACAGGCCAGTGTGACAGAAAATGTGCTCTTTTTGCTCTGAAAAATAGCCTCCAGGATTTGTTTGGTTGGGGGTGCTAAGGGTGGGGCTTAACAGTTCAGAGGGGGTGCTAAAAAACTAATTACATTGAGAGAAAGTTATGAAATGCCTAACTTATGCTATCAGTTTTTTCCACTAACAGCAGCTTCAAAAAAGCCATATTTAACTTTTTTCCCGTGGTGTTAAACTTCTCATATTCCACTGTTATGTTAACTTCTAATTCAACTAATGTTAACACTTAAATCTGTGCCTTAATGTTTATATGAAAAACAAGTATATATTTTTTTATATACAGTATATACACATATCTAGTATTTTTTTTCTGACCATCAAGTGTCAGTCACTCAATGCCAACTGTTAGGAAAACATGGTAAATTCACTGCTACATGCTACATGTACATGTACTGCGTTAGGCTAACCGAGACTTGTCATAGCACTTGCACATTATTGCTCTTTTGTTGGTTTTGAGACGGACTAAATCCAGAAGAACTGTTTCAAGACGCTTCAAGAAACCTGCTGCAAAGCTCCTGAGAAACTCTGCTCAAGTGCACCGAGGACTTTAAACACAACGGATGCTCACACCAAATGTTGATTTAATTTACTTAACAGAAGTTAATTGATAAAGAAAATCTATTTATGATGGTAATTTTGACAGCATCCTCATTTTACAGCATTTTTACACAAGTGCCTAAAACTTTAAACAGCACTGTTGCTTTGCAGGAGGTTTCTTGAAGCGTCTCGAGACACAGTTCTTCTGGATTGAGTCTGTCTCAGTTTGTTCTGTTTCTTCATGTCACTCCAGACAGACTGATGATGATGATCAGGGGTGCATTTACCAAAAACAACTATGGTCGCAAGTTCCTTCATTACCAATAGAATTCAATGGAACTAACGACCATAGTAAACTAACGATGCTTTTGGGAAATGCGGCCCAGACCAGATCTCTGTGTGGAGCACAAAAATCTCACTTTTTGAGCTTTAAAAACAAAAAAAATGAATGTTTGGAAATGTAAACTTTCCTTCTGACTGACACACTAAAAAAATTAATACTGACACACTACAGCAAAATATAAAAAACCATGAAACCATCTTTTAGCTGCTGAAAATACTAGAATTCTAATCATTTTGACCACCACTATTAGTATAAGAGAAACACTTTTTAGAAAATATAAAATTATTTTTTTCAAAATATAAAAATAATTAATTACATTATAATTAATAAATAATATTAGTTATCATGATATGTGCTTTATAACTAAATGACACTCTCATAAATGTAAACATGATCCTGAAAATCCCCTTAATAAATATCCTACTACTCCATACAGGGATTTTTCAGCATATTTGAATCATCCTCTGTGCAGGAAGTTTAATACTCAGGTCAGGGGTTTGTTTAAATCTCTGCCCCTAGCATGAGAATCAGCGATGGCTGGCTACTAATTAAGAGTTATTAAAGGAAGGAGGTCAGATGAGAGGTGAGTGGATTTATCCGTCTGTATGGAGTTTGAGCGTTCCTTCTTCAGCTGCTGCGTGTTAAAGTCAAGCCGGTGTTATACTAGCACTGAGAGAAGAGACGCCGAGCGCTCAGAAACGGCTCAAACGCTGACTTTACTGCCTCTATAAACAGCAGTTTGGCCTACTTCCACCGCAGGACTAATAAATGGCAGAGCGGCTTGTTTTGCTGGTTAATGATGGCGTGTGAGGGCACAGGGTTACAGCAGGCGTCAGGAAACACAGACTCGTTTATGACGAGGAACATCGATGTGTGTGTGCATCAATATCACAGGGCCTACTTCTGATTATTAAGAGTGACATCAAGATGTTTCCAACCACACTGCAAAAAATAAAAAAAATTCCAGAAAAAAATATTTTAATCTTGAGCGTGAGTTATTCCAAAACTGATAAAAAACAATAACTCTCCCTGATGAAAGGAGACGTAAACAAAGGAATATCCGTCCATATAACAACGTTATTGCTTCGTTGGACTAAAGTATACAATCTGATGTTGTTCAATAGATCCTTACCTCTCTAAGCCCTCTAAGGTCTAAGGTCTCTTTCCGCTCTGAGCACCAGAACGACCAGACACAGGAACAGTTTCTTCCCTCAGGCAATCCATCTCATGAACACTTACACACACTATTTATCTAACACACATACATAGTCTACACTTCAATTGCACATAATATACCTGTACATACAAAACTGTTCGTTGTTATATACCTGTACACACAATTACAAATATGTGTATTGTTATTCCTTATTTACTTTTTAATTCTTCTTTGTATTATCTGTGTTTTTTTGTTCTGTCGCCGTCATTCTGGTGCACTGCGGTAGCTTCTGTCACAAAATAAAATCCTTGTATGTGTAAACACACCTGGCAAAAAAGCTCATTCTGATTCTTCTAAAACAAAGCATTTGGGTGTTTTAGTGTTTTGTGTGCTCGTCCTTGTTTGTGATGTTTTTTCTATGAAGATCTGGCAACACTGACACTTTACCGCAGGGCTCATGAGCAGCTAGCCCCGTGCTAAGTTAAGACATCTTTCACTGTTATTTTCCTGCATCTCACATACAGACGAATACACTGATGCACCTTCAAATACGTCATTAACAGCTTGTTCAGTTCGGTTCTGTACACACTGCGTAGAGTTAATGCGGTTGTCACTCCCGTATTTGAGTGAATTATGTGTGTACAGAAGGAGTAAAAGGTGATCTGCCAGCAGAATTTGGCTGCAGTGTGTACGTGGCCTTTAACATGGTATTCTTTGAAATATACAAGTATGATATTCAAACCTTAGTGAGCATATAAAACAACTATGATTTCACCATCTAATACTGGTCCAGCAAACAGGTAACGTTCTTACAACGCTTTTTAAACATACATTTTTAGGAGAAAACGTTTCTTAAAGAAATGCTTATGGATTGTTCTTATAACTTTATTAATGCTTGATATACGTTCTCATAACGTTGATAAAATGTTTTCTGAACATCCTCATGATGTTATTTGTACTTCAATGATCAAAGAAATATGTATATATTTTTGTAACATGTAAATAATGTTCTAATCACAACAACAACAAAATAGACACTTCAACATTTTAGAAACATTTCAAAACAATCTTCCCAGATTTTTTATAACCTAAATGTCAAACCTGGGCATGTTTTTTCTAGCGTTACCATTAAATTATTAAAATATTGTTTCTGAACGTCCAGTTTCAAGAACAGTTTTTATTGGTTATGCAAACATTGTATAATATCTCAAACATTATATGGAAGCATTACTTTTGAATGTTCTTTGTGCGTTCTGAAACAAGTAAAAATGTTTAGACAAACATCCAATGTTTCAGAAAAACCTTCCATGAACGATGAATACATAATGTTTTTGTGCTAACATTTTCAGAAAATAAAAGTTTTTTCTTGGTTATGCAAATGTTAAAGGAACATTCCATTTGATAATTTTTCAAACATTATGGAACGTTACTTTTGAATGTTCTGAAACAAGTTGATACATTTAAAAAATGTTGAATACACATCCAACTAAAACTTTTCAGAAATAAATGTATGAAAGGGAAGTGATGCATAAATAATGTTTGGAGAACATTATTACAGACCAGATGACTTCTAAAACACGTTACTGGAAGAACATTAGTTCATAACTTGGAGAGAACCGTGACTGAATTCCCTGTTACCTGGATCTAATAAAGCATCAGAGAGGCAGCGCCGGAGGTCTGGAAGAGTTTAGCTGATGTGTAGAGGTCAGGTGGAGGATCTCTGACATCCGTGAGGTCAGGCGATGGAAACGAGAGGAAATCTGAGAAAATCTCCTCCTGCGGCGCTCAAACTTCACAGCTACAGCCGCTGAGCTTCACATAAGCCAGAGTAAAGTGTGCTTTACAGCCCATCAGGAGCCGAGCGGCGCGTGGGAACCCACCATACATGGTACTGGAACTCAGTGCGTTTCTGTTTAGATGCATGAAACTGACCGTGTTTGGTGGGGAATAGTGTCCATATACAGTATGCAAGTCAAAGCACGCTTTCATGCACAGAGGTAAATCTAAGTGCTTTTAACTAATAATCACACTTAACTAGGACAGGAAAATAACCATATATGGACACACGAGGGCGGGAAACACAACACAGGACTGACAGCTTTACATAAAATAAAGTATTGACAAGAAAAAAATTTAATTGCTTCAAAATGTATACAAAATAAAATCAATTAAGAAATTATATGTGTGTGTGTGTGTGTGGTGTGTGTGTGTGTGTGTGTGTGTGTGTGTGTGTGTGTGTGTGTTGTGTGTGTGTGTGTGTGTGAGTGAAAATAATAATACAAAATAATTTAAAATGTGACAATACAAATAAATGAATACATAAAAAAACAACCCTGTTACAACATTAATCAAAATTAATCCTGTGTGTGTGTTTCCTTTTCCTGTGTGTGTGTGTGTGTGTGTACCTCTCTCCTTTGTTCAAGAGTTTTTCTTCATCATGATTACTATTAAATTTATAATAATCTTTGTGTGCGTTTCCTCGATGAAAATACAATTAAATAGTAAAAAAAAAAGATTTAAGATGTATTAACAATGAATAAATAAATAAAATATTAAATAAATATTTTTCATAATGTTTTAAACTCTGCAGTGAATGGGTGCCAATTATTAAGATGTTTTTTAACTTCAAACATCAGAATAGGCCAAAACAAGAGAGAAATCAAAACTAACTCTATTTTCTTAAGTTTAAAATGCATTTAAAACGTTCATTTCTGAAAATATGGTCTGTTTTGCTAATGTTTTGAGAAAATGTTATTTCTAAATGTCTTTGTCCTAATAAATGTCAATGTTTTAAACCTTTATTCTTGATTATATGAACATTCCATTGTATCATTCTACAAACATTCTGAGAATGTTGGAACGTTACTTGAACGTTCTAAAAAAACAATAGATACATTTAAAAAAAAGAGTTGCAAATGTATGGAAGCATGTGTAGCAAAATTCAAAAACGGAATGCATTTTCAAATCCAGAATGACTTAAACAATATTCATTGTGGATTATTTAATGATAATTAAATAATGAACCACAATGAGATGAACCACCATTTCATGAAACGTCATATATGGAAGTATCAATGCATTTAAGAAAAATAACAGACATTTACATCACCATTTAGCCACCCTTGTGCTGCACCTTTGGCTCAGAATGCATTTTGAAACTCATTGCCTTTTGCTACAATTATTACAAGGCATTATGAAGAAAATACAATCCCAAGTGTCCTACCCCGAAGTCTAGATGCATTTAGGAAATACAGCATTTAAATGATCATTTTACTACAGTTTTTGCTTGGATATGTTAACGTAGTTAATTAATTTGGGTACTAGATTTAAATTTTAATTTCACAACTTATAAAGCTTTAAAATATGGTTTTAATTTGCATATTAAAACTAGTGTAGAAAAGGTCAAATTTAAATTATACAATTTAATTTTTATTTTTATTTTGCACGTGTATGGGAAAATGTTCATTTAAATACAGAAATATATTGCCATTTTGCATTTTACATTTCAAGTAGAATTTTGCTACACATTTTTTTATATGATATATGATTCAAATAAATTAAATTACAAATATTAAATATTATTAAATAAAATTAAATATTAAAAACATATACTTCCATACATATGTTTCAAATAACTGTTACAGAAAAAGTTCCATTGGTGCATAAATATAATTTTTGTGCTGAGAACATTGGTAAATATGACTTTGAATTAATATTCTATTAATGTTACGGGAAGAACATTTACTCTATTAATATTTAAACACCAGAAAAGAGCACAGGAAGGTATCTGTAAAAACAGCAGATGTTTTAATGTAAAAAAAGCAGATGTTTCGGGATCTTGGAGGAGATTATTCACAGACAGCACATGTAGATGTGCTCCCACACTCATGATGAAGCCCTGATTTATCCTCCCAAAGAGAGAATATGCACCTATAAAGCCTCTCGGTAATGAACTCCACATTACAGACTTCAGACGGACGGCTTTCCGCCTGCACTCATGAGAAGGTCACGTTTCTAATTCATATCAACAAGCCTGTGTTTACCGAGGAAGCCTGTGGGACTCGCTCTGTGATTAGCGGCAGGCCGCTCGCTTTACTCAAACCTTTATCTGGCCATAAGTTAACTTTGAAAAGTTTGGTCTTCCACGGTTCTCCACTGCAGATACGAAACAAAACCATACATTCAGTGAGGTTTCTGCATAACACAATCTCTGAAAATAAGCTGTGATATCTACTGTTTTTTGTATAAATGTAAAATATATACATATATAATATGTAATTAAAATGTCTGGATATCTTCTGAAATTCGGCTATGTAGGTAGTTAGTAAGTATATCAATTAATTAATTCTTGAAAATATGTCTTGATATTTTCGTCCATTTGGCTAAATATTAATAAATAAATGTTAATTTGCATTTGATTATATAACAATGTAATGTTGTGAATATTATGTGGATATTAATTACTGTTAAAATAAAAACAAAAATGCAAACAAATATAAATATCTCGAAAATTAGTCTTGATATACTCTGCTTTTTTGATAAATAAATAAATAAATACAATTCTTGGAAATAAGTCTTGACATCTGCTACTATTTGACTAAATGTAAAAAAAATATATATATATAATAAATAAATAAAATAAAATAAAATAACTAACCCCAATTCTTGGAAATAAGTCTTGACATCTGCTACTATTTGACTAAATGTAAAAAAAATATATATATAATAAATAAATAAAATAACTAACCCCAATTCTTGGAAATAAGTCTTGACATCTGCTACTATTTGACTAAATGTAAAAAAAAAAAAAAATACAATAAATAAACATTCTTGGAAATTCTTGACATCTGAAATAAGTAAAATAATAATAAATAAATAAATATAATTCTTGAAAATAAGTATTGCCATCTGCTACTATTTGACTAAATGTAAAATAATAATAAATAAAAACAAATAAATAAAACAAAAATAAGCCTCTATATCGTCTGTCATTTGGCTAAAAGTGAAATAAATAAATTCATCTTCTGTCATTTGGCTAAAAGTGATAGAGAAACTAACTGACATGAAAATACATACAAAGAAGTCTACAAAATTTGTCTTGATTTCTTCTGGATTTTGGCTGAAGTAAGTAAATAAATAATTATTAGCATTTGATTATATGACAATGTAATGTCGCCAGTATTATTAGAATATTAATAAACTGTAGGTACCACTGGCATATAGATGAACTAACTCAGAGCTACACACGTAAACCAGAGGCCTGATTTCTGCTTTATTTGTATATTCAATATTTGTACTGGGTGACACGCGTATGAAAATAATGTTTTGTGTCTGTCTCTATCAGAGGCTCCAGTCTGCAGAAGGAGGCCATTCTTCGGCGCTCTGTGTTGTTGTGGTCTGTGGTCCTGTTCTCACCCGGGTCCAGTAGAGCCCTGAGGGAGCACATGTGTGAGCCAAATGTGACGCCAAAGCAGCACTCGTAAAAGAGACCCGAGGAGACGAAACAGAGCTGCATTATTCCTTCAGTCTCACATGTGTCTTCTATTCATAATCCAGAGTCAGATATCTCGATATGAGCTCCAGCGCTTCTCATCAAATGAGCGGAGCTGCTCCACATTGATTTCACTGACGACTGGAGAACAAACACGGCAACGATTCATTCATCAGGGTTTTAAAAGAACGTTATATGATTCAAAACATACTAATAATTCAGGGTCAGTTTTGGAGTATCATGTGTTAGATTGCATGCTATCTATCTATCTATCTATCTATCTATCTATCTATCTATCATCCATCCATCCATCATCCATCCACCCATCTATCTATCTATCATCCACCCATCTATTTATCATCCATCATCCATCCATCCATCCATTTATCTATCATCCATCCATCCATCCATCCATCCATCCATCCATCCATTTATCCATCCACGCATCAATCCATCCATCAATCCATCCATCCATCCATCCATCCACCCATCCACCCATCATCCATCTATCCATCCATCCATCCATCTATGATCCATCCATCCATCCATCCATCTATGATCCATCCATCCATCTATCATCCATCTATCATCCATCCATCTATCATCCATCTATCATCCATCCATCCATCCATCTATCATCCATCTATCATCCATCCATCTATCATCCATCTATCATCCATCCATCTATCTATCTATCATCCCCCCATCTATCTATCATCCATCATCCATCCATCCATCCATCCATCCATTTATCTATCCATCCATCCATCCATCCATTCATCCATCCATCCATCCATCTATCATCCATCCATCATCCATTTATTCATCCATCCATCCATCCATCTATCATCCATCCATCCATTGCTTGAGTTGTTTCATTTAAGTATAATTTTAGTAGATTTTAGAAACATTTTTAAAAACATTGTAAAGTATTTTAGTCGGTTTGATGTTTTAAATGTTTTTATTGTGTCATTTTAATAATGTTTTTTGTAAAAAAAAAAATATATATTTTGAATTGTTTTTAATTATTAAAAAATTCTGTTCTTTTAAATTGTTATAATTTTTTGTAGTAAATTTGTAAAGTCTTGTAGTTTTTTTTGTAATTGCACTGGAAAGTACGGAGGATTAGGGCCAAGCAAAAATAAAACCACCTCGAGATTAAAGTCGTTAAATTTATAGAAAAAAGTTGAGATAAAATGTTGAGATTAAACTCATTAAACTATGAGAAAAAAGTTCTCTTAAAATTTACGAGAAAAAAATCTTAAATTTCAAGAAAAAAGTCGTTACGTTCGGAGAAAAAAAGTAGTTAAATTTATAGACAAAAGTCGAGAAAAAAGTAATTACATTTCGAGAAAGAAGTCGTTAAATTAACGAGAAAAATGTTGAGTTACAGACTGTTGTGATGCTCATGTCATCTCGTTACACAGTGTTATCCAGAGGCGGAGGCTGGAGAGTAATGCGCTCGGGAGAAGTGTATGGTGTGATCGGCAGGGTTCCAGTCCGTCTTTAGCCGAACTCGCTTTTCTTCTTTTCTCATCACATCGGAAAAGTGGAAATCAATTGCTTGAAGAGTGATTAATAATAATGTATTAATTATGGGTGGGCAGCCTATGGGGAGGGCTTTGTTCTCCCAACAAGGCAGCATCTATAATTTAAATAAATAAAATTACTATTGTTGTTAAAATCAAATGTTATTATTGCATCATGTTAATGTAATTTAACGACTTTTTTTCTCAAAGTTTATTCTCAACATTTTATCTCAACTTTTTTCTCGAGATTTAATGACTTTTTTCTCATAAATTAATGAGTTTATTCTCAACATTTTTCTCAAAATGTAATTTTTTTTTTGTTGAATAAATTAATGAGTTTGTTCTCAATGTTATGTCGACTTTTTTCTCTAAATTTAATGACTTTTTTCTCATAAATGAATCAGTTTATTCTCAACATTTTGCTCAAAATTTAACAACTTTTTTCCTCAACATTTTATGTCGAATTTTCTCTCGAGATTTAACAACTTTTTTCTCATAAATTAATGAGTTTATTCCCAACATTTTTCTCAAAATGTAATTTTTTTTCTCATAAATTAATGAGTTTATTCCCAACATTTAATCTCAACTTTTTTTTTTAAATGTAACATCTTTAATCTCGAGATGGTTTTATTTTTTGCTTGACCCTAATCCTCCTTTGTAGGAAAGAAAGTAGCCTAAGCATATTTATATATTTATTGTTTAGGGTGCAAATGGCAGAAGATATCAATACTCATTTTCAAGACTGTTTTCTATTTTATTCAAGACTATCATTCAGCATAGCCAAAGATATCAATACTTAATATTGATTATTTATTAATTTTAATTACATTTTTTATTTTGTTTTCATTTGAATTTAGTTACATTTTTAGTTAAATTTTGTAAAATATTTTAGTATTTTTTGTGAATTTTTTAAATAAATGTATGTGTTTTCATCCTTTTTCTTAGTTTCACCCCCCCCCCCTTCTCAGTGACTTTGTTTCATAAATTCTGAAACATTTATTTACCTGAGCTCTTCTTTTGAAATGTCCTCCCTTTCATGATTACACAAAAAGTTGTGTGTGATTTTCTAAACTGTGTTTGATTTTCTAAATGTCATGAATTCCGAACGGCACAGAATAACAGCAATAACCTTTATGCAACTCGATTAGGTCTCCTGAGACTTGAAAGAGCAACAACATCATCATCATCCTCATCATCAGGGTCATTCTGAACTGAAATTCAACACAGAATCGTATACAAAAGAGACGTCACATTCACAGTGACTCACATTTAAACTTTCCAAATGCAGCACAAACAACCACCCTGAACACTCTGCACCTTCCCTCTTCTGTTCTGATGGAGGGATGAACTCAAGCATGAGCTCATGATCGGCCAGACTTTCCAAAATAAGACCCTCGATGGTCATTCCTCCTCTGGTTTGACCGGAAAGAGCTTCAAAGATCGCCGAGCCGTGAAATAATTACTCACTAAAAACTCATATCCCCGCTCATCTATTAATGGTGTGCCGGTGGGACATTTGGTATATAAAGCTCATCACTTCATTTCTCTTGTTGTTTACTCTGTTCCGGTCAATGGCACTCGCTGACAGACTTCAGTTACCAGCAGAAAACTTCATCTGAAAATAAACATGTGTTACGCTGCCTTCCACGAATCATATATTGTGTGATGACGGTACGGTGTGTCAGAATGGGCTGTTTACTATAGATAACATAAAATTAAAAACATATAAAATAAAAATGGACTGAAGTGAAAAAAAACAACAAAAAAAACTGCTATTTCAGCTACTTGCCAAAACAACATTTTCCATTTTAGTATAGAATAAATTGATTTACTAAAATAGCTAAACTGAAATATAAATGAATAAAAATTAATACAAATATGTGTACATAAAAATTCTAAACACACACACACACACAAGATTTGTATCTGAAAACAGAAAAAAATGACCAATTTAAAAAAAAAAGTACATTTAGCATTTTTCCAGAATCAACAATGATCAAAAATGTAAATAAAAATAGAAAATTAAAAATGTACATTCAATATATTATTGCAAAAATGTATATAATAGTACATCAATTATATTTAACACTGGGTTGGAAATTAAAAGATGCAAAAAAATGGTCAGAAAATCAATTCATGTGAATCAGTCCATGCTTTTTGTTAGATTAATCTAAATAATCAAATGCTGAATGATTTTAGAGGTTAAATTTTGTTTATTTTACAAATATAGGCCTCAAGTCACTATTTCAGATCAAATTAATAGATGAAATCCAAACAAAGGACATTCATGTTCGTCTTAGACTTCAGAAAAGTGCTACATATTGACCAAAAGATTGCTAAACGTCTGTAGACTTCCATCAGGATCAACATATCAGGAAAAACTCCACAAACTGACCAACTTGTGAGAGTCGACAGATCCTGGTGGTCATAGTCAAATACCTGACCAACCCAGTTTAAATGTATCTTATCATTATCAAACGTTATTACTTTGAATATGCTCTGTACTCGAGTAGTTCAAATGACCTACTTCCATCACACATCAGTGAGATCCACTCGCTGCAGTACATAATCAACTTCTAAACGAGCCGCCTGTAAAGAGAAATAATGAGGTTCAGGGCAGGAGGGTAAAGGTTTGACGTTCAGTTTTCCTGTTCAAACCGCCGCTGGTTCAGAGCCAACTGGGCCAGTTCTGTCAGATCTACTGTACAACACCATGTGTTTGTTTTTAGGAATGTGTGTGTGTGTGTGTGTGGTGTGTGTGTGTGTGTGTGTGTGTGTTTCTGTGTTCGCGTGTGTGTGTGCGTGCGTCCGTGTCTGTGTGTCTGTGTGTGTGTGTTTCTGTGTTCGTGTTCGCGTGTGTGTGTGTGTGTGTGTGTGTGTGTGTGTGTGTGTGTGTGTGTGTGTGTGTGTGTGTGTGTGTGTGTGTGTGTGTGTGTGTGTGTGTGTGTGTTCAGGTTGGAGAGTTCAACAGCCGGCTTCAGGACTGTGGAGAGGGGGGCGTGGGAAGGCGGAACGCGCTAAGGGGAGAGCGGGTTCTGAGACGAGCGGGGAAACGGTTGGTAAGTGAATCATGATTTACAGCTGTATCTACTTGCAGTGATTGCCGGAGAGACTTAAAAAGGGCCCGCCGGCCGGCAGAGGGGGAGAGTGATACTGGAGACCAAGAGCCGAAACCTGAGACGAAGAAGTGCGCGTCCCCGAGAGAGAGAGCACACGAAGAAGAGACGGCTGACGCCGATTGTTTATGTTTTGGTTCTGTTTTATTTTGGTTGAATAAACCCCGTTTGTGGCTCGTCACCCCTGACTTCCTCGTCTTCCTTCCCGTTCGCGTTACGAACCTCTCTACACTGGTGCCGAAAACCCGGGACGAGGAAGCCGGCGCGCCGACATGCAACCCGCCAGCCCCACACCACTTGCGGAACTAGTCAAGTCGCTCGCGGGTCTTCATCAGGCCCAACATCAGGCGCTCATGGACATGAAGCTGGAGCAGGAGGACCGCTTCCGGCTCTTAGTCCAGGCGCAGGATGAAGACCGGCGGGCCATCCGGAGCTTGCTTGGCCGGGAGGAACCCCCCGTCGCAGCACCATCGATTGCCCACGTCCCGCTGATGAAAATGGGACCCCACGACGACCCGGAGGCCTTCGTGGACCTCTTTGAGAGGACAGCGGAGGCGTGTGGCTGGCCACGCACCCAGTGGCCGGTGCGCCTGATCCCCCTGCTGACGGGGGAGGCACAGGTGGCAGCCCAGCAGCTGCCTGTTGCGAACCTCCTGGCCTATGACGATCTAAAACGGGCCATCCTGCAACGAGTCGGCCGAAACCCTGAGCAGCATCGACAACGCTTTCGCTCCCTGGATCTAGGGGAGTGCGGCCGACCGTTCGTGATGGCTCAGCAGCTCCGGGACGCGTGCCGCAAGTGGCTCTTGGCCGAGCCCCGCGACGTCGAGGGAGTGATCGACATCGTGGTACTGGAGCAGTTCGTCGGTCGACTGCCCCGACGGACGGCCGAGTGGGTCCAGTGCCACCGCCCGACGTCGCTGGCTCAGGCCATCCAGCTGGCGGAGGATCATCTGGCGGCGTGCCCCGGGGTCGGCGAGCCCCGGCCTCATCTCTCTCTCTCTCTCTCTGCTCTTTCCCCCTCCCTCCCCTCTCCTTCTCTCTCTCGCCCGGTCCCAGCTCCCAGGTCGCGGCTGCAGGTGGCCCCTCGAGCCCCACCGCGGAGTGGGAACGGCCGGACCGATCGCTACCCCCGGCGTGGGGAGGGGCTGAAGGCTGCCCTGTGCGGCGGCCCGCTCCTGCACTCTCCTAACTTTGATCTCCCCTTTTTGTTACAGACGGACGCATCGGACAGGGGGCTGGGTGCCGTCCTGGCCCAGGTGGTCGAGGGAGAGGAACGGCCGGTGCTGTATCTTAGTCGTAAGCTCTCAAATAGAGAGACTAGATACAGCACCATTGAGAAGGAATGCCTCGCCATCCGATGGGCCGTCCTCACCCTCCGATATTACCTCCTGGGTCGGGAATTCACCCTCTGTTCGGACCATGCGCCCCTCCAGTGGCTCCACCGCATGAAAGATACCAACGCGCGGATCACCCGTTGGTATCTAGCTTTACAGCCATTTAAATTCAAGGTGATCCACAGGCCGGGGGCACAGATGGCTGTAGCCGACTTCCTCTCCAGGAATGGGGGGGGGGGCTGCAGGCCGGAGGGCTCCCCGGCCTGAGACGGGCGGTGGGGGTATGTGGAGAGGGGGGCGTGGGAAGGCGGAACGCGCTAAGGGGAGAGCGGGTTCTGAGACGAGCGGGGAAACGGTTGGTAAGTGAATCATGATTTACAGCTGTATCTACTTGCAGTGATTGCCGGAGAGACTTAAAAAGGGCCCGCCGGCCGGCAGAGGGGGAGAGTGATACTGGAGACCAAGAGCCGAAACCTGAGACGAAGAAGTGCGCGTCCCCGAGAGAGAGAGCACACGAAGAAGAGACGGCTGACGCCGATTGTTTATGTTTTGGTTCTGTTTTATTTTGGTTGAATAAACCCCGTTTGTGGCTCGTCACCCCTGACTTCCTCGTCTTCCTTCCCGTTCGCGTTACGAACCTCTCTACAAGGACATATAAATCCCATTCATGTTCTTAAAAAACGTCTATGATTGAACAGCCATGAGAAGTTGCATAGTTTATCATATTCAACAAAAACATGTTTTAAGAACATTGTGCCAACATTCACGTTAAGTTATGAAAACATTATTGGTTATTTTTGGTTATGTGAACATTGAGGGAACATTGCATTGTCTCATTCTGCAAACAGCATGGGAACGATACTTTTGAATGTTTTCTGAACGTTCTGAAACAAGTAACCTTTTAAAAACGTTCCAACTAAAACGTTTCAGAAAAAAAAGAGATGTTACATGAATAAATAATGTTTGTGCTAACATTTTGAGAAAATTATTAAAGACCAGGGCCCTCATTTATCAACAATGCGTAGAAAAGGTTCAATATTTTGTCCTACGAATGAAATTTAGAACGTGCCTAAGTACAAGAAAATCCATATTTATCAAATGTGTGCATGTAGTTCTTACGCACACTAGTAAGAGATCATTGTTGATAGATCCTACATGTGTGTAAGTACCATGCTGGTTCACGTTCATTTGCATTTGGAAACGCCTCCAATTGAACCATATATGGTGACAACACGTCCCTTTAAAAATCCTGTGATTGAAACCCTAACCCCTACTTATATAAGCTACTCCGTGCTCTCTCCAAACAGATCAGTACGATCTTTAAAAAGGTCTCTCCCTGTGGAGCGCATTGTTTGCCAAGTCTTCCAATAACGCAAGATAAGCATTGCACTGAGACAAACATTTGTCACAGCTGTCTTTTAAATGGGTTGACACCAATTATGCAACTTGTCTGTTTAAAACTAAATACAATTATAAATTGAGTTGTTTTTTTTATAATGAAAGGAAACACAGGACATATGTGGACTGCTTAATGCATACTGTGACACTCTTAAATGCTTTTTATGTGTAGTGTCGCTATTCTACGTAAGCATGCTCAGAGGTGTGCTTTTATTTACACACATTTCTACGCACAAGTTGGTAAATCCCATACTTTGTGAAACTTTTCTTATGCACTCATTACGCACACATATGTGCGTACGCACTGTTGATAAACGAGGGCCCAGATGATGTTGAATGAACGTTTTATTAGCGTTCTATTACAGGAAGAACGTTTGTCCATAACTCTGAGAGAACCTTCCCAGAATGTTAAGGACATTTTTTTTGCAGCCGAATATTTTTGTGGAAACTGGGATACATTTTGTTTTTCAGGATTCACAGATGAATAGAAAGTTCAAAAGAACAGTATTTATTGTAAATATAACTGTGTTGTAACATCATAAATGCCTTTACTGTCACTTTTAAACAGTTTTAAAGGGGTCATATGATGTTGCTAAAAAGAACATTATTTGGTGTAATGCAATGGGTTCATGTGGTTTAAGGTTCGATAAACACATTATTTTCCACATACTGTACACTATAGATGCTCATCTATGCTCCATCGTTCTGAGAAGTGAGGTGTGCTCTGATTGGCCAGCTATCCGTTGCATCGCGATTGGCCGAATACCTCAAGCGTGAGACGGAAATGTTACCGTATTGTGATGCCGTGTCCCGATGCGACAAGACAAAAACAATAAAATCCATTATAAATGAGGCATTTGTTGCATCCAGTGGGGACATAATTACTGATTATAATGACTTAAACTGTCTTTTGTCTGCATTTGTGATCGGAGAAATGACAAACAACAAGCACTACTCTCACAAAACTCACGTTTGAATCGTCAGTGGCAGATTCTTTAAATAAGAAAACATACTTACAGGCTGTGATTCAGAATCGCCAGACTGTCCTTGCAAAGCTGTAATCGCTCCACTTTATAGAAACAGGCTTTGTGCACAGCTGGCAGGCTACTCTCAGGACTCAGGACACAGTCCTTCGTAAAATGTGCCGCACACATGCTAATATTTGGGTTGAACTGTTCTGGTACAGTGTTGTAAATGCAACTTAACCACTGATTTATAGTTGTGTCCTCTTTTGGAAGCCCGAACGAAGTACTTGTTTCACTTTCACAAGGAAACACATCGTCTCTAGGACATGGCGCCGGTGGCAGCAGCAATACTACAGCGCGCGCCTTCTTTCTTTGCGTATACGTTTGGGCGGTGTTTTGCAAATCTTCCCACATCGTGACATAGCCATGTGGGGTTTGTTTGAATGAGGTGTTTTAGAGGGGCGTGGAAGAGTCTGGACTTTTATAAAGAATATCTCTTTGGTTTTGAGACTTTAGTCTTTGCGACTTCAGGGATCTTATCTCTGCAGCTTGTAAGACTCCAAAGAGAAAGCAAATCTTGAAATCGCATCATATGACCCCTTTAATGCATTAATGCATTTTTATTTTACCCCAAACTTTTGAATAGTATCACGGTTTTCACAAAAATTATAAATCAGCACAACAGTTTTGATACACAACAAGCTCGGTAAACTCAAAATGTCGATGTAGTAAGATGAACTTAAAATTATTGTGTTTTCTAGTTCCCAGCATGCTTTGCATCAGACAAGGAAAATAAATGTGGAAATTAAGTGTTATTGTTTGTGTTTTGCACAAGATTAACACAGAGAGACATAAGTTAGTACTTAAATGTTCTGTCATGTTAGGATTGACATAGGTTTCTGTTATGTTGGTTTTGTAGTGTTATCGTTGCGGTGAAGACTAGCGCCTGTGGTTAGGTTAAAGATGGACAGTAAAACTTCAAGACTATATATAGTGCATGTGTTTTTAACTGTTTACATGCACGTGTTGTCGTGAGTCTTTTATATGACTCCATTAGCATGTGCCAGTGTGCTGTTTCTAACTAATACAAAACTATAAACATCTGAATGAATGTACTGTTGATGGAAGCAAGTGCTATATAATTATGATTATGGAAGCGAGGCTTGGCTTGGCTCACATTGCTCTCAGACCCACTTGTCATAAATAATGGAAAATAATTGAGTTTGTTTACTCAAATGTTTTGAGTATTCTTAACTTATCAGATTTTACAGAGCATTTTTTATTAAATAAATGCAGTGAGCAGAAGAATAGTCTTTAAAAACACATGCATCTAATCATTTGGCACTAATATATCCATGAAACATTATTTTTGGCGTGCATGCGTGTTAAAGACTGCATGATATTTCTCTCTTTATATACAGTGTGTCTGCGCGCTAACGGCCACTATCCACGTTCCAGATGTGCGTGAAGCCAAATCAGGTAAACAAAGGAACCTCAGATCCCACGCTGAGCTTCTGTTTTCACTCGATTCACAAACGTCTGCCTCCAGCCCCGCCGGGACACGCACTTATTATGCTATCCGTGTTTTGATTTGGTTTTAAGACTTCTGGCCTCTCAAGATCCTCCACAGTAAGAACCAAAAAAACCACGGATTACATTTTTGATGTTACATATAAAAGTTTACACACAAATCAACGTTTACTAGCTATACTGTGGAATATTTAACAGCGAGCGCGAGGCTATGAAAAACCATGTGATTGAAGAAAGTGTTGCTTTGAGTGTTTTTCATTCATTTCTTCTCGTGGTGTTTAATGGGTCAGCTAACAAGACTGTGCTGTAGCTGGATAAACAGTGGAATATTTTCCCTTCAGATTAAATGAATGCTGGCTCACTCAGGTTTTCAAGTTTATCATCTCCTGAGGAATATTTCATAAGCACTTCTGTGGGGTCAAGTATTTTCCGAGTGCAATGTTTGTGCCAAGACACCCGCTGGAAAATAAGCTGGTATACGGACTGGCAAACTGAGAGTATCATAATAAAGCAATAAAATGGCGAGTGCTTTAATAAACACGTGTTGAGGATGCTGATGTTTTTCACTTAAATTAATAGTGCTTGTCAAATTTGTTTAAAGTCATATGCTGTATACTCACACGGAAAATGGTGTCAGTGTTGTACAAGAAGCTGTTGCTGGAAATCACATGACTTAAAATATAAACACAAAATTCAGACTATTTTCCAGAAATCATCAAGTTATGTTGTGCATCAGTTGACCTGAACTGAAACTGAACTGAACTGAAAACAAATGTTGAGTAGAATTAAATTAAAGGAATAGAAATGTGTCACTGCATCAGTGTCTCAGTAATGGATGCTATACTCCCCACATGTCTACATCACGGTGTGGGAAGATTTGTGTAACGCCGCCCAAATGTTCACGCAAAGAAAGAAGGCGTGGTTTCAGTAACGCAGTAGTGTTGATGCAGCCGTGTCAGGGAGACGCTGTGTGTTTCTAGGCCAAAGCAAAAGCACTTTATGTGGCCTTCAGACAATAGATGCATTTAGGAATCATTAAGATTACTTACAACAGAACAGCAACGCTTTTTATGGACGACAGTTTCGTGAACCTAGGAGAGACTTTACTATGAGGTCTTCTAAACCATCTGTTGTTTTGTTAATAGTTTAAAGTATTCTGACTTTACATTGTATGTGTGTATGAGAGAGAAGAGAGAGAGACAATCATTGTTTGTGTGTGTGTGTGTGCGAGCGAGCGGCGAGAAAGAGAGAGACACATTGTTGTGTGTGTGTGTGTGTTCACACAACCGCCTGTGCATCATCACTGCTCAGACTCTTTTCTCCTCTTGGTTAGAGCATTGCGTTAGCAGCGTGATTATGAAAAGGTGCAAAGGTTGTGGGTTCGATTCCCAGGAAACTTTTGTAAAAACATGTACTGACAAAACAGTATTTGAAAAAAATGTGTTTTTTTGTATAGCCTGTTACACAAAATAAATGCATCATATTACCCCTTTAACACTGGAGTTGTGTGTAAGTCGCTTTGGATGACGGCACCCAAAAGCGTCTGCAGAGCTAAATGTAAGAAATAAACTCATCTACATCTCTGATTACCCAAGTGGGAGCACATTCCAGCAAATTTAAATTTTTGGGTGAACTTAGGCAAGATTAAATGAAAAATATATATTATTAAAAACTTTAGCTCATAACCAAAATAATGTGAATACTTTGATAATCCAGGATAAAACAGGAATCTAGGACAATAATAATTATTTCCCACTAGGCCTACTAAAGATATGTGATTTTACATTGATTAAACTCTTCCCATAAGATATGAAACGTCCAGCATCTTAAACACTCTGTGAAGTTTGTCTAAATTAATAATGAGAAGGAGCACTCATGAGGATTATGAAACATGTTGTTTTGAAACACAACGCTCCATTCGACTCATTCAGTTCCTGGCAGCGTGAGCGTTCGGGGGAGAGCTAATCCTGACATTAAGCTCAAATGTGTTTTTTCCACAGATTCATTTTTCAGGAGCAAAGAGGATTTACTTTAGCGCTCGGATTGAGTGATTTCGAGGAATTGGCTCCATCAGGTCGTGGCTGCGGTGATGCGATGTTAAGACTGACCATAAACACATCGCTGAAGTCCACCGTCACGCCGCTGGAAACCACAGCGCTCAGTCACACGTGCGATTTCAGTCCAGCAGTCTGGCAATCCAGAACCGGCTCTTCTTAAAAAGAGATTGACAAAATACTGTCCCTGAATAACATTGACAACCACTTAGGGAACGCCTATAAACCAGCCTGATGATGAGAAATAAACACACTTCTACTTCTCAAAAATACTACATTAATACTACAGAATGAGAACCATTATTCCTTAAAATTATTCCCAACTTAACTCCCTGGTTTCTTTGAAATGTTCCTTTTGTCTGTATTTTTAAAAGGAATAATAATAACAATAACAACAAGTAAATGAGAAGCTAAAATAAAGTAGGAGTTATATAATTGAGATAATTGAAATAATAGTATAATTACTAAAACGGAAATAAAATACATTAAAGCTATGAAATGACAATATCATATAAAATTACTTAAATGAAACATTAAGATATAAAACAAAAACTAATTCAAAATATTGATAAATACTATAATAGCATAAATAAGGAAAAAAACCTAACAGAGGTGTATATAATTTGTGCACTATATTGCAAGATTTCTGAAGTCATCAGTGTTATGCAGTATTATAGTTTTTATTAATATTACGAGAGTTTTAATTTTCATATTTTACATTTTTTTTATTTGAGTTACACTTTTCAGTAATTTTGTCGTTTATTATTTTTTGTCGTTGCATCAGTTTTAGTTATTTTCGTACACAAGTTAAACTCAATTAAGAATGAGAAATGTTGCCTTGGCAAACAGCTCAAATTAAAAAACATTTTTATTTCATTTTAATTTCAGTAATCTTATATTTCAGGCAACTTTTTTAAATGTATGGTTTTAGGTTTATAATAACTGTGTACGTCATTTGATAGATTTGTGAGGAACAGTTAATGTTCATTAACTGATAATTGATTTTTTACTAAAGAATAAAAATCGTATGGGCTTGGAATGACAGTAGGGTGAGTAAATGACGATAAAATATGAATTTGATATGATCTCTGGATGGCCATGTTTATCTGGTCGTTTGGTTGATTTTTGCCATCTAATCTCTTTGCCACTCTCGGTGGCCATTCATCTTTCAGCTCGTCTTATCCCGTCCTCAAGCGTCTGTTATTACAATACGCATTCTTGCACCGCCATGGTCTCGCTCCAAATTAAGAGGTCTCCAGGCCCAATCGAGAGCAGCTGAGAGAGATTTGTGGTTACATGCGAGACGAGCCATAAACTTGGTTTCTTGATGTTCCTGCTTCTCAGATGAGATTTACTGTGTTCAAACTCAATCACGGACCGCCAGCACAACACCGTGTTTCTGAAACCTGACCCGGTACATCTCGTCTGCGTGACGTCAGGAAACACGATGTGTCTGTATCTTAGACCATAACAAGCGAATTGCAGTCTTGGCATAGTTGTATCGCTACGTCTGAAATAAACATGAAAGCCTGGGATCATAAATCTATACTTGTGGACACACTGTTTCAAAAAGGGCTATGTTTAGTTAGAAAGGAGCCTGAAAGTAAACAAAAGAGCGCGCTGAAGAAATAATTTGTGCAAAAGTCATCATTTACTCATCCTCAGGTCATTCCAAACCTGTTTGGTATATTTCTTCTGTAAGACACAAATGGAGATGTTCAATAGACTGTCTGAGATATGATGTCCACATGAGGAAATTGAATGGTGGTTTATACAGTCAGAAAAGCACCTCAATAGTTGGCTATTGAAGTTGTGTGCTATATGCATATAACCCTAATTTAGCTCTTTAAAGTTTATTGAAATTGCATTTATAAATAAACCAGTAAAAACATATATTACTAGTCGAGATGTATTGTTTGTGATAATTTCATCCTTGTTTTAACAATATACGATTTAACATCAAGTATATTGCAAAAAACAAACAAACACACGCTAAGAATGCACACGTGATTCAGTTTATTAAAATACATTTAGAATTCACCCAAAATGCAAGATATGGGACAACAATGTCCCATATCGTATGACCGTATGATTTAGTTAATTAGGATCACTTGAAGAGTGCTGTTTTTCTCAGAATATCAGCACAGTTTTATACAACCGGTCAGTAAACAAGAAGTTCATATGAAGTAACTTATGTTTAGACTCAACAGTTCCGGTTTTGGCTCTTTTTCATCAAAATAGTTCCAATCAAGCCACAGCAGAACTGTTTTGCATCTCTGACCAACACATGATGTTTCCTCACTGAATTAATCAGCCATTTTAATGAATCAGTTGAACGAATGTCTCAATGACTCATTACAATAGTCCAGTCTGGAGAGAACAAAAGCATGTACAAGGAGTTGTGTGGCTGAACATGCTGAAATGATCTTTCTAATGCTGTATAATGCAAATCTGCATGTCCTGGAAGGAGTTATGGTTGAAGAACCCAGCCGTATAGAGAGGCTGTGATGAAGTGCTGGATTGGCTGAGACCATGAGCAGTTCTGGCTTAGTAAGGTTGAGTTGAAAGGTGATGGTCCTCCATCCAAACAGAAATCAGACCGGCTGCAATGCGAACAGGTACCGTCGGATCATATGGATGGAATTAGAGGTAGAGTTGAGTGCCATCAGCATAGCAGTGACAGTAAAAGCCATGTTTCTAAATGACAGATCCTTATGATGACATGCAGATGGAGAAGAGAAGTGGTCCAAGCACTGAGCCCTGAGGAACTCCAGAAGCAAGAAGATGTGACTTAGAAACCTCACACCTGGATTAAACCCTGAAGGACCTACCTGAGAGGTAAAACTTGAACCACTGGAGTGCAGCTCCTGAGATGACCATCTTCATAAGGGTTGACAGGAGGATCTGGTGGCTAACCGTATCAAAAGCAGCAGACCAGATCCAGACAGATGAGTACTGAGTATTTGGAAGCTGCTCTTGCCAGTCTCAGGGCTTCAGTAACCGAGAGCAGGGCAGTCTCAGTTGAGTGGCCACTTTTGAAGCCAGATTGTTGAGCAGAAGGTTGTATTGTGTGAGAAACAGAGAGTTGGTTGAATACATCGCTCAAGTGTATTCGCAATTAATGGAAGAATGGAAGTCTGTAGTTTTCTAAAATATGTTTTTTTAAGCAGTGGGCTTACCCGAGCTTGTTTAAACGCTGTGGGAAATGTACCAGTGTGAAGAGAGGTGTTGATAATGTGAGTGAGCGCAGGTATAACTGAAGGAGGAATGGGGATAGGATCAAGCAGACAAGTAGTAGGATGATTGAAAGAGATATAGTTTGGAAATGTCTGCCTCCGAGAGTGGAGAGAAAGGAAGAGAGGAGTGTGTTTGTTGTTATGATGTGTTTGTCAGTTTATGGTGTGGAGAATTGACCACTGATGGTGTTTGTTATTTATCAAGTGGTTAGTGGTAATAGTAGAGATTTAAAAGCACATAGTGAGTGAAATTATCTAAAATAAGTAGATGAGAACATATTGTGAAATAAATGAAGAAAAGTGGGGAAAAGCAGTACTCAAGTGCCTTGTCTGTGTCCTTGCTCGGTGGAGTGGCGCAGGTAGAGTCGCTGGTTTTTACTCTCGTCGGTCTTCACACAAGGGCTGCCGCGGTGTAATTACCAATTATATACTCGCCTGATACCTCGTTGTTGAATTGAGCAGGCCACACCTTACTACTTAGCAGATAGAAACTGAAAAGCCACTCGATACACACAAGAATAAGAGCGACTTCAGCTTGGGTTTACTCTAGTAAACACAGTAAACAAAACAAATCCATCTATCTGTCTAATATTAATAATAGTTACACCAATTCTTCTTCTTCTAAGAACCTAACCTAACCCTGTTTTATATAAAATTAAATACAATTTAATTCTAAATATTATTTTATAAAAAAAATAATAATAATTACCTGGCAATGGAATACACAAAAGTTGCATGGTAAGAAATGTAGGAAATAATCTAGTCACTAAAACTATTAAGATGACAAAATGCTCAAAAGGTAAGTGATTTTAAGTTAAACCAATAAAGAAATAAATAGTAATAATACTATTGTACTATAAAAAAGACTGTTTAGTAATAATATATTTAAGTACTTTTTAATACTATTTAATATAAGAATATTCAACCATTCATCACAGAATAAAGTAAAATTACAATACTAATATTCTTGACTGTCTGTATTGCTTTCAAACTTTAAAACAGAGCTTTTATTTTGGCGGAAAAACCATAGCGAGCCCTTAAAGCTTCAGGTTTATGAACAATTCTTGTTACAAAGGATGGTTGGCACATGTTGCGTTTTTTAAATGCACATTATAAGCTTTAAACAGATCAGACTTGCACTTTAAATCGAGTCTTGACAGTGCAGCACTGTATAGAGAGCTAATGGTTGTTTGTATACATTCTGACGTGATAGAAAGAGATCCGTTCACGTCGACTGCACCGAGATTTTGCAGTAATTCAGAGCACATGGATGCTGAAATCCAACTCCTTTCACATTTACAAAACATAATTAAAGATAATAAAACTCTGACCTAGTTCTGGAAGCACATGGGCTTCTGGAGGAGGCTTTTTCTGGATGAGGATGAAACTGGGCCAGACTGAGACTCTGGGATCGCAGCTTATCTGCAGTTCCTTTGCGCTGCGGCCCTAAAACGGTGGAAGTCCCCTTTGGCAAATACAGGTCACTGTGAATAATTGCATGGAAAGTAGACGCCTGAAGAGAGTCGTGTCTTACACTTTGTTTTTCCACTCCTTCATCAAATAACGGGGCCAGGGCAGTTGGACACGGGACGGTGCTGAAAGTCTCACTTCCGAGAAGCGCTGGGCTGCGGTTTGGATGCGTCTGGCTCCTATGCCATCCACAGACCGGCGTCCTGCATCGTACCTGTGGGATACGGGACAGAGCAGCACACACTGTCATTAAAACTCTATTGAAGACCTTTGATAAATGACTGACCAACATGTTTACTAATGTGATCGTAATGATGCTGCCTGAAACGTCTGGTACCGATTGTGGTATTAAAAAAAAAAAGTTGCTTCAAAACTGCAAAATAATGTCCTGCTATAATAAAACAAAAATAAATATATACACAGAAAAAAGAGCAATGTGCACACAAAAATGGCATAAACATCTATGCACTAAAATATTATGAGGTCTTAAAATAGAGAAATATGCTGCAACGTTAAGCTAATTTATGTGTTTTGGTTCTTCAGCAATAATAAACCATGTTAGAGCAGCTTTATAAAATGTATTTTGAAATTTTTTAAAAACATGATTAAGTATAAGTATATTATTAATATCATAAATCAATAAATATTTTACAAAATGGACTAAAAATTATTTTAAGCAATTTTAGTACTGCTTTAAGAAATAAAATAAAGATATATATATATATATATATATATATATATACACACACACACACACACACTATATGTAATTATTACAATAAATGAATAAATACATGAATGAATGCATTAATTAATTAATTAATTAATAATTATTTAATGGGGTGCTAAAAAAAACTTAGTAAGAAATAAGCATATTTTTTCAGCTTTATTAAGCCATTTTAATGTGGCTTTAAGAAAATGTTGTAACAATTAAACTACTGAATTGAAAAATGTAAATACAACAATTAAATAAATAAATAAATAAATAATAGTAAAACATGAGCAATGGGGTTTGCAAAAAAAAATCAGCAATATTAATATTTTTCAGCCATTTCAGTGTAGCTTTGGTCTAAAAAGACAAAAAGAAAATACATAAAAAAACCTGATTTCTATACTGTACATCCTCTGTGAATGTATTGAATTGTAAATCCTGCCAGTGATACTCGTGGTACTCGGTCAGTCCTGTAGAGTTAATGTCTTCTGACCGCAGCAGACGTACCGTGAGACGCTGTTGGCCAAACAGACTCGGACCTCTCGCAGCTGTAATATCTCTGATATTTGACACATGGCTTCAGCTGAACATTCCATGCAATGTTTAGTGTCAGAAGTTATATAATTGCTCCACATCTTTATTTCGTGATGAACACATGAAGTGAATGTTCTGACCTGCAGCTTAAACACGGTCCTTTTAACCCCTCACATGATGTATTAAAGGTCATGTCTGCTGGTTTTTAGATATGAAAATATCTTCTCCTAAGGTTAATATGCAGTCAGCTATAAGTAAAGCATTTGTGTGCTGAAGCGTTTTCTTGAGAATCCTGACAAGTGATTTGACCAATGGCGTGAGTTTGGGGGCGGGGCTATCTGTTTTTTCTGACCAATGGAAGACGGGAGGAATGTCATTATATATGCAGATCCATTTGGTGCAAATTAGTTACTTTATAATATGCATAATATAATATTAGACTATTTATACATTTTTTTTTTTTTAAGTAGCCTAATATATATATAGTTTTGTTTTTTTGTGCCAATTCTTTTCTCTTGTTTATTTTCATGGTGATAAATAAACCCAGACACAAACAGCAGACATGGTGTTTAATAGTGTGGCATTGTACGAAGCAATTATGAAGTGTTGTAGCATAACTAATAAAACTCAGAATGTCTTGTAAATATGACCACAAGAATTTGCTTCGCTTTATAAAAACTAACGTTAGCGTTGCTTTGACAGGTGACGTATTTGTTAGAGGTTTGTTGAAATCTCAGTGTTCGAGCAAGTGTGATGTTTTTCACCTTAAATGACCGGTCTTCACCGTCACCCTTGACTAAACTCATCCAGTCTCTTTAGACCGCTCTGTTGCGTGTCATCTGGCATTTAAACACTAGTAACAAAAGCCGTCCTGCAGCGGGTCAACGCCTCGAGCTCGTTAGAGATGTCAGGTGACGTGTTCTTGGTAAAGCAGGTCGAGGGAAACTCCCCCTTAGTGGTTTACAAAAACTAGTGATTATTAGGTGCTGAATAAGTAAAATATTAAGAAATCTTGAAAAAAATCGGAGAGATAGACATGCTCAAAAGGTGAGGAAATTCCATAAAAAAATCCCTAATAAATAAAATAAACTTTATTAAACATTTTTTATTAGAAAATATTTACAATTATTAAAATAGATATTTAATTATTTAAATATACATTTATGGTTAAAATAAATAAATAAAATGTCACTACTAAAATATTGTATTACAGATAGACAGAAATGCTTGAAAGGTAAGTACTTTTATTTATTTATTTATTTCCAGTAATATTAATACTATATATATATTCACAGAGGATGTACAGTATATACATATTTTTTTGTGAGTTTCTTTAATTTGAATTTCAGACAAAACTTCAAAGTACAATAAAATAGTAATTAAGTAATATAATACACAGCTATAATACACTGATACAGATTTTGGGGGACTGAGGTATACGTGTTTCTGAAGCGGGAGCTGGGGAATGGAGTTTTTTTTTGGAGCCACTAGGCTTCTTTATAGTTTGCATTTAATATTGACTTTTTAAAGACCAACATGTTTCAATTCAGCAATATACTACACTGGTGTTATTTTGTGATTGGTCGGGGCATTCTACAGCCCTTACTCGAACTTCTATCAGATGCTTTTAATTATCGTTTTAAAAATGAGTTGTCTTTTAACATTTGATTTGGGCAAGACAAGTTTGGTGGGCTTAAAGATGATTCACACCCATGTTTTACAATATATTGATTTATTTATATATCAGTAATATTTAGCAATTTTATTGTGGCTTTAAGACAAGTTTGAAATGTTAATGCAAAAATAAATAAATATATAATAATTCTAAGAAAAAAAAACACGATCTAGTCACTAAAACTATTAAAAGATCTTAAAAACAGACATAAATGCTTAACGTTTAATGTTAGTTTTTTATTGTTATTTATATTAAGCCATTTTATTGTAGCTTTCTTAAAATGTTTTACATTTACAATGACACAAATGGACTGCATTTGATTAATTCCTCAAATAAAACAAGAACGAGTTTATATCAGTGCTTTGACTGGTTTCTAAAAGGGCCGCGTTGACTGGTTTCTTTTTATAACAGTCGTGCAGTTCGCCATCTTTCATCCATTAGCATGTAATCTGCTTAAAGCATCTTTATTTCCATCTTATACACACTGATCGCTCTAATGAGAAACCGTAAACAAGCTCGTTCTCCCAGGTGAAAACTCTTCACCATCCGATGCCAACCTCCAAGAAAGAGCTATTTCTGTCTGGCATCGTCATCAATCGGGCCTTTTGTTTCGTATTCGAGCAGATTTCCAGCATCGCTGGCCTCATGTTGCAGTATCTGCTCCAGCACGTGGCAAAAGCTCTTTGTTTTGATGGTCTTCAGCAAATCAGAAGCAGATGATGTGATTTAACCCACACTGTTATAACGCAGTATCGTTCAGTCTTATACTCCGCTTCTGTGGGATTCGAAGGCAAAGACTCTTGAACTGTATCAGAGTCAGACGCTTTCTTTCTGTCCTTGAGCAGTTAGAGCTCTGCGGATACTATCGTGCATCACATATCTATGTCCTGATGCTTAAAGGCACAGTTTAATTTACACACTCTCATATTTTACAAATCTGTATGATGTCTTTCAGATGTTGAGCACAAAAGAAGATGTTTTATAGAATGATGGCAACCAAACAGTTGACGGCAGCCATTCATTTACATAGCATGGGGAAAAATAGAAAAACACTATGGAAGTCAATGAATGTCTTTTGTTTTCTACATAAGAGAGAAACGCATGCAGGTTAGGAACAACTTGGAATGTATCAATGCATTTGAACTGGAAGATAAATAATTAAATTTTATTTTGTAAAAAAAAAAAATATATATATATATATATATAACATATTTTTTATGTTTATTTTTTACATAATTACCATTAGATGTCAAGAGCACTTTTTGTAACATTATGAAGTTATATTGTCACAACTTTTGTAAAATATATTCAGCCTTTTCCCATAT
Organism: Ptychobarbus kaznakovi; assembly: GCA_027422405.1. Lineage (NCBI taxonomy): Eukaryota > Metazoa > Chordata > Actinopteri > Cypriniformes > Cyprinidae > Ptychobarbus > Ptychobarbus kaznakovi. The sequence continues at coordinate 16,228,516 of CM049799.1, read as the reverse complement.
CTCACACACTTTTGGGACTGGATTTTGTTGATAAATATGAATATGTACAAACCACTGCAGCATGAATTTTTTTTTCTGAAATTGAAATTTGATTCAAGTTACACAAATGTATTTAGTTTGAAAACTTTTAATATAGTAATATTTATGTTTTTTGTTAGAAATAAATATGTAGGTTTAATAAATGTGGCCTATTTGTGAACAATCATTAGATATAAACTTTTTTTTTGTGTGATTCATGTGTTTGTGAAAGCATTATGAGGGTTAAAAAAAACATTGTTACTTACTATCTTTTAAATCATATATTTATGGATTAGGAAATCCCCAATAGGATGTTTCGTCAAGTTTAGTTCACTTCTAAGTACAAATTTGTCCCCAAAATATGGTTAAGTACACGACTGTCAAAACACACACACACGACACAGTCACTAATGCCCTGTCAAAACCACACACACACACACACACTAATGCCCTGTCACATGTGTCACACGACTACACACTAATGCCCTGTCAAAACACACACACACACAAAATATGCCCTGTCAAAACACACACGACAGTCACATGCCCTGTCAAAACACACACACGACTACAGACACTAATGCCCTGTCAAAACACACAAACGACTTCACATGCCCTGTCACCCTCACACGACTACATGCCCTGTCAAAACACACACACTACAGTCACTAATGCCTTCAAAACACACACACACACACGACAGCTAATGCCATGTCAAAAACCACACGACTCAACTAACACACACACGACTACATCACTAAAACACACACACACACACGATGCTAATGCCTGTCAAAACGACACACACTCAAAACACAACGACTACAGTCACTAATGCCCTGTCAAAACAAACACACACACACACGACTACAGTCACTAATGCCCTGTCAAAAACACACACACACACACACGACTACAGTCACTAATGCCCTGTCAAAACACACACCACACGACTACAGTCACTAATGCCCTGTCAAAACACACACACACACTGTCACTAATGCCCTGTCAAACACACACACCAACACACACACGGACACGTCACTAATGCCCTGTCAAAACACACACACACGACTACATGCCCTGTCAAAAACACACACACACTCAAAACAGAAACACACACACACACACAACACACACACACGACTACTACTAATGCCCTGTCAAAACACACACAACACACACACACGACACACACATGCCCTGTCACACACACACACGACTACAGTCACTAATGCCCTGTCAAAACACACACACACACACACACGACTACAGTCACTAATGCCCTGTCAAAACACACACAAACACACAGCGTATCCGGCCTGATTTCCCTGGACGTCCCCGAGGCTTGTGCAGCATCTCAGGCGGAGCGTGTGAGATATTCACCCGCGCAGATGAAAGCCAGGCACCAGTCGGTGGGCCACTAAACCACAGGAAGGAAAGGCCCCAGGCTCCGACTCCAGAATAACTCTCCTTCCCATCCCTGTTCCTCACCTCCCTGTCCTCTGACCAATGAACGGGAGACTGCAGGTGGGCATGACACGGGAAACCGTCCGGTCAGAATGTATCCGATTCAAAAAGCAGGATACAGTAAAGAGAAACGAGTGAACCGGGTCCAACGAGATTCCCAGGTGTCCTGTAATAAAGCCATTGTGTGCATCAGAAGGAAAGGGACACATTTTAACCTTATGAAGCCTGATGTGTCATATCTGATTGATCAATTTGCCATTACCGAGCTTTTACATCCAGAAAAAGCTCTTTTAGTGTAATTGTAGAAACGCTTCGGAGTGGTTTTGATCAAGTAAGCGTCAGAATAACTGCAGTCATATCTCCAGATGAACACTTTCTCAGCTTTACTTGATTCTCCATCAATCATGTTTTACTCTCAAATCTGATCATCAGGATCTTTACTTTCACTGAATGATCTTCATCACATCTTCTGAGGAGCGTTTATTTCTTCATCTCTCAATCAGCATTGCATTATATGTTTGGATCATTCACATCTCATCTTACTAAGACATATTATTGGAGATATAGAGCGATATTTAGATCACTTTATGTCAGTATCTGCTGTACTGTTATAAAGATCTCATTGATTTAAGTTACAAGCATCAGAATTTTATCATAGAAATATCAAATTGCACCAAATTGAATGTTTTTGCTTAGTTTGAGTCTTGAATAAAACTGAGCTGTTTTTTTTTTCTTTGTATCCTCATTATATCAGACTATTTGAGCCATAAAGCCTGATAGGTTAAATATGATACTCAACAAAAAACACATACACAAACGTTGTCTGATGATTCAATAAACAGTTCCGGTTTTAAAAAGGGATATTTGTATGGCTGATGTTTCACGTGTCAGGCTTTACAGGGTTAAGAGAGACTTTACGAGTCACACAGCTGCTCTCCTCATCCAAACCCAACCGTAGGAGAAAGCCAACGCTCATCTGACCACCTTAAACATCATTCACGTGGGAAAGGAGGAAACACGCTCGGTGAATCTGATCCAGATAGTAGTGAGATGAATTTAACCATCACACAGGTTGTTCAGCATACAAGCTCCTGCTTTTTCTTTCCTACACCGCCTTTTGGCCAAACTCTGCATTTACAAGTCACTTTGGATAAAAGCATCTGCTAAATGAATACATACTAATTATTATAAATGTAATGAATTTATCCCTAAAAGTAAGTATTGTTGTTAAAACCAAAATAAAATCTAAAATCATTAAAACATGTATTGAAATCAAGCTGAAAATAAATAAAACATGGAAACAGTGTTTCTTCAAAAGTGGAACTTTTTGGCTTTTTTTTTTTTTTTTTTTTTTAAATGTCTATGTAGTTTTTACTTAATTTTAATTACATTTTACTTGTAGTTATTTAAGTAAAACAATATAAATTAAATGAAAATTAGAAATTTTGCCTCAGAAACAACTTGAAATAAAAATGTATTTTTTAAAGACGTTTATTTTAGTTAATATTTAACATTTTATTTTAAGCAACATTTTATGGAACACTTCAACATTAAAATCTAAAAATAAAAGCTAAAATGTTATGTTTAATACTATAATAGTATATAAGTAATACTAAGATAACACTGTAATAAGCATGTATTTGAACAAAAATGCATAACATACATTTAAGATTGTGGACAAAGTGAGAAAACGTTTTATAAATTCAGTTAATACTGAAAAATTGGTTATTCGTTGCCATAAACGGAGAGTCTATTTACACCAAGTACAAATAGCCCGCCTTGTTGGCAGAGGCTTTTTACACTAGCTCCACCCACTAATGTGTGATTGGGGAAGACAACACTAAAACAGATGATTGGTACACATCACTTTCAGCAGCATAGACGGTTAGGCGCATGCTTTCTGACGTGACTGACCAGAGTTCAAATTATCATATCACATCAGAAAGGCATATATTTTCAATAAAAATTAAGCAAATAATCAAAAAGTGGAAAATAAAGTATGAGGTAGGGTTAGGGTAGGTGTAGGGAGGGCTTTATTGTCCCAATAAGGTGGCATCCATTTAATAATTTAAAATAAAATGATAATTTATACTCAATACGTTATTATTGTTTTATAATGTACTACAATACCGAGGTGCAGATAATTGCCACTATTTGCAATAAGTAGGATAGCAGAAAATCTTGCTATTTTAACAGTCTAGAAATAATCCATTGCTATTTACACTTAGTGCAAATAGCTGCTACCTTAAAATATAATATTTTATCCAATATTTGTGTGACATTTATTTTTGTTCATTAGGATACCACATTGTTAGCTTGGCAGCATATTAACACCAAACTCATTGTGAGTTGAATCTCCTGTAAGCCTCGTGAAATCTGTTATTGCTGTTGCTGCTTATGTGGATTAATCAAAACCAGTCACGTATGAGGTTTAAAGTCTGCGTGAACCGGAAGTTTGCGACCGTTTTTACTTCCGTACTTCTGAGAGAAACAGAATATTGATTGAGGAAAATAGAGGGTGTGGCTTGTTTTTTTTCTACTGTGAATTGATTGGATGTAGTAAAGTACGCATTTCATTCAGAAATGAGGGGCGTGGTTAATGATGTCACGCTCATGCCCAAGCCGTCACACTGATGTCATCAGAGAAGGCCCATCGTTTTAGAGGGGAGGAGCATTTTCAGATTTAGATTAAAGATTATGAAGGCAAACTATTTTTTTTTGTGGATTGACTTGCATGAATGAATTGTTCACCACAAAAATATCAATGTGCACTAACAAAATAAATAGTCAATTATGATTTCACGCGGACTTTAATATAAGTAAAGTGCAACAGTTCTTCTATTAAAGAAAAAAAAACTATTAAAATTCAAAAGAACCAAAACACTCAACTTCCTCCAGAATCTGAACAGAACTATCAGCACAGTAGAGAATGGACAAAGAACTGAACAAAACACAGGGTTTAAATTAGAGGTGGGCATAGATTAATTTTTTAATCTAGATTTATCTAGATTAAAATGGCTCATTTGAATTCTGCCGAAGGCATTCAGACTATGTGTGCTACCCAAATAATGACTAAAAGTCTTGAGAACGGGTTTCTCAAGCCAGGTGGCGCATTAGACCAGGGGCTCATCTCCTGTTTCCAAAATGCATCACAAACTTTAATCTCTTCCCGTCCCAATCCCACGAAAAAACTGGAGGAAAATACCGTTCCACTCCGGAGAATGACTCCCATTCCCTCCACTCCCGTGTTGTTGTTGTTTTTTTGCCGATAACTGTCAATTACAGTAAAATTATAGTACAGATCACAGCGTGGCACCTTATTGTTGAATAAAAAACCCAAAATGACGTTTTTTGTTATTATATTGAACTGAAAGCCATCTTATTATGCACAGTGTTGCACAGATTAAATTTCATGTAAATCATCCATGCTAACACACACGTCTTCTATTTTTTTTTTGACATTTCACTCTCTATAGATATATTTTTCTATGTACTGTATTTTTAGATATATTCGAGTTTGAAGTTTCTCGCTCAAGTTCACATGAGACCTAAAGCGCATCCTGTTTGCTTAAAAGCGCAACGTTTCGTTGTTATTCTGAGTGCACACAAATAAACGTAGAGTCTTTACAGATTCGAAAGATGTATTAGGCTACTTTATCTGTATGACCAAGAATGACGGAGATTTTAAGAGCAAGTGAGCGCACCGGAGACTGTCCTGCCGCAAACGCGCTTCCACACAAACACTTCAATAGCGCACATTTCTCTAGGTTTAACATCATATTGAGCGGCCATGTAAAGTTGCTACTACATACATCTTCAGATGAAAAGCCATATTTGAGGTTGATGAATGATAGGTGAGCGTTTGGATGTCCTGCCCGATTGTATTACCACATAGACCAGCCGTTAACAATCTGTCATCACGGACTGCGAGCCTCTAGTTCGAAGACTCGTTCTCGCCCCCTACAGTGCAATTCGGCTAGGTATACATCCGCGCTAAAATATCAGGGTGAAAGTCATCATAGCTTGCGTAGTATAGACCCAGCTCCCAACCCAACTTTGAGAATAGATTAACGGCGATATTTTTTTTATCGCCGATAAGAGTCTCACGTTAACGCAGCACGTTAACGCCGATAACGGCCCACCACTAGTTTAAATACAGAACAACCCAATCACAGAAATCAACATCAGGTGTTAGCTAATTAATCATTAACCAAGGAGACAAACCAAGAGAGGAAAACTGTACAAAACAGAAGATCACACTGAAAATAACTCAATTTATATATAATATAAATATATGACACCGTTCCTCACACTCACGACTTAAAAAAGTAACAATTGAAAAATCAACAGGTTAACCATTTGCATTGTATAAAATTGACACTGCTTGGAAATAAATGGGATGTTCATAAAATAAATACACAAGTAAAATTAATTCTGCCATCTATTCACCCTTATGTCACTCCAAACTGCCTTACTTTCAGCTCTGAGAAATTCATAATTTAAGAATGCTTTCATAGTGCTGCAAAGAGCAGCATCAACATGTTGCACAAAAGTCAGTCAAAGGACTTTATAAATAACATGAGTTAAACGATGTCAGAATATTGTACGATGTCTTTAAGCTGCAGTTTATCCAGGTTGACTGCTGGTTTTCCACACACTGTCAGGTCTGAGACTCGATAGTATTGAATTACTTTCCCATCAGAACGCTGCTCGCTCTGAGCACTGTGTCGAGTCCAGCACGGTGGTGTATGGTTGAAGCAGTGATATTCAATCCAACAGACACATTGTGTAGGTGGACCAATTACCACTATATTCCTTTTCAACATTCATACGATAGAAGGCTTTCATTTATTGCAGATGTTCGCCCAGGGAGCAAGAAGCAAATCTGAAACGGAGACTGCAGAGAAGCGCTGAGGCAGCAGAACGCTGTATTTGAACTGCGATTAATGACATTTTGGGATGCACTGGTTACTGGAGGACAGCCAGAGCTCAGTGCTTTAGCCAATGCTAACGCTAGCTGTCAGGGTCTCGAGGCGTGGTCATCAAACAGACGTCATCATATCCCTTCAGACGAGTGATATCTTCTGCAGACCCTTGGTAGCCTGGCTAAAATCAATGCATAGTCTGTGTTATAACTAAGTGCTATTCAAGTTGTAATTTAGCTTTCTGTTTGAGTTTACAACAAGATTAACGATTACAAAAGATTTAAAATACCTGCATTCCTCAAGCAAGGCCACGTAAAAAAATCGAATATGACCTAATCATGAGATAAAAAGTCATAGGTATGAGATACTACACCATACTTATGAGATAGAAGTCAACATTATGATATACTGAGTCATAATTATGAGATAAAAGACAATTGTGACATTATAACAACATTTTTAAAAAGCCAAACATGAGATTAAAAAGCCAAAATTTAGATAAAACGCCAAAATGACGACATGAGCTGAAATTATGAGCTAAAAATTCTACATTAAAAGGTATAGTCGGAATTATGACATGAGTCAAAATGATGAGCCAAAACCCAGAATTACGAGATAAAAGTCATAATTATGAAATTAAGTCAAAATCGTGAGCCAAGAAGGCAAAATTATAAGATAAGACGTCAGAAGTACGAGATACTACAGTAAGTCATATTTATGAGATAAAAGACATAATTTTGACATAAAAAAGTCCACATTGTGTGTTAAAAAGCCAATCAGGAAATAAAAAAAGTCACGAGATACTACGTCATAATTATGAGATAAACTGTTGATAAAAAGTCATGATTGTGACATAAATGAGCACAATTATGAGATACTAAGTCATAATTATGTCAGTTTTGGCTTACCCTTTAATTGCAACTTGTCAATTTGGACTTTTTTCATAATTATGAGTTAGTATGTCATAATTTTGATTTATCAAAGCATGCTTGTTTTTCTTATTTGGCAGAAATGAGCTTCCATACAAGGCCAGCAGAGTAGATTTTGGCACATCTTTTCCCTCTCCGGTAAGTCAGTATGAAATTATGGTTTTCGGGCATGCATAATGAGTCAAATCAAACTAAGATGATGCCAAAATCTTGTTAGTGATGTTTGTAGACAAACACACACAGTTTGTGTGGTAAACAGAGTGGGAAACGCTGACTCCTACTCAGGAGAACTAGGTCACATATAAATGCTGCAGCTGTTTTATGATTTCATATTGCAATGATAACAAAATTGTTCTCAGTCACTTGCTACAATCATTTTATGACATTTTCTGTCAAAAGAACAAGAAATTATAAATAATCAAAAGGTGACCTATTTATTGTTCCCTTGCAAAGTTGTTGATGAATTCAATGTCTGACAGTCACAATTGAAGAAATCATAATTAGCTTGAATGCTAATCAAACTCCTGTCAAGAAGCAGATCCTCCGGTTAAATTTCCAAGATCTCTGGAGCCCAGCTGTGCTGTGAGAAGATCATAAAGTGTGCCAATGAAATAGATGTGTTTTCACATCCTACGCTGTCATTATTTTGACCCTGGAAGCTGCCTTCACCACAAATGTGTGCCAAAGCTTGAGAAAAGGAAGGAAATCTGACGTGCCTTGGAGTCTACGGGAAGAAACTTCACAATGTTGAAGTTTATGAAACTCCATTTATGTCATTACCATTTATGACCTGGCAGGTTGATTATCATCTCACTCCAGTTTTCACACCAAATTCCCAAACTGTGACTTTAGTCATGCACCACTCCCATTCATATTTTCGTATTGCAGGAAACCCACCTATTGTTTCGCAACACCCAGTCTGGCTTACAACATGCATGGAACAGATTATACGTGCCTATGTAGCTGGAGGCGTCACCGTTTGGTTCCTGGAATGGTGTGACAAACCCGATCATGGAAGCGGAGCCAAAGGCCAACCAGGAAACATAACCTTGGGAAGCAGGAACGCTTTGCTCTGAGGAAGTACATCACAGACACTCGGGAAGGCAACACCGCCCCAGTGATTCAGCATTACTGCTAGGTGGACTCTAGGATATGACATTAGTACAATGTTTTTATGGACACCTTTAACAAAAGGCCTAAAATTGGATCCCAAGGTTGGGAATGCTCACCAGTTTGGGACTGGTGTGAGGTGAAAAGGTTTTGGATAGAGCACTTCAAAAGTCACTAGTGATGGGTCAATCATGATTTGTTAATTGCGTCTGTCACGTGACAAATAAACGAAAGACTCGGAAAGTACAGTAACTATTTATGTACCCTGTAAATTATATTTGGCTGCATTATTATGATTTCTTAATTCGGAATATGATCAAGATTGCGCAAGATGGATGTCTTTGAGGAATTTGGCTGTTAAAAGTGTAACATTTAAAGCCACTTAAATGAACAAAATTACTTGAATAAAGATTTGTTAATCAAATCAAATCAAATCAAATCAAATCACTTTTATTGTCACATCACCACAGCACAAGTGCCTTGGTGAGTGAAATTCTTATGAGCGTGCTCCAGACAGTGCAGAAAAACAACAGACAATTTACATATGGACAGACAGTGCAAAAAACTGCACTGGAGCATTTACAGTGCTCCAGACAGTGCAAAAAACAACAACAGCAATTTTACATATGGAGAGACAGACAGTGCAAAAAAAACAACAGCAATTTACATATGGACAGTACACATTTGCAGACTGTACAGAAGACAATGTGCAAAACACACACACATATACTCAGTACACAGTGTACTATAAGACATACTTAATTATCAACGACACATTATACACCATATGGGCACATCTGCATTATGTACAGTATCTATACATAATGTAGTCCATGCATAGCAATAATGTGAGGTGCAACAGATTACAAATTAACAGCAGATTGGTTGGTTGAGCAGCAGATAGATGTGCAAAGTGCAACAGACCATGCACATGCAGCGTCGTGGATGTGCATTGTATGGTGTCCAGTGATAGCGGATAGGTTGTGATTAGTGCAGTGTGTGCGTGTAGTCCAGTTGAACGATGTTAAAGTGCAGTGCATGGCATGTTGTGTGAGTGGGAGTGTGATGTAGGTGAGTTATTTGTGACTGTTCATTAGGGGCCTGATAGCCTGAGGGAAAAAGCTGTCCCTCAGTCGGCTAGTGCGGGATCGGATGCTGCGGAAACGTCGCCCTGAGGGCAACAGAGAGAGCAGTCTGTGGGACGGGTGGCTGGAGTCTTTGATAATCCTCCGGGCTTTCCTTGTACACCGCCTGGTGTAGATATCCTGGAGGGAGGGAAGCTCACCTCCAACAATGTGGCGGGCAGTTCGCACGACCCTTTGCAGAGCCCTGCGGTTGCCAGCGGTGCTGTTTCCAAACCAGGCGGTGATACAGCCGGTCAGGATGCTCTCCACAGTGCAGGTGTAGAAGGACCTGAGGATTCTGGGGCTCGTTCCAAACTTCCTCAGCCGTCTCAGGAAGAAGAGACGCTGATGTGCCTTCTTCAGCACTGCATCTGTGTGAGCAGACCATGTGAGATCCTCGGTGATGTGAACGCCGAGGAACTTAAAGCTGCTCACCCGCTCCACAGGTGTCTTGTCGATGGTGATGGGTGTGTTCTCTGCTCTGTCTCCTGTAATCCACCACCAGCTCCTTGGTCTTGTCGATGTTGAGTGAGAGGTGGTTCTCCTGACACCATTTAGTCAGGGTACTCGCCTCCTCTCTGTAGGCCGTCTCATCGTTGTCGGTGATCAGGCCTATCACCGTTGTGTCATCAGCAAATTTGACGATGACATTGGAGCTGTGTGTAGCTGTACAGTCGTGTGTGTACAGGGAGTACAGGAGTGGGCTGAGAACGCAACCCTGCGGTGCACCAGTGTTGAGGATCAGGGGGGATGATGTGTTGTTGCCCATTCTGACCACCTGACTTCTGCCTGTCAGGAAGTCCAGGATCCAGCTGCACAGAGATCTGTTCAGTCCTAGAGTCTGGACTTTGCAACCAGTGTGGCAGGCACTATAGTGTTAAATGCTGAACTATAATCCACGAACAGCATCCTCACATAGTGTTTTTATTTTCCAGGTGGGAGAGAGCAGTGTGCAGGGTGAAGGCAATAGCATCGTCTGTGGAACGGTTACTGCGGTATGCAAATTGTAGTGGGTCCAGTGAAGCAGGCAGCACAGAGCAGATGTAGTCTCTGACCAGCTTCTCAAAACACTTGCTGAAAATGGGGGTCAGAGCAACGGGCCTCCAGTCATTCAAGCATGTGATTTTGTTTTTCTGCTGTATGGGCACAATGATGGATTTTTTTGAAGCATGAGGGAACCACAGACAGAGAGAGGACAGATTGAAAATATAGCCTGTAAAAACCCCCGCTAGCTGGAAAGAGCATGCTTTGAGCACACGGCCCGGTATCCCATCTGGGCCTACGGCTTTACGGATGTTCACCCGTTTGAAGGATCGGGTTACATCCGCGACAGAAAGGGTGAGTGGACTGACCTCTTCTGCAGCAGCCGCGGCAAGCGCGCTCTGTGTGTGCGGTGTTATCAGCCTCGAATCGAGCATAAAAGGTGTTGAGCTCGTCCGGTAGAGAGGCGGCAATGTTCACAGTAGCCGTTTTATTCCCTTTAAAGCCTGTGATGTTGTTGATGCCTTGCCACATGCTTCTTGGGTTATTGTTGTTGAAGTGTTCTTCAACTTTGTTTTTATAAGTTCGTTTGGCTGCTTTGATGGATCTCCTGAGATCGTAACTGGCTTGTCTCCGATCGTCAGCGTTTCCGGATTTAAAGGCAGATGTCCGCGCTGACAGGGCTGAGCGAACATCGCTGTTAATCCACGGTTTTTGGTTGGGGTAGATCCGGATTGTTTTGGTCGGAACTACATCGTCTATACACTTCCTGATGAAACACGTGACCGTATCTGAATACGCCTCTATGTCGTCATCAGACGCTGCCCGAAACATGTCCCAGTCCACGTGATCAAAACAGTCCTGTAGTGTAGTGTCCGATTGGTCAGACCAGCAATGAACTGTCCTGAGAGCGGGTGCATTATTCACGTTTCAGTTTCTGCCTATAAGCAGGCAGGAGCAGAACGGAAGAGTGATCCGATTTGCCGAAGGGTTGGCGGGGGAGGGACTTGTATGCGTCCCGGAAGGGGAGTAACAGTGGTCGAGTGTGCGATCTCCACGCGTGTTGATGGTGACGTGTTGAAAGTATTTTGGAGCAATTGTTCTGAAGTTGGCTTTATTAAAGTCTCCCATAATAATGAACGCTTTATTAAAGCGTTCAAATTAATTTGAAACGCTTAATAAAGATTTGATCCAATTATTTTGATGAACGAGAGCGTCTGTAAAGTGATCCAATCTTCCCATCACTACAGCCGGCCATACACCTTTGGGATTTAAGTTTCTAAGCTTTTGGGATGAGTTGCATATGTCATGCTTTGCAGATAAAACTACTATGTGACTTTTAGAGAAACAATAGTAAGGGAAAGTTGGATAAGCCGGGCATGACTCATGATTACTCTGATTTCACGTGCACACACAGCAGGGAGGATTGAGGAACACGAGACGAGGATAAACTCAAATTAACAGTCTTTAATATCAAACAAAGCAGGAACACCAGGAGTAACGAGTAGACACGACAACACTAACTTCTTCGTTGGAGTTTTACGGCAGTTGGCATCCATAGTGTTGCATTACTGCCATCTACTGTCTCACTTTGACTTACTATATCTTAATTCAATTTATTAAATTCATCCTTCCAGTCCAGTCCTCCTTAAAAAAACATCTCCGTCCTTGGTCATTATTACCACATTATACTCTACTATACCTATTTCCCGTAGCTGATTCTTGAACTCTTGCCTTTCTTGAATATATTTCTTACATGATATAAAGATATGCTTAATTGTTTCCTCCTCCTGACATTCATCACATAGTCCTGTCAGATGTTTTCCCAAAACATGGAGTTTTGTTAAGCTTGCAATAACCAATCCTCAGTCTATTTATTATAACTTGTTTCTTCCTTTTAATTACCGTTTTACTTTCCATACCTATCATATTTTGTATCATGTATAGATGTCTCCCTTTAATTTCATTATCCCACTGCTGCTGCCATTTTTGCCTTATCCTTTTCCACACTAAACTCTTCCCCTCTATTTTTGATAATTTAATTTTGATGTCAACATGTTCTTTTTTTTGTAGATTTTTTTGCCAGTCTATCTGATTTCTCATTTCCCTGGATGCCCACGTGCGCATGTATGTGATATTTTTCCCTTGCTTACTTATTCTTGAGTTTGTAAATAAAATTTCATAAAGTAATTCCTGATGATGTCTACTTACACCAGGCTTTATACTCATGAGGGGAGTTACAGAATCACTATATATTACAACGTTGTCCCATCTAGATTGTTCAATCCATTCTAATGCTATTAATATAGCATATAACTCGACTGTATACACACTTAAACTATCTGATGTTCTTTTGTTTACTCCCACATGCTGTCTAGGGATATATACAGCAGATCCCGTTGCCTCGGTTTGTAAATCCTTTGATCCATCTGTAAAAATTTGAATACTATCTTTGTACATATATCTATAATATTCACTGACTATATCTGTAATCCCACTACTGCCTTTTATTATTAGTAGCTCTATGTCCACCTTTGTATTTTCCATTGTCCAGATTGGTTTGTTAGTCCACACCACAGTACTAGCAAATTCTGTCATATATGTCCATTTCTTTTGCTATTAAATCTCCTGTCCAGCCAAAACTTTCCCTTTTCCTCCTTCTCCAAACAATTTGTAATTTTTTAGTTGGATGCTTTTCCCCATGCCCTCTTAAATGAATACAATAGTTGGCTACCAATTGTTTCCTTCGTATCCATAAAGGCATTTCACCTGCTTCAACCTGAAGTGCACACACTGGGGAAGTTATAATTGCCCCTAAACATGTTCTTAAAGCTCGTGCCTGCACAACATCCAATTCAGCGAACACAGATTTTGCTGCTGACCCATACACGGTACAACCATAATCTAATTTAGACCTTATTAGTGCTATATAAATATATTTCAGAGCTGAAAAACTTGCTCCCCATTCCAATCCTGCAAGACACCTCATTACATTAAGCACTTTTTTACATGTTATATGTTCCCTCCACGTTAGTTTTGTGTCCCAATAATCTAAAACACTCTACTTTCTCTAAAGTGGTTCCATGCATTTCCACCTTGCCTTCCTTTTATTTGTAAAAATCATTACTTTTGTTCTTTCCACTGCAAACTTAAATCCCCATTTTATCCAAGACAACACTAACTAAACAGACAGGAACTTAAATACACTGGATAATTACTAACATAATCAAACACAGCTGGGACATAATTAACTAATAATCACACTAAGCAAGGACAGGAAACAAACCAAATATGGACACAAGAGGGCGGGAAACACATGACGACACACGACACCTAACTACAAGTCTCTTTACCTCCAAGCATATACAGTACACATAGCTCATATCTCATTTTGTCATAATTATGACTTTTTATATTTTTGACTTTGTCAATTTTGACATTTTCTTATCTCATAATTATGACTTAGTATGTCAAAGTTTCCACTTTTATGTCACAATTATGACTTTTTATCTTATAATTTTGACTTTGTTAATGTCAAACCTTTATTCAATAATTATGACTTAGTATATCATAATTTCCACATATCATAACTATGACTTTTTATCTCATAAATTTGACGTTTTGGTATAATTTTGACTTGATTTTCACTCTTCATCTCAGAATTGTAACCTTTATATGTCCTTAGAATTCTAACTTTTTGTCATAATTACAACTTTTTATATCATATTTTTGACTTTGTCAATTTCAACCTTTTATTTAATAATTATACCTTAGTATGTCATAATTTCCACTTTTCTTATAATAACGAGTTTTATGTCATAATTATGACTGTATATCTATATTTTTGACTTTGTTAATTTCCATCTTTTATTTAATAATTGTGATATACGTAGTATGTCATAATTGCCACTTTTGTCATAATTATGACTTTTCATATTTCATAATTTTGACTTTTTGTTATAATTCTGATTTATGTACATTTTTTACTCTTTTCGGTGCATTCCAAACGTGATATATCGCCCTCCGAAGGGCACTTCGTAGTTAAAACAATCATAGCCGCCATATCGAAGGGTCGTTCCAAACTCGAAGTCATCAAAACTGCTACTTTAAAGGGCCCTTCGGAATGAAGGATTTCAGAGTGTACAATTGATGGACAGGCCCCCATGATCCTTTGCACAAGGAAGTTGTTTGGCGTCACACCCTGCATTCGGAAGGGCTCATCCCTATGCCCTAATCCCTTCAAAGGGTTTACTCCCGAATGGAACGCAGGGTCAATCTCAGAATTATAATTTAGTATGTCAAAGTTTCCATTTTATGTCATAATTATGACTTTTTATCTCATAATTTTGACTTTTTGTCATAATTAAGGTATCTGTCAATTTTGAGTTTTGTGTCATAATTATACTTTTTTATGTCATTATTATGATGTACCAAAGCCTGGCGGAAATGAGCCTCACACAAGGCCACTGGCTCAGACCTGACCACATGTCTCTTTTCTTTGGATCAGAGCACATTTACTTTAGAAAGTCTTATACCTGACCCTGGTTTACATGGATCCTGGTTGGTGGGTCATGAGCACATTCAAGGTTTGAGGCAATCTATAAGTCACAAAAGAGCTCAATGCTCTCGTCAGCATCTTTTAGGGAGTCTCTGACCATAACAAGCTGGAACTCAATGAGGCAAATCCAATTACACTTGGAGCCCGCTGTGATGGCCACGGACTAGAAGACTTCATTAAAATCACATCTACCAAATACTCCCAGACGCTCCTCCAAAATGTGATTCTCCCTTCGGTGGCTTGTATTTGATAGATCAAGGAGCTTCACCAGTGGAGCACATCTTTGGCTTACATGCTCCAACACACATTCATTTCCAGTGTGATGGAAAGATTGAGGTCAACATCTCAGAAAGCTCATTTCATCCCACATTGCCACCAGATCATATGTGGGATCAAACATACAGATGAATCAGACTTCTCTGAAATATCGGGGATAACCCTGTGGGGATTCACCGGAGCAGAAACTCATGTGGCCTTCCATGAACTGGGGAAGTGCTTGTTTTCCAAGAAACCAAGGCATAATGGAAATGTTTTGTTGAGTTTTGTGTAATTCTCATGAATCCAGAAGTCTCGAATGCAGTTCCTAAAGATGAGTCAAAAGAAAAAGGTCAATGACAGTCATATATAGTCCATTCAGCACATTTTAAACTTTAAAAATACTTTTCAATCATAATAAATCACAAGACATACATTACTTTGATACATTAAAGTATATAAGCATTTAGATAGTAATTATCACACATTAAAATTGGCATCATAATTAATAAGAACACACGCAGGGGTGCCACTACGGTTTCTGGGCCCCCTTGACAGCATATTCACTCAGGCCCCTGCGTTCCGGGGGGGGTGTTTTAGGGGGTGTTTGGGTTCCGCGTTCTCCTCCCTAAATCGTGTTTCCCCCTCGGGGCCCCCCACCATAGTCGGGCCCTTAGAATCGTCCTGCCCCCCCCCCCCCTTACGGCGCCCCTGAGAACACCAAAGAAACCACCAAGCAACACCCTAGCAATCACCCAAAATATCACAGAGACTTAAGAAGGAACTATTTTTATGCTAAACAGGAAGAAAACACCATAACGCAATAGCAACTGCATATTATTTACTCAGAACACCCTAGTAACAACATAGCAACCACCCAGAATACCATAACAACCGCTAAGCAATGCCCTAGAAATCACCCAGAATATTACAGGCAGACCAGAATGAAATAAAACACCATAACACCATAGCAACTGCACAGCATCCACTCTAGTCTTAACACCCTAGTAGCTACATAGAAACCACCCAGCAACACCCTAGCATATCACAGAGACTTAAGAACAAACTATTTTCATGCTAAACAGGAAGAAAACACCATAAAGCCATAGCAACTGCACAGCATCTTCTCCGAACACCCTAGTAACTACATAACAACCACCCAGGCATCAACGCCCTAGCAATCATCTAGAATGTTAAAGAGACTTGGAAGAGACTGGAAGAAAATGCCGTAACACCATAGCAACATGATGGAATACACCAAGAACAACCTAGTTACTACTTAGCAACCACCAAGAGCTCTATTTATTTTATAGCTGATAATTAAAAGCGTGGAAAATTATCATTCACCAATGATAATCTAGAATTTTTTTTGTTTTCAAATATTATAAAGCCAAGTATCATTAAAACAGAAAATATAATGAATAACACACAGACACACACACACAACACGCACGCACGCACGCACGCACGCACACGCACACACACACACACACACACACACACACACACACACACACACACACACAAAATGCTAATATTGGCCTGGATGGACCAGAGCTGATTATTTAAAAACACTATCGGCTGATTCCAGATCATGCTTAGTGATTAATGTACTTTAAAAATCAACTGTATGACTTCTAAAATATTTGATATTTATTACTGTACAGTAAATCCTCTGTATTACAGCCACTTGCCAAGTTTTTGCTAAAAATAAACACTTTATGGTAGCCGTGCCCTCGTGTGACTGGGAGTTTAATGCCTCTCCCATTCTTTAAATAAAAATTAATTAGGAGCGCTGGTGCCATCCCGTCCCAGTGGAGATTTCCAGGCCGCTGCATCACGCTGGGCTCTTGTTTTCATTGGTAGGTGCGGTGGAACCTGGAGCCAGGAGGTTAAATGTGGAAAGTGGGTCTTCTGGCCATTGGCCGCGGCAGCCATCCACAGTCCTGGCGCCACAACTGGCCTCACCTGTCTGCTCCGTTTGAGTTCTGACAGCCGAGGAACACTGAAACTGGGAACAGGGGGAGTTCATTCATCCCAGCTGCAGACAACATCCTATTCATTTAGTTACCAAGCCGAGCGTCCCCTAACGGGTGTTGTTTGTAAGCCACACCGCCGGCAAACAGGACTCGTGGCTTTCTGAATTCGGCATCTGCTGGGCTCGTTAGTGGAGGGGGATGAAGGGAGTGGGCGGGGTTTCCTGCAGGAAGGAAGTCAGCTCTGCGGAGGGCCTTATGGCCCCCTGGGGAAGAACGTGAGCACACACCCTAAACCAGCCCACTCCACCTCGCTTGGGCTCCTTTACCTCAGCGTCACCCGACACTTCCCAGACTTTTCCTCTTACTGGGGTTTCAGGCATCACAGAGCCGGTGTGGAGGTGGAAATGAAGAGCGGACAGTATGTACTGACACAGTGCCAACCTACAGATGAAATGATAATAATGTTTTTTCAGACACAGAGTCAAGGCCTGGCTCTGTGTGAGTGTGTATGTGGCAGGTGAATCAAGAACATTTGCCAACACTAATACAGTTTTTTACTAACTGTGAAAATGCGTTTGACATTATTTATTGAACATATATATTTTACATAAATATACTGACCAATTGCACTGCGTCATCCACAAACCCTGCGTGATTCAGTGAGAATTAAATGCATGTTTCAATTCATCCCTAATGAGATTAATTATATATATTTGAAAAAACGAATTGTCAGTTTCAAATTGATTTTACTTTCTATTTAAAATAACAATAAAAATTTCCAAACAACTTTTTTTTATTTGTTTACTTATCTACCAGTAAAATGGTAACATTGTGAAATATTACTACAATTTAAAATAACCATTTTCTATTTTAATATGTTTTAAAATATAATTTATTTTTGTAATTTTCATTTGAATTTTCAGCAGCAATACTCCAGTGTTGCATGATCAGAAATCATTCTAATATGCTGATTTGAAGTATTTCCTATGCGTTGTTTTCAGGATTTATCACCAAATAAATGTCAAAGAACATCATTTATTTGAAATATATACACACGTATATGGGTAGTTGACAAATAAAAATTGGACTGTGTCCTATGGTGTGACAGCAAAAATGTAGGAAAAAAACGTAACATACAAATAACATGAGAGAGGTTTATCTTCAATGTTAGATTTATTTATTTAAATATATTTTTTTACATTTTTCCGTCACACCATAGACACATTGATACGTCAACTACCATCTATCTATCTATCTATCTATCTATCTATCTATCTATCTATCTATCTATCTATCTATCTATCTATCTATCTATCTATCTATCTATCTATCTATCTATCTATCTATCTATCTATCTATCTATCTATCTATCTATCTATCTATCTCTCCTCTCTCTATACTATCTATCAAAATATGGATCAATTATGAATCTATCTATCTAGACCAATTTAATGCAACCTTAAGGATTAAAAGTATTTCGAAAATTAAAAAACTTCTGACTCCAAACTTTTAAGCAGTAGCCTATGTTCATGTCAGAACAGTATTTAGTGTGCTAGATGGCCCACATGCTCTTGAGCTTCATAATGTGCAATGCACATGAAATCTAAAGCAGTCCTGGTTTTTGTCACATTGTAAAGCCATCAGACAGTGGGCGTCTCTCTGCGTCGTCCTTCCATGAACATTATGATTCTAACAGAGCTCAGATTCACTCTGACACAGGAATCCCACCTGAGTCAAACAGAGACAGAGAGGAAGGAAAGAGTGTCTATCAGTCAGACATACAGGGTTTAGGGCAACTGTATAAACTCCACTGATGCTAGACTCAGATGTTATTTAAAGGAACAGTTCATGGGGAAAAAAGTTAATTATGTCATCTTTTACCCATTAATTACTATGCCATTCTCATTACTATTCTGTAAAATACTCATTTTGTGTTCCATATTAAAAAGGTGCATTCCTGTTCTTTTGAGCATTATCATCTGTCGAGCATTTTTCAGACTCAATTCAGTTCAGCAAAATATGGATCAACAGCCATCAGAAGTTGGAAAGAAGTTCATTTATGAGAAATAAAAGGTTATTTCTGGTTTTAATCTCACTTTTCTTCTGAGCGTTGATTTAGTCAGACTTGGCAGAGGTGAATATGGAGCAGTTGGCTGTAGACGTTGCGTGTGTTTCTGTATGGGAATCTGGGATACTAGCTGCATGGAAAAATAATGAAAACACATCATGTCTGCAATGAGTAAAGTCTTTGCTTTGCTGCACTGGAATCATATTAATATAATCATTAGGAAACTAGGATACTGACTCACAAATGGTGGTTAATAGGCCTGGATTTCCAACGGGGAATTTTAAAAGATGGAAGTTTATAATGCACATTTAATGCTAAACAATAATTTTTAAAGGGATAGTTCACCCCAAAATGACATTTTGATGTTTATCTGCTTACCCCCTGCAGGGCATCCAAGATGTAGGTGACTTTGTTTCTTGAGTCGAACACAAACAAGGATTTTTAACTCAAACCGTTGCAGTCTGTCAGTCATATAATGGCAGTCAATGGGCTCCACGGCTTTGAGAGACTCAGACAAAACCTAATTAAACCCTGCGGCTCGTGACGATACATTGAGGTCTAAAGAAACGAAACGATTGGTCTGTGCAAGAAACTGAACAGTATTTATATCGTTTTTTACCACTGATACACCGCACCGTCCAACTGTCCTGAGCGTGTTCACAACATCCGGTGCGTGACGCGTCTTCTTCTTCTTCTTGCTTTACGGCGGATCGCAGACTTTTGGACCATTGGCACTCCTAATTGAGATTGTAGATAGAGTGTCAATGGTCCATTTGAGAGATAGGTGGCGGTAATGCACTTTTTTTTCTCTCAAAGCCGTGAGTCCTATTGACTGCCATTATATGACTGACAGACTACAAAGGTCTAAAGTGCCCCTATTATGCCATTTTTAAAGTTGTTAATATTATTTTATGAGTCTCCTAAAAAAGGTTTACATGCATGCAAGGTCAAAAAACCCTTTAGTTTTCTCAAAAAATCGATATAATTTGACCTCATTTGTAAATGATTGCTAAACGACTCGTGCGAAGCAGTTCAAAGAATCAGTCTCTCTAAACCCCTCCTTTCTGCGAGGCCTCACTGCTGTGATTGGTCAGATGGCGCAGTCCTTCGTGATTGGTCTACCGCATACAGCAAGGAAACAGCATGGTGAACTATCCCTTTAAGCAGATACAATGCACTGATTAATCAAAGTCCCTATGTAACATGACTCAAAAACCAGTTTGGCAAACATTCACAGAGCCACACATGCAAAATTATAATCTCTGCTGAAAACTGTACATCTGCTAAACAAATGTTAGCATTTCCATTTAGTTTCTTTATAAATCTTTATTTTTTATCTTCTAAATCTGGGACAGCAGAACAAATTTACCGTCCAGATCCAGAGATCCCGTAGGAAAATCCCTGGCAGTTCGAGTGCGATTCCAAAGCTTAGCTAATGAGCTTTTTGGTTGCCTGATGGTTTGTTGGCAAGCTTGTTTCTGAAGACAAACCTTGTCATGTCTTCCCATTTAGCCGGTATGATTAACGAATGCTTAGATTTCATATGCCAGTGAACAGCAAGGTAAATACAGTTGTGCTTATGGCCAAAGCCACATCATTACGCCTCGAGCTTGTCAGAAACGACGGATGGCTCTGGAACGACTTGAGAGCCCAACATCTACAAACTGAGAAAGCCACACTGAATGAGTAAGAGCAAGGAGCGAGAGCTTTGAACCTAGTGTGGATCTAGTGTACAGTAAAACCTTGATTAGAGTTAATGAGTTCAGCAAAATCAAATCTGCATTCTGTTCAATGGAAACAAACTATGGTGGAGTACAACAACGAGTTTTACTCAAGTATTATATCTCATGATTCTGGGTGGTAGGACAATATATATGCTATGAGGTCACAGCTAACAGGAAAGGTTCACAAAACTTTCACTAACTTTTTTTTTTAAATGTTATATGAATGTTAGGATAAAACATTCTTAAAGTAATGTTTATGGAACATATACATTCTCAAATGTTGAGAGAAAACGTTCTGAGATCAACATTCTCTAAAAATCCTCAATAAGTTATTTGTATTTGGTGAATGTTCTAAAGATTCTTCTTTCGTAACCTTTAACATTCTAATTACGACAACAACAAAAAAATAACTGGACCTTTTAATCGCTCTTAGGCCCGGTTTCATAGACAGGGCTTAGCCTAAGCCAGGATTAGGCCATAGATCTTTTAGGACATTTAAGCAATTTGTATAAACATGCCTTAGAAAAAAAGCATTACTGGTGTGCATCTTAAGACAAAACAAAGGCACTGACATGTTTTAAGATCAGTCAGTGCAAGTTTCTTTTAATTGAAACAGCCCAGATCTACATTTTAGTCTAGGACTAGGCTTAAGCCTTGTCTGTGAAACCGGGGGTTAGAATATTTAAAATAATCGTTCAAATAACATTTAATTTTGGGTGAAAACAATGTTAGTAGAATGTTGCAAAAAACAGTTTATGAATCTTTAACATTCTCAGCCCAATATGAAAACTGGACATTTTAAGTTTCTTAAAACGAACGTACAAATAAGAATGTTAGTGCAATTTTGGGTGTTTCTTAAAGTTATTAAAAAGTAGCCCTGATTTAATTTTACTAGGTTAGGCTTAGCCTTGTCTGGAACCGGGGGTTAGAATATTTAAATAACGTTTTACTCACATTTACAATTTTGAGTGAAAAATGCTGGACATTGCAAAAAAAAAAGTTGATGAACCTTTAACGTTCTAAGCCCAAAGAATGGACATTAAGTTTCTTAAATAAACATTTAAATAACAGTATATTTTGGGTGAAAATAATATTAGTAAAACGTAAGAAATGTTTTATGAACCTTTAGATAATGTTATAATCACGATAATAACTCATTTAAACTTTTTAGAAACATTTCATTCTGCAACGTTTTTATAACCTAAATGTGTAACCTGAGACGTTACAAATGTGTAAACCAGTTCACTTTTATGATTATACCATAGTAGATACAGTATATTTGCATGACTATAAGCGGACTGATTTATGTTACTTAAAATAAGTAGATCAAACAAAAACTGGACTTGAAAAGAAATAGGGTCACAAACGAAGTATACAGCATAGCCTGAAGCACTAGCGTTCACGTATTTGTAGAGAGGACAATATATACAGTTTATATTGACAGGAGGACGGTTTTTGAGTCATCTGCAGGCATTGGTTTATTGATTTGTTGCACATGTCTAGAGAATCATGTTTATATGGTTCTGCAGTGATAGCGGCCATGTTCACCCACACATCACAAGTGCCAACAACTTTCCCTCATCACTTTATTCCAGCCGCAAGTGGGAAAAATCCTTCCATTGAAGAAACCGGCACTTTGAAAGGCCTCGTCCACCGCTCAGAGACTCGGACATAAAAGCATTTCAACCACAGATAAAACAGCCAAATCAAAGTCTGACGAACTCCGGGTAAGAAACCGTTGTCATCATTTCTAGACTTGTGAGAGAGCGAATGCTCTAATCTTCAGACAGACTCCCTATTCTCCAACAGCGGGTTTTGGCTGACTTTTAGAGGCTCACTGAGGATTATGGGTAATTGGGGGCAAAACTGTAAGGACGGGGATCCGCACTTATGGAGAGGTGAGTAGAGCTTCATTCATCAGGCATGTTTGGACCTGCCAGTTCAAAGATCAGCGACTCTTACACGCTCAAGGATTCTCAAGAAAACAACTGGAAAACCACAGAGAGTGGACGGACTCGACTGATCCTAAGAATAAAGACATCTACATGGAGTTTTTCTTCAATTGTTGCCGGTTTTTCCTTTAATAGTTAGTAGTTCTTGCTAAGTGAGTCATTGCTAGTATAAGTGAAAAAAAACACCCCCCCCCAAAAAAAACTACTCTTTAATACACACTGAAGGAAAGATCCAGGCCATATCTAGAGAGCAGAAGATCACGGGGACTTAAAAAAATATATCATAATGCCAAAGTTACCGCATATCAGACATGTTCACAAGTCTCTGAGCTCAAGTCTTTGAGGTGAGTCTAAGTCAAGTCTTTGAGGTCGAGTCTAAGTCAAGTCTCAAGTCTTTGAGGTCGAGTCTAAGTCAAGTCTTTGAGGTGCGAGTCTAAGTCAAGTCTCAAGTCTTTGAGGTCGAGTTGTCAAGTCCAAGTCTTTTGAGTCTAAGTCAAGTCTGAGGTCGAGTCTAAGTCAAGTCTCAAGTCTTTGAGGTCGAGTCTAAGTCAAGTCTCAAGTCTTTGAGGTCGAGTCTAAGTCAAGTCTCAAGTCTTTGAGGTCGAGTCTAAGTCAAGTCTCAAGTCTTTGAGGTCGAGTCTAAGTCAAGTCTCAAGTCTTTGAGGTCGAGTCTAAGTCAAGTCTCAAGTCTTTGAGGTCGAGTCTAAGTCAAGTCTCAAGTCAAGTCTCAAGTCTTTGAGGTCGAGTCTAAGTCAAGTCTCAAGTCTTTGAGGTCGAGTCTAAGTCAAGTCTCAAGTCTTTGAGGTCGAGTCTAAGTCAAGTCTCAAGTCTTTGAGGTCGAGTCTAAGTCAAGTCTCAAGTCTTTAAAGTGGAGTCAAAGTCACGTCTCAAGTTTGTGTTCTATTTATTAGCAACAGTTCTTTCAGCTAGTTATTGAGTTATTTAAATACTGATTTCACGGTATGATTTTCATAACAAAAAATAAATGCTGCACATTTCTTTGTCAAATTGAAATATGTCAAACAACAAAACTAAATTGAAATTTTAAAACAAACCCCAATCAATTAAATTAATAACACAAGTGAAAGAAATCTCATATAAACACACCAAGGCTTTGTCTGTGCTCTTTTTCAATTTAAATTAGATGCAACCACTGTGTTTTAAACACAACACAATCCAAACAAAGAGGCTGCATATATGCAACAGGAGCAATTTTTAATCTAAAAATTGGATTGTATAATTTTGAAATTTGAAGCAAAAACTAAATGTTCTGACTTCGGTCTTGTGAAACTATTCTACATAAAACATCTGCACGAAACAAAACAGCAGACAGGCTGGATTATAATGCATATTCACTCTCTGCCAGCAGGTGGTGCTTGAACAGCAATGATATATTGTTTCCTTGGTTGCCGCTGTAAACAAAGCAGCGCTACTTTAATATGCGTTAGACAGAGGCAAGATGACAAGAAAATACCATCTAAACTTTTCTAAAGACAGCCAGTTCCCCTCAGAGATACATTCATATAAACTCCCATCCAAATGACTGGGTGACACATCAAGCACTCTAGCAACCTCCCAGAACACCCTAGCAACTGCATAGCAACCACTCTGGCCACCTCTCAGAACACCCTAGCAACTGCACATCAAGCACTCTAGCAACCCTTCAGAACACCCTAGCAACTACACATCAAACGCCCTAGCAACCTCTCAGAACACCCTAGCAACTGCACAACGATGCACCAAAGCGAAACCACAACCCAGAGCAGCTGATAATCTGCATGCATCAGTCCTGCAGCACCGTCACAGTCAGGCCTGTAGTGCGGTGCGGTGGCTTGTTGCTGTGCTGTGACTGTAGGGGTCAGTGTGTCTCTGCAGTGCTGCTGATGTTTGACGGCTGTGTCCAGCTGTTCTCCGCTCTCACAGGGTCAGGAGCGACAGAGAGCCTTCGCTTGTAATATACAGTTACAGGGATTCGTCTGATGCTTTATGTCCCTCCATTGTTTGTTTATTTAACTGTGATGCAACGGCACTTAAAGAATCCTGAGACGCCAGACTGTATTAGACCGACTGCACACCAGGCGCTATTTCACAACTAAAGCGACAGTGGAGAAATTATTGTGTCCATATTAATATGATAACACACTTTTAGAGCAACAGCGGATGAAGGCTGACAAAGGTAGTTCTGTTCCAAACCCCTAGTTTGCTGTCTAAAGCCAAATACTGAAGTCAGCAGGAATGGACGAGTCCTCACACTCACTGCTCTGATGTAAGCATGCTGTTAAACTAATCACATCAACTGTTTATTCAAGATGCAATGCATTATGGGTCTACTGCATCTGATAAAAATGCATGTGATGCTGTTAGAAGCTGATCGAAACAAGGTATTTTTAAAGGATGCATTCTTTTTGGAAAGCGCTTTAACTTGGTTTTGGAACCAGAACCGCATAACTTACAGTTAAAATGTTGATTTATTTGTTGTTCTTGATCTGGATGCATGACCTACATGACATGCACATAAAAATAAAGTCAATACAGTATTAAAGAAATTGCAAATACCACATAAAATTACAAATCTGTCTGTCTGTAATGGTAGTTTTTGCAAAGACAGATTAACTGCTCTGAGCGGGAAAAGGACCATCAAACTTAGTTTATGTTATTTAAAACATAAAAATAACAAATTACATTGCATCATTTCAAACACAAAATGACTTCCTAACAGCTACGAATATCAGTCAGCAGTACGGGAATTCACTCACAAACTGTTTAATATATTACATAACCATAATACATTTTTTTTTAAATATACAAATAAAAATACATTTAAAAATAAATATGCTGCAAATACCCCACAACATTAAGCGTGTTATGCAAGCGTCATGGTATATGTTGTATTTGCAATGTGAAGACAGATTAACTGCTTTACTGACAAGGTCTGAAAAATGAGAAAAAAGGACCATGAAATTATGTTTGCATCATTTCGCATCAGTTCAAATACAAATGAGCTTCTTAACAGCTAAGATTAGCAGTGAGTAGTGTGGGGAATTCACCTAATAATGTGTAATATATTACATAATCATATAGTAATGCTATTTTTTTAAATAAAAACAACAACAACAGTAATAATAATAATGATAGTAATATTTTTAATGAATATTTAGCAAATGTGTATTGTTTTTGTGAAAGTTGTTTAAAAAAAAATATGTAATTTAGTTCATAAATACATAGCACTTTAAACACCAAATAAAATGATATATGTATACACTGACCAAAATTATAAACACAACACTTTTGTTTTTGCCCCATTTTTCATGAGCTGAACTCAAAGATCTGAGACTTTTTCTATGTACACAAAAGGCCTATTTCTCTCGAATATTGTTCACAAATCCGTCTAAATCTGTGTTAGTGAGCTGAAATAATCCATCCACCTCACAGGTGTGGCATATCAAGATGCTGATTAGACAGCATGATTATTACACAGGTGTGCCTTAGGCTGGCCACAATAAAAGACCACTCTAAAATGTGCAGTTTTTCACACACAAATGCCAAGTCTTAGATGCCGCAAGTTTTGAGGGAGAGTAATTCAGCTCATGAAAAATAGGGGCAAATCCCACAAAAGCTGTTGCCCGTGAATTGAATGTTCATTTCTCTACCATAAGCCATTCCAAAGGTATAATGCCTCACAACCACAGACCACGTTAACCACACCAGCCCAGGACCTCCACATCAGCATCTTCACCTCCAGAGTCGTCTGAGACCAGCCACACGGACAGATGCTGCAACAATCGGTTTATAACCAAATATTACTGGAATCACCCATTGAGCATGTTTGGGATGCTCTATCGGCGTTACGACAGCGGTTCCAGTTCCTGCCAATACCACTTCACAACATTAAGAAGTGGCCTACATTACACAGCCACAATCAACAACCTAAACTCTTGTGAAGGAGATGTGATGCACTGCGTGAGGCAAATGATGTCACACCAGATACTGACTGGTTTTCAGACCCCCCAGACCCCTCCAATAGAGTAAAACTGCACATTTTAGAGTGGCCTTTTATTGTGGCCAGCCTAAGGCACACCTGTGCAATAATCATGCTGTCTAATCAGCATCTTGATATGCCACACCTGTGAAGGTGGATGATTATCTCGTTCACTAACACAGATTTAGACAGATTTGTGAACAATATTTGAGAGAAATAGGCCTTTTGTGTACATAGAAAAAGTCTTAGATCTTTGAGTTAGCTCATGAAAAATGGGGCAAAAACAAAAGTGTTGCGTTTATAATTTTGTTCAGTATATTGTCATGGTATATGTTGCTTTTGCAGTGATTCTAAAGACAGATGAACTGTGTTCACTCAGGAAAACATGTTTTTGCATGAATTTATGAGACATGATTCATGGTCCAGATGGAAGCAATCCAGGGTTTGGATCCGGACTGTGGTGCACTAATTGCTTACGTTTGATCTATAGTGTGCAGCACATGCAGTATGGACTCGATGTCTGTTATCAGTCAGATTAGGATGGATATAGAAAAGGATGGAGCTAGAAGGAAAGCAGAATAGAGTTGACTGTCCAGCAACATGCTTTGATCAATTCACTGTGTCACATTCAATTAGAAGCACAGGCGGCATTAGTGTGTGACAAATAATGCCATCAGAACGCCGCCAGCCTTCCAGATTTGTTAAGTTTGATGAGTCCAATTGTGAGCTCTGAACTGGCATCCAGCCCCGATCCACTAATTAACGGCTCGACTGAAGCTGCGCTCCAATCAAAACCACAGCTTTGATAGAGGTTTGTTTCTCGTTCACTCAAAGCCACCGGTATGAACAAAGACATCATAGTGCACACAGACATTACAATTACTCCCCAATCACATCATTCCAAACATGTATTACAAAATAAATACATGAAATATATAAATCATCATAATAACAATTAGACCTGTGTATTATTGAATTTTATATTTTTCTGAAGTCAGATTTCTGTGAGGAAGAAGCATGCATGACAAAGACACAATATAATATAATATTATACAATATAATATCATATCATATCATATAATATAATGACTTCAGAAATCACATTTGTGTGAGGAACAAATCTGCATGACAATAAATAAATAAATAAATATATAAATATATATATAAATAAATACATTTAAGAGATATTCATTTGAGGAAAAATGTTTGACCAAGAAAGAAAAAAGATCTTGACAACATGACGCATGACAACATGACAAAACAATTAAAACATGAACTTTTTATGAAATAAAAATTACTTTTGAAGTCAAATATAAATATAAACTAATGACTTTTTAAATCAAATTTGTGCATGGAACAAACATGTTTGACAATGTGACAAAAACAGAAAAATATATATATATATATATATGTGTGTGTGTGTGTGTGTTGTGTGGTGTGTGTTTGAGTGAGCGAGCGAGCGAGTGTTTGTGTGTGTGTGTGTGTGTGTGTGTGGAGTGAGTGAGTGATGCGCGCGAGCGAGTGTTTGTGTGTGTGTGTGGTGTGTGTGTGAGTGGGTGAGTGAGTGTGTGAGTGAGTGAGTGAATGATTGAGTGAGTGAGTGAGTGAGTGAGCGAGCGTGTGTTTGTGTGTGTGTGTGTGTGTGTGTGTGAGTGAGTGAGTGGAGTGAGCGAGCGAGCAAGCGAGCGAGCGAGTGAGCGAGCGTGTGTTTAGTGTGTGTGTGAGTGAGTGAGTGAGTG
>CM049799.1:16074705-16197205 GCA_027422405.1 Ptychobarbus kaznakovi | reverse complement strand
TTACAACTAATGTTTCAAAAGATATTAAAGAGATAGTATTTGGGACAGCGTTTTAGTATTTTTTTCTATAATATGTGACCCTGGAGCACAGAAGCAGTCATAAGCAGCACAGGTATATTTGTAGTAATAGCCAACAATACATTGTTTGGGTCAAAATTATACATTTTTCTTTTATACCAAAAATCATTAGATATTAAGATCATGTTCCATGAAGACATTTTGTACCGCAAATATATCAAAACTTAATTTTTGATTAGTAATAGGCATTGCTAAGAATTAATTTGAACAACTTTAAAGATGATTTTCTCAATATTTCTATTTTTTTTGCACCCTCAGATTCCAGATTTTCAAATAGTTCAAATTTCAGATGTAGTTTTAGATTAATTTAATTATTGAAAAAAAATGTATTTTGATTTAGACTTTACTTTTATATTTTCATAACTACATATTTTATTATTTATTTAATTTCCAGTTGTAGGTTTAGTTCACTTTTAGTTTTATTTATTTGCAATTATTTATTGGAAATAAAAGTTATTTCTGATTAATTATTTTAGTGCTTCAACCTACAACATTCCTATTTTTTTTTCATCTAATATTTATACTTTAATTTTATCAACTTCATTCCATTTACCAGAAATGTTTTTAATAGTTGTCAACACTAATTTCAGGAAAGTACAGTAATGATTTGTTAAGTAATTAGTAGTTTTTCACCCTTCACAACCTGCATCTAATTTAGTGGCCGTGACTGACTCAACTGATCTAGAATCTGAAGCAGTTCTGTTCACTTACTTTCAGAGGTGGAAAGTCCTCCACAGTATTTTGTACCAATCACCTGGATTTGCTAATAAGCACAGTTTTTCAGCGAGGGGTAGTACTAATTAGCTGGCTGAGTTCATGAGTGGAATAAACATATGGCAGGACTTTGACTTTCCACCTCTGCTTACTTTTCTTCAAAAGCCCTCACATCAGTTCTCTCTGTACTCCAGAAGCTCTAATATGTTCCGTCTCTGCCGTCATGAACGGCGTTCCCCGTTTGCACTGCAGAAGTAAGAGGACAGAGACTCTAGAGACTGATTAGGGTCGTTATGGGGCCTGTGAGTGAACGGGGTCATGCACTGACATGAGCAGCGAGCGCAGGATTGCCGTAAGAAACCACACACTCAAATGGAGTTAAAGCACAGACGGGATCTTGTGTCGAAGCCCACCTCTGACGTGGAGTAAAGTCCCATCAGCCTTCAGGGAAAACCCCTTTGACGTCAAGCGGGGGTCTGGCACCCCTTCCAATGTTTTGATACCAGCTTAGAGGAGTCGTGTTGCAGGAGAAGAAGGGAAATTACAGCTGCTGGAGAAACAGAGGGTGCGGGGATATTTTCACTGTGCTTCTCCATCGCTCCCCACGTCGCAATCATTCCAGATGATTTTAGTGAAGAGATAACACAGCTGGAGCGCTCCAGCTCAACAACAACAGGAACATGCTGCATGTCAGGCAGAACACATTCCCAAATGCAAGCAACAGCAAACATGCTAATCAAACAAGAGATTGAGAAACGATGAAGAGGTGAACGAAACCCAGCAAGAAACAGAACTAGGTCACATTTCAGCCTCAAAATCAGAAGAGCACAAAAAAAAAACATATATATATATATACAGGTGCATCTCAGAAAATCTGAATATAGTGAACTAGTTAATTTTTTCTTGTAACTTATTTCAAAACGTGAAACATTCATTTATTCTCGATTCATTACATGTAAAGTAAAACACTTCAAAAGTTGTTTTGTTTTAATTTTGATGATTAGAGCTTACAGCTCATGAAAGTCAAAATCAGTTTCTCAAAATATTAGAATATTTAAATTTGAGTTTCAATAAATGACCATCCATACAGTATACATTCCGGGTATCTCTTGTTCTTTGAAACCACAATAATGGGGAACACCGCTGACTTGGCAATGGTCCAGAAGACGATCATTGACACCCTCCACAAAGAGAGTAAGTCACAGAGGGTCATTACTGAAAGGGGGGGGGGGGGCTGTTCAAGGAGTGCTGTATCAAAGCATATTAAATGCAAAGTTGACTGGAAGGAGGAAAATGTGCACAAGCAACAGGGATGACCACAAGCTTGAGAATACTGTCAAGCAAAGCCGATTCAAACACTTGGGAGCGCTTCACAAGGAGTGAACTGAAGCTGGAGTCAGTACATCAAGAGTCACCGCGCTCAGACATCTTCAGGAAAAGAGCTACCAAGACACTTCTGAAACAGAAACATCGTCAGGAGCATCTTACCTGGGCTAAGAAGAAGAAGAACTGGACTGTTGCTCAGTGGTCCAAAGTCCTCTTTTCAAATTAAAGAACATTTTGCATTTAATTTGTAAATCAAGGTCCCAGAGTCTGGAGGAAGAGTGGAGAGACACAGAATCCATGTTGCTTGAAGTCCAGTGTGAAGTTTCCACAGTCAGTGATGATTTGGGCTGCCATGTCATCTGCTGGTGTTGGTCCACTGTGTTTTATCAAGTCCAAAGTCAATGCAGCCGTCTAACAGGTGAATTTAGAGTTTTTTATGCTTCCATCTGCTGACAAGCTTTATGGAGATGCTGATTTATTTTTCCAGCAGGACTTTAGCACCTGCCCACACTGCCAAAACATCTTCTAAGTGCTTTGCTGACCATGATATTACTGTGCTTGATTTACCAGCCAACATGGCTGACCTGAACCCCATAGAGAACCTATGGCATATTTTCAAGAGAAACATGAGAAACAGTCGATCCAACAATCCAGACGAGCTGAAGACTCAATAGTTCCTCATCAGGGGCACAGACTGATCGCTTCCACACCTCACTGATGCTGGAGCTTGTGCTAAAGGAGCCACGACCAAGTATTGAGTGCAGAAATCAACATACTTTAAAGAACGTGAACTTTTCTGTTTTGCAAATCCTTTTTGATTGATCTTAGGACATATTATAATATTTTGAGATACTGATTTTTGACTTTCATGAGCTGTAAACTCTAAGTTTTACTTTAAACGTAATGAATCGAGAATATGTGTTAAAGAAGTTAAAGAAAAAAATACTTTTTTACCATATTCTAATTTTCTGAGATGCACCTGTATATTGTTTAATGCAAAAAAATCTTTAGGACCCTAAAATAATCCACAAAATGCACAGCGCAATACAAAAAAATGGGACATTTTTATAAGCACGATTAAATACTCCCCGCCTCATTAATGCAATGCATTCAAATAAATAAATAAAATATAATAAATGCATAAATAAATGTACAAATAAGTAAACAAATGCATAAATAAATGCACAAATAAATGTACAAATAAGCAAATCAATGCATAAATGCACAAATAATTACATTAATGCATAAATAAGTAAATAAATGCTAAAAAATACATTTAATGTATAATGCAATTAAATAAACAAATCATAAATAAATAAATGCATATATGCACAAACACGTAAATGAATTAATAAATGCATGAATGAATGAATCATACATACAAAATCTAATTTTCATTACCATAACAGGAAAAATAATGATGTATTTAAAATATTAAATAATTATAAAATAATTTTTTTGTCAAATCATTACATTATTATAGCAATGAGAATTAAATCAGAATCATCAATGATAATACTGAGAATTTCAGACATTTAATTAAAATTTGCTGGGAAATATGCTTAATAATGGCACAATACATGTAAGGCTTCAAAATAGGCTTGATATTCTTTTTGCATATCGTAATAAATACCATTTCTAAATTAAATTTGTATTATTGTATTTATTTAGATGTTGTGTTTATGAGAGCAAACTGACAGCAGAGGAACACCTAGTTTCCAGAAAGGCATCTGTATAACACACAGTCACTGCACTACACATCTGTCATGAGCTGGAATCAGATGAGACGCTCTTGTGTGTGTTCAGTCGTCCAGTATAAACACACACTCACCGCCGCATGTGTGAACATGACCAGCACACAGGAGATCGCTCTAAAGATAGTGATCAATGCTTGAAGCGGATGTGATTATATGGCCCACCACATCACTGCTCCCCGCTTCCAAAATACACTTGTGTGTGAATGTGTGTATAATTATGTCTCTGTCATTATCAACACACATCTGAAACGAGGGATGTGCACAGCAGGACGTACAGTTACAGTACGCCGGGAAGAAATGGGCAGAAATAGCTCAAGTTTCTGGTCTAGTTTGTGTCCTACATTATCACCTCGCTCACTCTTGCATCAACCTTTGCCCAGATAAACACTTTCTTAAAAAAAAATAAAAGAAAAACGTAAAAGGCAACTTAAATACATTCCTCTCTTATTAATATAATGCAATAATAAGAAATGCATACACGTGTAAATAAAAGAATAAGTAAACAACATACATTTACCTTTATGATAAATGATAAAGATATCCCTCAAAACACCAAAACAAAAAGAAACAGAAAATAAATGATATTTTGTTTAATGCAAAAATTGTAAAGACCCACAAAAAATACATATACATTTTAGGAATATTAAATGCATCATTCTCATTCAAATAAAATGCATAAATAAATATAATAAAATTTATATTTGCTAAAAGCCATCTCATATTTGAAGCCTATTAAGGAATTAAATTGATGATAAATGAAAATATAATGTAATACATTCCCCCTCATTAACAATGTAATAAATACATAAAGCATTAATACATTCAAAAGAGATGAATAAATGCACAGTTAAATGAAATAAATATGTATTTGCTATAAGCAACTAATACACTCATATTTGAAGTATTTTAAGGATTAAACTGATGATAAATGTAACTTTATTTTTCTTGAATGTAACAATAAACAGTCAAACTGAACTCAACATGAGGTTTAAATCAATCAAGCACTTTTCTGATGTTCACTGTAAGCCGTGATGTTTATGTTCATGATGAAGAATGTGCGTTGGTAAAATGCATCGGAAAAGCGCTCAGATCTAAAGTTTAAATCTCTAATTTTCCTGAAACATAAAATTGCTTGTGTGAAATTGTTTTATGTTAACATTTTCTTAACAGAATAAATAATGCAGTATTCTGTTTGCTCAAGTCATGACGTGACAAGAAAACAACAAGATAAAGTGGGTTTCATGTGCAAGGCCACAGGACAGTGCTGAATAAAGTGCTTGTTCAACAGGTTCACGTCAAACTCAGACTGCACATGTTCTCGTGTGAGGTGCGTTCAGGCCAAAGTCAACACAGCGTCGTACAATAGACCCCTCATGGCTACCTGTCAGAACGTGTAATCCAGCACCAGGATACACATCTCGAGTGTCGCCGGGGTTAATTGTGTTTCAGTGTTATCTTTGAAACGGGCTGCTACACTCACCGGCTCAAGAAACACAACAATAAAGCACTGCTCACACACACACGCACGCACACACACACACACACACACACACACACACACACACACACACACACACACTGACTCTCACACACACACACACACACACACACACACACACACACACACACACACACATGACACACACACACACACACACACACACACACACACACTGCTCACACACACACACACTCACACACTGACTCACACCACACACACACACATCACTCACCCACACACACACACACACACACACACACACACACACACACACACACACACACACACACACACACACACACACACACACCACACACACACACACACACACACACACACACACACACACACACACACACACACACACACAGTCTGGCATATGTGGTTTACGGGGACTCTCCATAGGCGTAATGGTTTTTATACTGTACAAACTGTATGTGCTATTGCCCTACAGCTTAGCCCTCACACCTGCTAACACCACACAGGAGCACAACTATTGTGCACATTTCAGATACGAAAACATCATAGACATTATTTGTTTTTTAAGCCTTTTGGATTTACGAGGGTCATAAGGTCGGTTAGGTGAACACAGGAACACTGTTATACATGCACAATGTTGTCTATTGCATTTTTTTTTTTTTAATGATAACAACATTTTTAATAATTAAGTGAACATGAAATCAGATTTATGTTCATGTTATATATTTTGGTTGAATTTGCGAGTTAATAAAAATGTAGATGGTTGTTTAAAATAGGTATATAATATCATAATATCGACATATCGATTGATATACTCGTTTGATATATTCCCATCTCTCCCCCGTACCTGTCACTGATCACTTGTCCCACCTGCAGCTCATTACCTGGGGTATTTAACCAGCTAGCTTATGTGGCCTCACTGCAAAGTCTTGTTTTGCCCAGGTGAACAATTCCAAGCGTTTTCTATTGTTTTGTCTACCCTGTGTTCGACTTGTTTCGTTTTACTTCCCCTGATTGATTTCCGTCTGCCTTTCTGACCTCAGCCTTGGATTTTGACCACTCTCTCTCGGATTGCCGCCCGCCCTGACTCTCTGCATGTATATGTTTACGTATGTACGCCGCCTGCCCCGATCTTGGAACTGTTTGACCATCCTGATTCTGTCTGTGCCCCTATACTGCTCGTGCTGTGTCCTGTATTGTGAGTGGATATTTTCCTGTTTAATAAACAAGCTGCAAATGGATCCCAGTGCTAGCAGTGAACTATTACAATATCACTTCACATGAGTGTACTGAATGTATGCAGATAAAGTGAGATGTACTTAATATCTAGCTCTGTGATAATACAAGTTACAATAAAGTAATTTAACAACTGCATAGTAACTGTTCAAAACAACCTAGCAACACCCTGGCAACCAGGCACACATTTCCATGGGCATACATCTCATTTACAGTGCATCCAATGCCAGAAAGTCAAACTGTAGTTATTCAAATCCTGAGCGTTTTCATTACAGCGCAACAATAACAAAGACGTCAAGCTCTGAGTGTTCGGCTCATGTGCTGGTTTCAGGGTTTTAGGGGGACGCGCTAAAGAAACAGGGCCGTTGGCTTTGCTAAGTTTCTGCTGCACATGTTAAAAGCCAAATGATGAAAAACATGCTTGACATCTCTGGCCTGAATAAGACACGTTCACCGGCAGCTGTCAGGCATCTTTCATCCAAACACAAATGCCTGGAGGATTGTGGGCCAGAACCATACTGTTCTTTCACTTCTCTCTCACTCTTTGTCTCATTTGTTCTCATGCTCTCTCTCCCTCTATTTCCAGAAGGAGTTCAAACCTTACGGCATTGTGATTTAGAGAGACTGCTGGAGATTCTTACGTCTAAAGACCTCAGCGAGACTCCGTCAGACCATCCATCATCACGTATGGAATGCTTACATAATACTATTGACACGGAGCTATGCCAAACTCCTATGTCATGGGTCCTCGATTGCTGTAAGACTCAGAAAATGCATTTGAGAAGGACAAATCTGTCCTTATGTGACTCTCTACCCGTGTTGTACCCGCCACAGATCATACAAAAGCAAGCAAATATGAGACGGAGGATCAGATGAGATTACATGACAAAACAAACGAGACGTTTCGTGCCCCGGGATCGAAACTTCCGATCTATCTGTACATGCATTTTTAATAATTAAATTGCTCATATAACATGCACATACAGTTCTCCAGTTCTGTAATTCCACTCAATGTAATCAGAGCCACACAGATCGCTCCTGTGTTTGCTTTACCGCCCTTTCGCATGAAATTGATTTGCACGATTTGTGCCGTAATTACTGAAGTCTGTGTTATTCCATCATACTGGGGGTATTTAGAGGCTTATAGGGGGGTAATACGAGCCAAATCAGTGCAAAACAGTGACTAGGTAAACAAGAATGTACTGTGCTATTGAATACAGAACCCACCCAGAGCTATTGACTGTACACCCTTCATCGAGATACATACTCATTATATGGTTTACACAGAGCATGCATACTTGAGCCTTTCATGAGAACATTCTGTCTGTAATTAGCACTGTTTGCTAAGACAAGCAGTACTGTTACGATCACGCATGAATGATATCTGTGACTGTGTGGCACGTCGAGGTGTGCTATTATATTTCCAAGTGATCAGACTGGACCTGGTGAAAAAATATTACAATTCCCAAAGACTTACGTTTAAGCAGGGACCCGAGCCATGTATAGAGCCCAGAATATCCCGGAGACTTTCAGGACTCTTGAACTCCAGACAGGAAGAAAACATATGGAAACAATACAGGACATCAGTGAGTTTGGCACTTTTTGCAGATTTGAAAAGTTTTGTAATTTAATATGAAATTCTGTTTCCACCATGTAAGGGGGGGGGGGGGGGGGGTGAGATTATGAAAAAAAAAATATTAAATAAAATGTCATTTAAAAAGTCAGGGTAAAAATGTATTAAGTATGAGATAAAAATTCACAATTATGAGATAAATCTTAATTATGAGACAAAAAGTCACAATTATGACATACTAAATCATACTTATGAGATATAAGTCTGAATTAACATGAATTTAAATTATGAGATAATTAGTCATAATTATGACATAGGTCAAAGTTATGAGATAAAAAGTCAAAATTAAGACAGTTATAATTATGAGATGAAAAGTCATAATTGCAATAAATGTATATTTCATCTCATAATTCAGACTATTTTTGTCATAATTTCAACTTCTTGAAATTCCTTTAGACACTATTATGACATTTACGTAATAGTTTTTTTACGTAATAATCTCATAATTATTACAGTATCTCATTATTTTGACTTTTCACCCACAATTATGATTTAACGCACATTTAGTTTTTTTATCCAGCAAAAGTTGATTTTCTCAGTTTAACGCACAATTCAGGTTAAAATGACACATGCAAATGTTTAGTTAAAAGTTGGCATATTTAAAATGTCAGACATTTAAAGTTAGGCATTTAAATGCTCTCTTCCAGGAAATGGAACAAAATATTAATATTTCTCCAATAAAAGGCTCCCTAAAAGGAGAATATCCCTCCCTTCTTATACCACTAACTAGCATTATCATGTATCTGTTAACAAATCATATTGTGTCAGGTTATAACATAAAATAATAGCTATTAACTTTAAAATAAAAATATATATATATGTTCAAACCCAACTTTCAGTTTTAACAGGACATGTCTAAACAAGAAAAGTCTACATTTCCTTCAAACAAACCAGCTTGAAGGTTAGATTCTTAAAACTCATTTAATATTCACACAATATCACATAATCTGGTTCATGAGATATATGTCTCGTGCATGAGTTAAACAGCAAGCTTGTTATCCTGCTACGGTAGAATATGGCAGATTAGTCCATCTTGTATTTTATCTAAATGCAACAATTTGTTTTGTTGAACTAAAATAATAGCAAACATGATCTGCTTTCTAGTTCTCAAATTAAACTGTTTTGACAAAAGAATTAAAGGATCATGCTGTCCTGTGCTGACACAGCCGTGAGCGTCTTACAAACGGGAACATTATGGCCACTTTCACTCAGCTGCCAGCTGCCTCTGTATCCCGTCCAGATGAGACGTGGAGAAACCCTGACGCGCTCCAGCGCTGGAAGATGCTGTCGTTTTCCATCTGAGGGGAAAATCTCTTCATTTGCAATGAAACAAATAACACTTGAAATTTGACCATTTTCTGCTGCTCGACCTTGATGAAGACAATTAAGATCACTGAAGTCAAAAGGTTCCTCAAATGAGCTCAAATCATAACATGAACCATAAGCTATGAGCAAATGGAAGAGAGTACTGCTGTACAGAAAAACAGGACAAACACCATTATACAAGTCATGATTATGAGATAACAATTGATATGAGAAGAAAGCCATAATTATAACATAAGTCAAAATGATGAGATACTAAAGCATAATAAAAGTCAGAACTATGAGATAATTAAATCATAATTATGAGATTGAAGTAGAATTTGATATAAAGTAAAATTATGAGATAAAAAAGTATTATTATTATGACACAAATCCATTTTTTTGTTTTAAAAAATTTTTTTATCAATTTTGAATGGAAGAGAGTATTGATGCATGGACAATTACACACATGAACAGTAATTTGCACTGTTTGCTAAGACAAGCATAACTGTTCTCATGTACTACAATTGATATTATGAGATAAAACGTCATGATGACAAAAGTCAAAATTATGAGGTACTTAAATCATAACTATGAGACAGAAGTACATATTGACTTAAGGTGCAATTATGAGATATACATAATTATGACATAAAAATCATATTTTTTAAATAATTAACAACATTTATATCAATTTCAGCCTTTGAATGGAAGAGGGCGTTGATGTATGGGTAATTAAACTCAAAAATATCCACACAGATGAACAGTAATTATCGCTGTTTGCTAAGATGGCGTCACTGTTACTATCACACATACTGAGATTATTATTAAATTAAACTATGAGATAAAAAAATGATTATGACATGTCAAAATGAAGGCAATGTCGTAATTATGAGGCGGAAGTAGAAGCTAAATTTAAAATAAAAATGTATAATTAAGACATAAAGAAGGCCATTTTTACATAATTCTGACTCAATCTTAATTTTGACTTGTCAATTTGGTATGAAAGAGTTATCCACACACATATCCAGAACAAATCATGATGGAAGTAAAGAAAGTGACGGTTGCTGGTTGACGTTCACGTCACTGGCATCTCCATCAATCCAGGCGTCCTGCTGTTCTGTTCTCATAATGTTTACGAGCTCTGCTATTAAGCGGAAATCAAAGTCAACCTTGGAGCTCATTGTGTTTTCTCAGTGACTCAAGCCCACTCATATCTGTGAACACAGCTTATACGTCATCACGTACGCATGGCAAACCTCTGCATCCGGATGGTTCAGATGCGGTTGAACTTGAACTCACTCAAGCAGCAATGACTGGTGCTGTGCCCGAGCTGCGAGGGCTCCACGATGGGTAACCCTGGCATCGTGAGCGCTGAGTCACAGTTTATGAGGCGTAACGGAGCGCTGAGAGGCCAGGAAACCTCTGGTGCATTGACGCCGATGAGAGCAATGAAAGGGACGGGTCATTTACTGGATACTCAAGGTCTGGATGTCGAAAGGTCAGGGCACAGGTGATGACAACCTTTTGTAATAAAGCTCTGATTGCGGTTGGATATGCGAGGCACATATGAATCATTGTGAAATGGAGATAACCTTTGCCAGGAACGGTGGGCGTGATGGTAGTATGTTGGATCGGGTAGCGATCGCTTATGAAATTCGTCCTGGAGTTGTAATGCTTTATGGCATCTTAAAATGTATTAATTTTCAAGCCACTTGCGTTTTGAGAAAACACAGTTTCACAATTTAATGAAATAAAGAAGAAACTATGATTCAACAAGTCTGGGGCTTTCCTGCAGGATTTCTTGTATGTTACTCCTTTCCACTCAAATTATGATTGCACATAAAGAAAATAGTCTTCACTTTACACAAGCGCTACAGCCAGAAACAGACTTTGCACAAATATGCAAATGCAGATGCAGATGTTTGGCCAATGCATTGCATGTCCTGCTTTACTGTACATATTCTACATGTTTACATCTTTAACTTTCTCAGCAAAAAGTGTAACTTTCTCAGCAAGAGTCTCTTCCAGCTTTTGGTGACATTTGTGACCCTGGAGCACAAAAGCAGTCATAAGCAGCACAGCTATATTTGTAGCCAACAATACATTGTGCCAAAATTATTATTATTATTATTTTTTGTATTAGTCTAAAGTATGTGACGGGCTTTCAAAGGCTTAATCATTAAATTAAGATGACATAACAGTGACACAGTGAGTGAGCACATCCTAACTCCACTGTTCATTAACAACATAGTGGAATTAACATTACTAATGACCTTATGGTTGATCATTCAGTGTGTACACCTTACACTGCGCTTTCCAGGAACCTGAACACCTTTTCCAGAGCGAAGTCACTGCCTAACAATGACCTCATGTCCTGAGGTCAGTCTAAATGGTCAGCATAAACACACACACTCGACCTCTACAGGTGTGTTTTGACAAGCACCCTTAACAGCAACATCACTGTCTCGTTTGGTATCTCTTCATTCATTGATTGTCCTTCAGCTTGTGGTGAAGAGCCACTTGGGCTTTGTCAGCATAAATGTCAGCATTTATCAATGAATTAATATGAAGACTTGAAATCAGTTCAGACTGAAACATATTTCCAAAAACATTTTAAAACAGATTTCAAAACCAGATTTGTGTGTTTTGTGTGTGTGTGTGTGTGTGTGTGTGTGTGTGTGTCTGTGTGTGTGTGTGTGTGTGTGTGTGTGTGTGTGTGTTTTCTTCGTTCTTTTTTTTCTGTTCAGACTAAAAGGACAAATAAGGACATCACACAGATGAACAGCACACAATAAACTGTAACAAAACAACTATACAGCAAAATGCTAAACACCCCACTTCATATAGACCTTAACAACTGCACAGCAATGCCCTGGGAACCTCTAACACATTTTTAGCAATAGTAATGTAAAACAAAACAGAAGAAGAAGAAGAAGGAAAAAACTTGGCAAGACGTTAGCAACTAATAGCAATGTGCAAAAACACCTTATAGCAAATACATAGCAAAGTTCACAGTTATTGATGGAACAAAAACATATAAATAATTCCCATAAAGAAAAGCTCTTACTATACCACATTACACTACTGTATATCTGATGGTTGACAGCAGTACATGCTTCTATATGAAGAATAAGGTATAATATTATGGAAAATCATTTTTCATCATCAGAAATCGAAGAAAAAATGCACAGTTCAGTATATGCATGTGCACTATACTCTCGTCTCTGTGTATTTTCTTTTAGCACAGACATAAATGTGATAACTAGCTACACGTGGAGGCTGTAAAAGCCCTTATTCAAATACACAGAGGGGGAAAAAACAGCCCCGCTGATACTCATTCAACTACAGCCATTTATGTGTAATCCAAATATGGCTCCATTATGCCTTAAAAAAATTAATTAAGACCAGAGCACCAGTCCAGAATTTTGGCAGCAGTAAGAAAAACACATCATGTTGCACGTGAAGCCCGTGTTTCTGACCCCTCATGTGAGTTTCTGACCCACAAAAAGAACCTGGTCTTGTGCAGTATGGACAGACAAGGTGTCTGAAGCCCATGCAATGCTCACTGGCACAATGTTAGGTTGTAGGGTTCTGCTATGTGTTGATAAGATGCTTTTAGTGTTTATTTTGTATAGCTTGTTGCTATGTAGTAGTGTTCTGGGTGGTGCACAATAGATAACACCATCACAACAACTCTGAAAAAACCCTAACAACTGCACAAACAAAACCTTAGCAACTGCATAGCAACTCCCTGGCAACCACCTAAAATACTCTAAGAACCAAAGTACTACAAAAAAAAAAACTCAGCAAACTTAGCAACATTTTAGAAAACCAAAAATAAAAATATTCTTAGAACACTTTAGCAACTTCACAGCAACACACTCCTGGCAACCAACTATAACACATTAGGAACCTGTTACGGGGCGAACAAGACGTGAGACGTGCAGATCCATTTGCAAGCTTTATTCAAAGGCGTGGTTACAAAACAAGCAAGGTTCATTCAGTGGCAAACAGGAACAACACGGGCAAGACAAAGAGTAATCCTAGATCGGCGAACAATATCCAACAGGGCAAGGCAAAGGGTTAATCCAGGAAACACGGGCAGGTATCAAAACACTAGAACACAGGCAAGGCAAGACTAGAACAACTTAGAGGGCTCCGTAGAGTAGCTATCGCTAGGATATACGCTATTCAATACTCGGCCGAGAGGAAGAGGAAGTCCAGGGTTTATGTAGGGTGTGTGATCAGTGCAATCAGCTGTGTCGTCAGTGCAATGGATGATGGGAATTGTAGTCTGAGGTGGAGTGCAACAGTTAGTGTAGTGCAAGAGTCCATGTGGTGAGCGAGTGATCTCTGGTGGTGAGTTAAATTAAGCCCATGAACCGGATTCGTGACAGAACCACAGTGCTAAAAAAATCAGCAACTGCATAGCAACACCATGGAAACCATGTAAACACTTTAGGAACCTCATAATAATGTGCCTACAGCTTAGTAAC
This sequence comes from Ptychobarbus kaznakovi, assembly GCA_027422405.1. Taxonomy (NCBI): domain Eukaryota; kingdom Metazoa; phylum Chordata; class Actinopteri; order Cypriniformes; family Cyprinidae; genus Ptychobarbus; species Ptychobarbus kaznakovi. The sequence continues at coordinate 16,183,180 of CM049799.1, read as the reverse complement.
TGCATAGCAACAGCCTGTCAACCACCTAAAACACTAGAAAACACATAGCAATGTGCCAAATAAAAATAAAACTCTCAGAACACCTTAGCGACTGCACAGTAAAGAATCACAAAATGAACTCAAACAGCACACATTTATCCATGTGTGAACATTCAGTAGCAAAACTGAAGACACACAGGTCAGGATCTCAGCATGATATGAACAGGAGCACAAGTGATTATGTGTTTTGGAAGATGAATCCTGGTAGTAGGAGACAAAGAGGAATAGGAGGAGAAAAGAACAATGAAGGGGATGAGGTCAAAGGTCAGTTGTTCCTGATGAAACACAAAGCATTATAGTACATGTTCTTCTGCATGAACTGACCACGAGAGAAGATGTCCTACAGGCTCATCTACAGGTTTCAGTACTACTGACACATACACTATAATTACAGTACACAGCAGCAGTGCTTCAGACGAGAGAACTGGCATTATTCTATGTACAGTAACATACTGTACACCCTCAAACTCATTACTGTTGAATTGATTTGTAGCCAAGTAGTCCTGACACGTACTGTATTCGTGCAGAACTGAGAGACGCCTGTCTAGGGGAGGCAGAGAAGTCTTTTATCAGAAGACTACTGTAAGAAACTGCGATAACAAACAAGGATACCACCAATACTGTAATGCAATTTGGCTTAGGAATAAATTTATTTACAGTAACTGACAGTATATTCCAGCGTGTGTTTACTGTATATTCAGTTGTTTGGTCTTTGAACTTTTCTCTTCAAATTCTGTAAGATCTCTTTACAGTAGTGTAATGAATGTAAACTCTTTTTAGAAAGTTTAATAAAATACAAGTTTATTGGTGAATTTTACTGTATATGCACCCCTTTATTTATGTCATATACTGTAACAATCATTGACTAGCAAAATGATTCCTGTTTCCCAAAAGGAGGTTTGTGTAACTGACAAAAGAGAACATGTTTTTGACTAAACTATTCGACTTTGACCTGAAGTTTGCACAAGTTGGTGTGTAATTTTGAGATTGTGTTTATAGTTGTGAGAAAATGGTGATTTTCTCACCAAAATAGCGATCAAGAAAAACTGTAATAAACAAAAAGTAAATTCAATGCAAAAAACGAATCCATTGTTTTGGTGGATGGTGAAATAAAATGTAAAACAAAAATGTCAAGGTATGTTTCAAGGTACTGAATAATAGAAAGGTCTTTATTTGTACAGTATGAAAGGTCCATGTGTGAAGTGCTGTTTCAGAAGACATGAATATACCGTTGTTAAGAGGATTGTTTTAATTCAGTCGTTTGGCCTTGTGTAGAGTGCGTACAGAGCCGATCCAGATGAGACGGGAATGTCGAGCCATGTTTCTCCATCCGATCCAAATTAATCAAGACAATACACAAAGCCGTTTCCTACCTGAGCCGAGCGCGCCTTACAGGAATGTGAAGCGTTAGCAAAGAGAGGAACGCATTCACACTTCATTACATTCACCAGAGACGCTAAACTCACTAAAGTGAATGTGACGAGTGTTTTCAGAAACAGCTGGAGCAGATCACATCTTGTTTTAAAAGCCCGTGTAGATCAGCTAGCACAGTATTATTAAATCCATCCTGTGCCAGAATATAGCTGCATGTTTCAATGTCAACATGAAACCAATATCTTAATACGCATTCCTGCTCTTATTGTGTGCGATTCATCAATGCACGTTATTCTCAAGCATTCAGTAACGTTTACTGCCAGATGTTGTACTTTGTCGTCGCGGGTACAACATTTCATTTACCTTTGTAGCTTTAAGTTTAATACTTGGGATTATGGGTTTTGAATGAAGTAATAGATATGTTTGCATTAAAAATAAAAACTTAAAACAACATAAATTGTAGAAAATGAATGCATTCTTTTATGTTTCAAGCTACAAAACTAATAGAAAACTGGCACCACAACGAATAGCTCCATCTACATGAATTGGGGAAAATCTAAATCTACAAATGCATCTCTAAATATTATTATCAAAATTTTGATAGCACCATTTAACATAGACCTTATTTGTCACTTGAACATGCATTTACAGCAGGTTACGGATGTGTTCACAATGCCATGCTAGTCTAATACATGTAGTGCAGTATACTTCTATACTGCTGAAAATTATTTAAAAACGGTAAGAATTTATTTTTTTCAATTTTAAGCAGTTTTATGCTATTTGTACATGCATGTCACACATTGCATGGAAGTGAAGTGGTGTCTAATTATAACCTTGGAAGTAAAATTGAATGTTTTGCATTTTTTTATTAGGAAAAAAAACATTTACGTTTGGCATTGTGAATAAATAAAATGGTCTTCTAGGGAAATGCAAGAACAGATAAATGCAAAGTCAGTCGCTTTGGATAAAAGTGTCTCCCAATGCATCAAATGTAATGTAAAATGCATTGCAGTTTGGGTATATGCTCTAGTAGGTCTCCATGCATACAGAAAATGTGCATACTGTATACTAACTTTATGCTGCAGAAGCAAGAGTAGCATGTTAGTGTGCTATTGTGAACACAGCCAATGGCAATGAAGCGATTGGTTCTTGTCAACCTGGCAATGCAGCCTAACCCGGTAAAGTCATGCCATCTCTCTCTCTCTGAACATCAGAAGAACGAGGAAGGTGATGTAGGAAACAGAGGAGCAACAACAACATCCATGTGATGGACTGGAGTCCTGCAGAGAGAGCAAACCTCAAGACCCAGAGTTCACAGAGAGAGACCACACACACACACACACACACACACACACAGTGGGAATCCGTGCGAGCTCAAACTGAGCAAAACAACACAGGACATTCTGTGCTATTAGCAACAAAATAGGTTCAACTTTTGATAAAATATTCACATTTTCAAGAGTGGCAGATATAATTGAACATAAAGAGACTTGAATTAGAAATTAAGGATCCAACTGAGAGACAAAGACTTACAGAAACATGGACTTTAAGCACACATTTGATACATAAACGTAAATGATTGAGGAGTACAACTAATTACAAGTTGTACTCTAATAACGCATAAGTACAACTAATTATGTTCCTGTGGCTCAGTGGTAGAGCATTGTGTTAGCAGCGCAAAGGTTGTGAGTTAAACACACACTGATAATAAATGTATACACACTGTAAGTCACTTTGGATGAAAGCGTCTGCTAAATGCATAAATGTAAAATGTAAAAGTAGCATCACGATCTGCTACAATTTTCAAGCTTTTCAGTGTCAGTGTAGTGTGATAAAAATTAAGCGTTCAAACGTCTTTAATATTATTTTGCTAACACACACTTTATATGTAACAATATAAAACACTTGTAACACAAGCAAATTAAGTATTATTATTATTATTATTAACTCATCATTAGATTAGGATGCAATTTTTACTATGATTTAAGATTATACTTTAACTATAAAAATTGTGGTAAAACTTTACTTAAAGTCGTTATGTATAATGCTTGCAGTAAATCATTATATCTTTTCATAAATACTCAAAGTTAAAACATTGTAATATATAAGGATGTTTTAAGCATTATACTTTTTAAAACAATGAATAAATAAGTATTATAATGAATTATAACTGTGGTTACAGTTATTTAAGAGACAGGACATACGTGCATAACGAATGCACTGCTATATAGCATTAAAATTCTGGTTTTAGGTCACTTTCAATTTTGATAAAATATTCACATTTTCAAGAGTGGCAGATATAATTGAACATCCTTAAATAATCCTACCTTGAATTATGGAAAGGAATGGTGGATCCAACATGAGAGCCAAAGAATAAACGGATACAGAAACAGATGAATTAGACTTTTTGCCATAAAAAAAATCAATAACTTTGACCCATACAGTGTATTTTTGGCTATTGCTACAAATATATATTTTGTGGTCCAGGGTCACATATCAGAGTGTTGTTTAGTGAACTCTTGGGCTAAACATTACAGATGTGAATATGTGCCACATTCATAGAGAGCCTTTCAGGTTTGAACACTTTTTGCAAGAATACATGAGAAGGTCTTTAATTAACACATCATTTTTGCATTACACGGGCAAAAACCTTGACCTTGCATTTCACCAGCATGCATCATTGTCAGGAACACAAACAGTGATGCTGAAGCAAACGCGTGTGCAGTTATTCATTGCCAAATATACAGTAAGTGTTGATTTATGTGGTAAGATCTCTTTCAGATCTCAACTGTTCCTTGCATATTAACTATGAAGCTTTCTTGAACTATGAAAGAGCAACTTCTGAGCTGAGCAATGAAATGTTCCTTTAGGACGTCGTCGCCACATTTCCAAACTCATTGGATTTGATGAGTTCAATGTAGAAATACACGAAACTACAGCACACGACATTAAGGAGAATTTGCATTTGCTAGCACGCAACATTTAACCCATATTTGAATAAACAAACGCACTTTCACCAGAAACGTCTCCGAGGGGAAAAAGTCAAATGCATGTCTTTGTCATGTGGTCACATACTAGATTCACAGTGGAAATATACAGCATTGACTCATTATCCATAATATAAAACATCATCTGCTGAAAAAGCAAAGAAATTCGGTGAAAATGTTGAAGCAATTACAGGTAGGTATAGTTAAAAAAAAACATGGAAGAGGTTTTGAATTACATATTGTGTGTTCAAATACGTTTATGTTTTACATGCTTTTTCTTTTTGTAGAAATGCATGAACTTCCATGAATTTACTTTCTAAATTAATGATAAATAAAGATTAATTTGACAGTGATAAATCATACATATGATTACAATTAGGCTAAGTGCAATATGATGAAAAAAAGCTTTCGCTTTGGAAAAAGTTGCTTGTTGTTGGAAAAATGTGCTGCATTGTTTTGAAAGCAGCTCAACTGCTGTCTCACTGCAAACTTAGTAGTGTTTCTCCATTTAATTAGATACTCTGTATAATGTTAAAAGACTTGATGAATGCATTCAATGAAAAACAGATGGACGACAAAAGAGAGAAGCAGAGGACGAGATCCTGGGCCTATTATAGAGAATATTATAGAGATTGATTAAAGATGACAGCAGAGGAAAACAAACTAACAGGAGAGAGAGAGAGAGAGAGAGAGAGAGAGAGAGAGAGAGAGAGAGAGAGAGAGAGAGAGAGAGAGAGTGATTGGTCCGTGCCAACTGGACTGGACTGGATGGAGGACGAGGGGGAAAAAAGGAGGGGAAGGTGGAGGAACGTGTCGGGACTGCAGGAGGGAATGGAGGACTCAGATGTGACTCTGAACACCTGCGTGAAGAAACACCTCCTCAATCAGCAGATTCCTCCACTACAGCACAGAAAAACATGTTACCATATCATCTTTTTCTATAGACAGCAATGAGATTAAACGAAGAACAATTCAGTACTTTTGCTAGAAATATATATATATATTTACAATGCATTAATTTCATGTTAAATATGCTTAAAATTAATTAACATACTTATTTACACGTCACTTATGATCAGTGTTGGAAATGCTACTTTGGAAAAGTAATAGGTGACAGATTACAAGTTACCCTGTCTAAAATGTAATAAGTTGTGTAACTGTTTCAATTACTTTACTAAAGTAATGTAACTGATTGCATTTGATTACTTTATATATTTCTAATGTTTTCAACTGTTAATCATGTTCAAACATGTCAACCAGGCAGAATTAACCTTACAGTACTCAACACTGATCAGTGTCATTTTCAAAATCCTTCATCACTTGAATTAAGATTATAATAATTACGTTTTAAAGCACAGCTACCCCAAAAAAAAATTTTGTTGATAAAAACTCATGCAATAGATCTCTTCTGAGATTCAATCCTGTTCCTCACACATTCATTTTGAAGTTTTCTTGAGCTATGAAAGAGCAACTTCTGATCAATGAACTGCTCTTCTAGGACGCCGTAAACATTGAAAGAAAATAAAATAAAAATGAAACTTGTTTTATTTCAGGTAGCTGTTAGGGCAGAACCTATCTGTTCCCAAATAACTATAACTAAGTGAAATATAACTAAAAACTTAAAACCCTATATAGACAAATGAAAATACAAATACATACACAAAAAAAGATGCATTAATATAACTATAGTTGTGAACGAGCAACATTTGAGGAGTAAAATTTTGAATTATTTTCACATAAAAACTCATGCAATAATCTGAGTTGATCCGCATTCATTTCATAAAGACTCTTACAGAATTCAGAAACTGGATTTTAGAAAATTTAGAAATTATGAGTGGCAAAATAGAAAAATTTATAATAATACAAATAATTTAAATAAACACTGTAAAGGATCGCAGAGATTCAAAGGCAGGTAAGTGTGCAGTTATATGGACATAAATCTGAATGTTCTGTCAGGTGAGACTGAAGCAAGTTAAGGGTTACGTGGGTTCACACAGAGCCTGTGGAAACTAGTAACGTTTCTCCAGAATTCCACAGAAGCAGCTCACAGGAAGGTGATGGTCGTATGAGACACGCCAAATATTCTGAATCAAACACTGGAGCTCCTGTAGCCAAACTGGCAAAGCATGATACCAGCAACACCAGGGTCACGGGTTCAGTCACACTGGATAAAAGTGTTTGTTAATACCAATATATACAGCTATAGATAAATATACCTATATGACGACGAGCTTGCAGATGAGCTTCCCTGAGACGTTTCTGACAGCTTTTCCCAGAAATTCTTTGGTTATGCAAACCGATTGTTGCAGCAGCTGTCCGGGTGGCTGGTCTCAGACGATCTTGGAGGTGAAGATGCTGGATGTGGAGGTCCTGGGCTGGTGTGGTTACACGTGGTCTGCAGTTGTGAGTTCGGTTGGATGTACTGCCAAATTCTCTGAAACTCCTTTGGAGACGGCTTATGGTAGAGAAACGAACATTCAATTCACGGGCAACAGCTCTGGTGGACATTCCTGCAGTCAGCATGCCAATTGCACGCTCCCTCAAAACTTGTGACATCTGTGGCATTGTGCTGTGTGATAAAACTGCACGTTTTAGAGTGGCCTTTTATTGTGGCCAGCCTAAGACACACCTGTACAATAATCATGCTGTCTAATCAGCATCTTGATATGCCACACCTGTGAGGTGGATGGATTATCTCGTGCTCACTAACACAGATTTAGACAGATTTGTGAACAATATTTGAGAGAAATAGGCCTTTTGTGTACATAGAAAAAGTCTTAGATCTTTGAGTTCAGCTCATGAAAAATGGGGCAAAAAAAAAGTGTTGCGTTTATCATTTTGTTCGGTGTGTATATATATATATATATATAACACCTTGGCAACACCTTAGAAACCACCCAAAACGCTGTAGAAATTTCATAGAAACTCCCTGGCAACACCTTAGAGACCACCCAAAACACTGTAGAAATCTCCTAGACACTCCCAAAAAACACTTAGAGACCACCCGAAACACTGTAGATATCTCATAGAAACTCCCTGGCACACCCCCAACAACCTTAGCAAAACACTGTAGAAATCTCATAGAAACTCCCTGGCAACACCTTAGAAACCACCCGAAACACTGTAGAACATCTTCTATAAAACTCCCTGGCAACACCTTAGAGACCACCCAAACACACTGTAAATGCACATAGAAACTGGCACACCTTACACTGTAGATATCTTCTAAAAACTCCCTGGCAACACCTTAGAGACCACCCAAAACACTGTAGAAATCTCATAGAAGCTCCCTGGCAACACCTTAGAGACCACCCAAAACACTGTAGAAATCTCATAGAAACTCCCTGGCACACCTTAGAGACCACCCGAAACACTGTAGATATCTCATAAAAACTCCCTGGCAACACCTTAGAGACCACCCAAAACACTGTAGAAATCTCCTAGACACTCCCTGGCACACCTTAGAGACCACCAAAACACTGTAGAAATCTCCTAGACACTCCCTGGCACACCTTAGAGACCACCCAAAACACTGTAGAAATCTCCTAGACACTCCCTGGCACACCTTAGAGACCACCCTAAACACTGTAGAAATATCCTAGAAACTCCCTGGCAACACACTGTAGAAATCTCATAAACCTAGACATAGAAATCTCCTTGGCACACCTTAGAGACCAAAACACTGTAGAAATCTCCCAAACCACACTGAAATCTAGAAACTCCCTGGCAACACCTTAGAGACCACCCTCCCTGGCAACACCTTAGAGACCACCCGTAAACACTGTAGAAATATCCTAGAAACTCCCTGGCAACACCTTAGAGACCACCCAAAACACTGTAGAAATCTCATAGAAACTCCCTGGCAACACCTTAGAGACCACCCAAAACACTGTAGAAATCTCATAGAAACTCCCTGGCAACACCTTAGAGACCACCCAAAACACTGTAGAAATATCCATAGAAACTCCCTGGCAACACCTTAGAGACCACCCGAAACACTGTAGAAATCTCATAGAAACTCCCTGGCAACACCTTAGAGACCACCCGAAACACTGTAGAAATCTCATAGAAACTCCCTGGCAACACCTTAGAAACCACTCAAAACACTGTAGATATCTTCTAAAAACTCCCTGGCAACACCTTAGAGACCACCCAAAACATCCTGCCATGGAAACATTTTTCATGTTCATTTATTGAAATATTAGTCCTAAAATTACTAAAATAAGCTAAAACTAATACATAAAAATGAACAAAAACGACACAGACAAACAAACAAATAAATAACAGAAATATAAAAATAGGTGGGAAAGAATTGAGTATTTTTAAGATAGCATAAGATGAAATAAACTGATGTGATATTATGCAGTGAGGAGGTGAACTGGTTTTCAGCAGTGACAGAACGACAGACGATGGGCCGCTCTGAAAGCCAGCTGGCTCCTGCTGCTCGACTGTGGAAGATGATTTGTCCAGGAAGAATTCCTGAGGTTTGACAGACGTGCATTATTCCCGTTCCCGTTCCAAATCCGAGGCAGAGAATGCAAGTGGGAGAGTAACTGCTATTGCATTGAATTAAACAACAAAACAGACCAAATACAACACTAGAGAACACTATTGACCAACAGGCTGAAGATTTTCTTTCCTCCGTCCGGGAAGGAGCTTTATCCTCGTGCACTTGAGATGGTGACATGTAGGCCTGAACACGTGGTGGTAATTATTCCAACCACTGTTGTTTTTAACAGGCTGGAATGTGGGTGGAATGTAGGCAGAAAGACACAAAGATGTTGACTTGGCTGAATTCTCTTTAGTGGTTAATGTCTGTCTCATATCCCTTCGGCTTGAGTCTTTGTGTATCGTGGTTTTAGGTTCTGAAAATATGCTGTTTCATTACATTTTTGAGCCGTATTACAATTTAATTTAATGCAAAAATGTACAACTCTACATGCACTAGGTTTGGACACAGCTACTCATTCTTCAATATGACTGTTTTCCATATTTTAAATTAGTAAAGTTGACCAACAAAATGTGAAATAACAAATAAAATTACAGATATTATAAAAGGTGCAACATGGGATGCTTTATTGCAGTAGAAAGAAATGTGATGAGCATATCATGATGCTTTTACTCCGTATTAAAAATATGAATATTCGTTTATTTTAATATGAATATATTTCAAAAAGTACTTAATGTTTTAGTTTTCATTTTAGTTTTATAAATAAATCAAAACACATGGTTTGCATTGGCACTTCATGATGCTTTTACTTCAGTATCCACTACAAAATAAAATTGAATATTTATTTGTTTAAATATGAATATATTTAATGTTTTATGATTCATTTTAACTTCATAAATCACATGATTCGTATTTGTCAACAAAGCTAGTTTCAGTTGATTAAGTAGAAACCTTTAGATGAAAGAAATTGATCAAATATCAAAATCTTGATAAACAAATATTGTACAACCAGTGGAACATTTGACAGCTAGTTTAAATGAAGAAGTCATTCACCTAACCATTTTAGGAGACATTAGCTCATGCACAAGCCAATATTACATATAGAAAGTGATAATATATTATTAAAAATCTTACTGAACCCAAATTTTAGAATACTATTATATGTTTTAGTGAACACTAAAGAGAATATGCAGACACTTTCTGGTGAAGCATCACTAGCAGAACTGAACGGCATTGCAAAATCATTGCAAACACTCCTCCCTTTGTTCATAGTTTGTTCAGATAGTCCTGCCACACATGTACACCAATGCTAAAGTAAACAAAATACAGATGGAAAGAAGTTATGAAACATAAGAGTTATGAAACACGCTCACACCCTTCAGTCACTGATGGCAGAACGTTTGCCCTGTCAGCGAGTTTTCTGTCATCAAAACTATTATTTGGAGGGAATTGCCAAAACGTTTGCATGTGTGAGGAGAACACAATTCGGAAATGTTCCTGATTCAACATCCGTAATGGACCTGGATCAAAACCAATCCGATTTTACAGTTACAGGCTTGAACAATCAACTGATCTTACCAAAATCACTCTTTAGAGTTTAGAGGGGATTTGGACTAAGATTGTGTAACAAAAAAGTAATTACAAGAACAACAAACAATTTCTGCAACAAAAACGACCCATATCTGATTGAGACTCTTTTGTACATTGAATGAAATAACCTTTAGTGATCAGCAGAGACCATCTTCGACACTATTGGCAACTTTTAAAATTCAGAATTTAGTGACAAAAAAGGCCTGACGTGTGTCTCTGCACATGCACACCTTCCCATTCACACACAATAATCACTACAATATGTGGCTTCATTACAGACACTACAGGACCCCATAGATGGGATGGAAAACCCTCTGCTCAGCCAAGTTCATAAGTCAGGGCAAAAACCGCGTCTAGATGCCTGAGAGCTTATATAGAGCTTTGTCTTGAAGTTGGAAGGTGATTTACACTTCTAGATACTCAAACTGACAGCGATGTATGGGGAGAAAGTAGCTAGAAGGTAACTAGGACTGTACAAAACGATTGGATATTGAGCAAAATTCTGTCCAGTTCACAAGAGTTCTCAAATTAGTGAAGGTGGAAAGACAGACCGATGCCCATCCACAAACACCATGCATTTACAAATGACGTAATTTCCCACATGCCTTATACAGGTCAAATGGATAGCGTTTAAATACCTCTGCATGGATGGATGCTCGCCCCAGGTGCTGGAACAAGCCATTTTTTGCCCTTAATTGAAGGGCAACACTACTTTATACTTCATATTAAAGGTTCAGCCAAATAAACACTGCTACAAGATGCACATCAGACGTTTGGCTCCAAATCTGGGTGCCCCAGAAAAATAATGAAGGATGGAGCCAGTCACTTTTTCCATGTGCACGAGATCGATTATTTTTTATGATCGTTTGTTAGTTTCCCCCACTATTCAGAGGGACAGATGGATTATATTCATTTATCACCTCCATTAGTGCTGGGCTACAGGCCTTTGGCACCATCCCTCGTGTTCTCATTTCAGATGTGTGAGATCCTGGCACTCTGGGAAACACTCTTTGAGTTTGGCTGCTTGAGGCCTTGGGTTTGCTCTCATCAGACGGACATTTATCATCTTCCCAAAGATGACGGCTGTATGTGTTACCTGAAGTAAGACACAACTTTGACATTTATATCAACTGGATTTAGTTTAATTTACAATCTTGATATTCTGTGGTGGGACAGTCAATAAATACCAACTCATTTTTTGTTTCAAATCCTAGTGAGCTGCCTGAGCACACTGAAGGGAAAATTGGTGGACTAATTCAAAAGGCAAGGAAGTATAACATACTACTCAGATATGGCAATCCCATAATGCACTGCAATGAAAGCGAAGAAAAAAAGATAGCGAATATAATCAAGAAATGTTGATAACCCTAACCCTAACCCTAATATTCTCAATTACTGAAAAGTATACATAAAATCTAAATCTAATTAAAAGTAAGTATTTCACCTTATATATGTAGGATAATGAATAAAAGCCATTGCTAACTTGCAAATACCAAATTAAATGAAGTAACCCCTTTTCCACTGGCAGAGCGTTGGTGGTAGAGGCAGTTCCCGGTTTGGCTCCATGTCCAACATTTCAAACAAAGAAAAGGGTTTTGGGTTGGAAAATTGGCAATGTTTATGGGTCATTTATGTTGTAATGTTTGAAACTTGGTGGACTAATTCAAATGTTAAGGTACTACAGTATAATATACTACTCCGATATGGCAATCCCATAACGCACTGCAATTAATCATTGAATAAAAAATATGGCAAACATAATTGAGAAATGCTGATTAAATATATTTACATTTTTATGCAATTAATTTCTCAATTACTGAAAAGTATACATTAAAAAATCGAATTAAAAATAAGTATTTAGCCTATTTATGTAGTTTTGTATATAAGCCATTGTTAGCTTGCAAATACCAAACTAAAATCATGTAACCCCTTTTCCACTGACAGAACGTTGATGGTAGAGGCAGTTCCCGGTTTGGCAAGAAAAGGGTTTTGGGTTGGAAAATTGGCGATGTTTGTAAGTAATTTATGTTGTAACATTTGACTTTCATGTCTGTGTGTGAATGTGGACCAGCTCTGAGAGAGTGATGCTTTTGCACCAGTGTATTTTTGGTGAGAAAGGAGTATTTGAGCATTTCACCAACTTCATCTAAGATGATGACAAGCCTGGTTTCTAAGACAAATGTTAATTCCATTGAGGAGGTTTTGGTGTGCTGTAGATCTTTACAGAATGGCTGGAGTGCTGAAACCATGAACAAAGAGAATGGTAGTTAATTGAGAACACACCGTTCCCAGATGGTCTCCACAAAAAAAGAGCTGAGCAAGACTACAAGAGGTGGAAATGGCATACAATTAAACCAGATAGCTGCCATATGCATGGAACAAAACCCCACTAACTTGCACTTTACCGCACTATTCATAATGCCCTGACAACTGCATGTGATGCATGTGATGAAGGTCACCTCTGAAAGGAGCTAATTGTGAATCAGGGAGAGCCGTGGAAGTGTGGGACTGAAATGAAGGAGACGGCAAGCATGAGGAGCCAAAATAAATGCAATATAAAGTTTCAAGATTCGTTGGAAAGAATTGGAGCACAGGAAGATGGACCACTCTACATTCATCAGGTAAATTGATACAAAATATACATTAATTTTGTTATCATTAATGTCCCAATCAGCAGCAACCATGACAATGGGCAGAAACACATTTAGTCAGTTCTTTGGTTTCTATTTTTATTGTGTTGTGCAGAGCAAATATAGATTTTGGCAAGAGGCAGTAAGATGGAAAACTTTCTCCAGACCCCCCAAAAAAGGAAGTAGTAATTTCCTATAATCAAAAGAGATTTACTAAAGTCAATAGTAAATCTTAAAGACAAATGTAATTTAATCAGTCTTATTAGAAGTGTTTGCTAAAGTAAGTTGATAAAACCTCTAGCACTAAGCATTAAAAGCTCAGTGTGTGCGTCATTATCCTGTAGCTTTTGCGCTCCACGCATGAATGATTCCTCCATTATGAAGAGTAGTGTGGGTTACTAAGTGATCAGACACACCATTTTCACCTGCAGGATAATAAAATAGGTGAAAATCTCAGAGGCACACATTGAACAAGCAACTCGATCCATATCTAGAGACCAGAAGATCACGGAGACAACAAAGCAGGAAGAAGTCCCCTAGTGGAAACCTTACAATTGCACAGCAAAACCCTAGCAACTGCATAGCAATGCCCTACAAAAATGCTGGGTTGTTTCGACCCAACTTTGGGTCAAATATGGACTAACCAAATTTTTGGGTTAAAAATGTATTAAAAAATGTAACCCATCAAATGGGTTAGTCCATATTTGACACAATGTTGGGTTGAAACAACCCAGCATTTTTAGAGTGCAGCAAACCCCCAAAATACCCCTCGAACAATGTTCCATCGCAGCCGCGCACTCGCAAAAATGAGTTGGAAAAGCCATTTAATTAAATTCTACTCAATGCAGAATAATTGCAATGCTCAGACACACAGCTGCAGAGTTGGTGTCGCTTTAGAGTTAGAACCAACGAATGAGGTTTACAGTTTCATAGAAAGAGAATAATGTGCACCAATAAATTATTCACTCTAGAAATTGAATACTTTAATGGTTGCGGATGAAATAGCTCAACACAAGAACCAACGCAAACACAATGATGTGAAATAAAGCATTGTCATGTTTAAGTGCTGGAAACAGCAGATGATGGGCACAGAACGATAATAAAACTCAGAGACAGATACAGTTGAGTAGTGCGCAAACTCTACTACATGGAGATGCTTTAGATAACTGTAAAATAATTAACATTCACATGTTTTTTGTTTTTTTTTATTTAGCCTACATATCTCAGTTTAAATGCTTCAGCTTGTTTTTTTATTCTATTCTATTCCATTCTGTTTAGATGCCTCAGTTTGTTTTTATATTATATTATATTATATTATATCACATTATATTATATTATAAACCTAATACATTTATAATTATAAACATAATAAATGATTAGATGACCTCAAAAATGGAATTCATGAGCAATATCTGCTTATTTTTTTCATTTTATATTATATTATTATAAAGAAATTAGCTGTTCTGCATGAGATTATTTTTTATTTCTCTCTGTTTTTTAATGATGCGCAGTACAGGTCTGATATAAAGAATGTTTTTGCTCAGGTGGCCGAAATGTCCGCTCAATAGAGAAAAGCTTTGCTTAGCAAGAAAAGAAAATAGAGGGAACATTGCCCTAGAAACCAGACAGCAAAACCCCAGAAACAAACTAAAATACCCTAGAAACCACCTAGTAACACCCTAGCAACATACTAACACCTCCTCAGAACACTTTAAGCAAAAACATGTTAAAATAATACTTTTATATTTTTTACTGTTACTATTTTCATAGTGTTTTAAAAATTCTAAACACATAAAAAAATAAACTTTATCATTGACATCAATGAAACACAAATACCTTTTCAGGGAGAGTAGGGAAAACTAATTCTGGCCCAACTTGTCAAGATCATTGACCTAGTTTGAAGGAGGTCATGTCGTTGATGTTTTCTGTGGGCTATGCATATCTCTTACAGTACCTCGATCTGTGGGATTGCCAACATTTTCCAAGCTTCTTAGATGCAGGTAATCATTAAAGACAGCTGACTTGCAGCAGACAGTCAAACAGTATTGAAGCAAGGACAGGTTTAATTAGCAGGATTTCCTAAGCTAAGCATCACTGTTGCTGTACATACTAAGGGTTAAGGATTTGAGCTATCATAAGTCTAAATTTTTTTCTGAGTGAGGTCAAAAATGTGGTCAATTCTGCCCGTGAGACTCAGTTATTATTTGTTCCAAACTGCTCTGACGTTCACTCTACTGTGCATACTGAGAGTTTACTGTGGCTCTGGGATTGTTTAGTTGAATCTCTTGAGCATGCATACTCATGTGTTCTTCCATTTGCACAGGTGCAGCAACTATGGGAAACTAGTAGTAGATGTCTTCATCTGTAATTTATGTTGAAAATGTTCCACCTGGTACAGGGAGAGATTTAGTAGGTATATGTTATGTGGTCTTGCACAAGATCTGTTCCTGACTGTGATGCAGATTTTTGCCAAAAGCAGTAGGACATGTTCTTCCATATTCATCCTTCACCAGCCTAAAACACAACCAACATACTCAATAAGCGGTTATGAATCTGACTTGGCTACTCTGGAGGCCCAAAGGGACCATGCAATGAAAATAAAAGTTCTTACCAATACAGAAAACAAACCACAGGCAGTCAAGCTGGCAGGGTTGAAACTAGGTCAGGATCAGTCCATCTCTCTCTCCTCTCCATCCATCCCTCTACCTATGATAATGACCATAAATGGAGGATAGGGCAAGATATGTGAGATATGTTTACTATCCAAAGTGCTCATAAGATTTGATGTGTATTGTTGATTATGATAATAATGGCTTTAGATTAAGTGCACATGTAGCCTACATCTAGAGCGCAGTCAATGTTTACATCATTAAACAGTTTTAAACTGTTTAAACTGGCATTATATTTGCAGCGTGCTCCCTAGATCTCAGAACTTGCCATTAAAAATCCATATCGGTTAGTCACTTGTCTATACTTCATCAAAAAGTATTTTATTGTATTGCCAATGATAAGCTCCAAACCCTCATGTTAACTTACCTCAGAATCTCTGTAAAAACGTCCCTAATCTCCTGAGAAAACAATACTGGTTTCTCTTGAAACACTGTACAGGCATTCAGAAAGAAATAGAGAGCACAAGACAAAGAAAAAGCTGCAGGCCAAATCTTGTGTTAAATTCCCTGGACCTGTGGCGCCTTGCTGTTTTCTTGTGGCTTTATGATTGACACGGTTAATAGAGTGATGGCTACAAACTGCATCATTTAAATATTGGATATTGTGAACAGATCATGTTACGAGGCAGCGTGGAGTCTCAAAGGAATATGCCCGGGTATAGATCACACAATAGAGAGCAGATCCAGACACACTACCCACTGAGCAGGGCCTGGAAACCATGGTGAAAACGACAATAGATCAAAGGCCTACTCTAAGTTGACTCAGGAAAAAACATGCATGGTTTTTAGCATGTTTATGTCGAAAGAAGGGGGAAGGGTGAGAGTGGGTCATATATGAGGGAGGCCAATGCAGAAGGAATGGGATAGAAAGAAGAGGATGTTGTTGTATATGTAGCCGCTCGTTTGTTTACTTGCATGTCCTCCTTGTTTACAAGACTACGTTCTTGATTAGAGACACTTCTGTATCCTCTCAGACGACACATTTGGGTCCTCCCCAAGATCTCAGATCTTTCCTCCGTTTCTCAACGAGGCCCCTCAGGAGATGGAACTGCACGTTGACCTCAAAGCCTTGGACTGGCACACGGAAGAGAGGTTGTATGGACCCAAAACCCTGCGGCCTTCCAGCCAATTCTGGCAGGTGATGAAAGGGGTCCGAAGGGGGGTGCCTGTTTGGAGATAAAGACCAAGGGGTGAAGGGGGATGGCAGCCGCCATTGAGGCCCCGTTAAGCGGCTTCTTCACAGAGCAGTCCTGTCAGAGCTGCCATTATCTTCTTCTGGCAGGACTTCAATGGAGGCCTTATCACCATAATGGACACAAGAGGAGGTGCTGACAACAGCGCAAGCCCCAACCCCCGTCCTTCATCCAACCCTCGCAACCATCATTACCCTCCACTCGATTGCACCATGCACAAGTAAAAGACACTCTGACCCCTATAGCTATAGAGATTTTGGATACCCTTAGCCTCTTTGATCTTTACCTGGGACCTTAAGATCCATGTCTGTAATCTCCACTGTTGATCAGCGATTGCAGTATTCCCAATTTTCCATTCTTTATACAAGTAGGGATAAGGATTAGTAGCTTACGTGATTTAAAGGGAAAGTCTATGTATCATGTCTATTATGACCCTGGAGACCTGTAATTAGTCCACTTCCTTCCTGTGGACACCAGTAGATTTAGACCTAGCAGCGATTCTCAATCATGGATCTATTTACTTGGGTGGTCCATCAAGTAAAGAGGTTGCAGGCAGCAGGCCGTTTTCTTAGCAAAGGGTATATAGCAAAAATTGTGTCTCAGGTCAAAGACAAATTGGTTTTACAGAAGAAACCAGAGTGGGCTGAGAAATACAGAGAACAGAAATGCACAACTTGTTTATGCGTAAAACAGACAAATCCACTTAATTCACAGCTCGGTGGTCAGAGAGACTAAGCGGGACGAAATGTTGCTATGTGTTTCCTTTGCCACATCCAAGGTAACAAGCGTAACAAGGTCTTAAGGCATGCTGCCAGAATGCTGGAAGCCTCGAAAGGGGACTGCTTCTTGATCCACACATGATGGAAGGTTGTGCGTCTCTCACAGCAGGGTCACTTCTTTTGGTCAAATTAGAGATTTGCAGCTGGAGCTGCGCTCTGCAATTACAGACTCAACAAGTGTGGAACCCTACGGTGTATAAAACATAAGGGTATCCCAAGGAATACAGCTATATTGTGGCAAGGTCTAAGCCAAAACACACTACATTCTTCATAGCCAATGGCACCCTATGGTTCTGGTAAACGACATCAGGTGTGCTTGTGATTTGTTGAAGCATATTTCGCAGTACTGCAGCTGGGTCTGAGGAGAGCAGCCCACCGATGAACGAAGCGTGTTCCCCATCCCTCATGCAGCCTGCAGAGACAGAAGTATCTGGCAGGACTAGAGTCCCCGTCATTTACGTCAGAGCAATTCACGAGAACACCAATGTGACGACCGGCAAGTCGTCACATTGAGAGTCTTGCACAACAATGAGTCATAATAACGTACCAAATGACCGCTGGCTTACAAAAGTGCAATCAAGTGCTCCCCGATCCTATCACTCAATCAACGCTTTGGCACAATCTCTAACTCTCGCCATCTTGGCTTTGGTGAGAACTTGGAGCGTGCTCAAGTTTCCAGCCATGCTATCAAAGGGGCTCAGATTTGATGTGTGCAGTCTGTCGTTTTCACTCAAGGGAGAACAGCTCTGCATGATGTTATTGAGATACGCTCTGATGGAAATCCATTAACTAGTTTCATACAGAGACAGTGAGTTGTTAGCATATGTTACGTGGTGTGACAGAAAAATACTGCGACTATCCAGTTAAAAATGACAAATGCTTTCTGATTTTTAGAAGGAAAGGATGCTATTGCTTTAAATGAATAGTTCACCCTAAAACGAATAGTATGCCCTCATTTACTCATCCTTGCGTTGTTCCAAACCTGTATGATGTTTTCTTCTGTGGAAAACAAAATTAGATTTTGATATCCAGTTGAGTGAATGAGTACATTTAATGGCACCAACAACCAATTTTTAAGCAATGCTATAGAAAAATCAAGGGTGCCACCATTGCTTCCTTGATCACATGCATGAGGTCAAATGGTCCAGTGAGATCCAGACTACAACTTAAAAGAAAGTACATGTATGTTCTGTTGCTTTTCTCTAGAAGACATTTGTAAGTGTCCAAATGGTTTCTGGAGCCACTCTTTGTGTATTTGTAAACATGTGGCCACATAACTATGGTCATAATGTGGTGTGGGCCTTCACAAAACCCACAAACAGGCATTTTTATTCTACCAGCAGTGTGTGGTGGGTCAGTCTCAGCCCTAGTATGGCTCTGGAGCAGCTCATATTTAGGTTATCTCTGTTTCTTTCAGTAATCTCTGAGCTGTTATCTCTTCATTGTGCCACTAGTCTCTGTAGGTTTTCCCTCTCATTCTTTTTTTCTCTCTCTAGAGATGAATTGGACTGATTGCATCTCTTTCTCTTTCATCATCACAGGGCTCAAAGATACGAGAAGTGCATCCTTCCGCGCCCCACCACAGTTCCTTCTGTTGTTGTCTGCCCAGATTCGGCGTGTCCGCAGCGCCAGCAACGTCAGAACGCTTTATTTGCCGCGCCACAGAGCGACATGAACTTGAAAGTTTATTTTCAACCCAAGTAGCTTGGCATATATAATTAAATGTATAATAAATGAACCTATAAGACAGATACAACAAAACAACAATTACCAATGAGTTCAATTTAAATAATATATTTAATATAAGTTAAAACTCACCCATCTTCAAGAGTTTCTTCTAGAGAACAAACGCGGCGCGGCGCTGCGACACCCCCTTAAGTGCCTATCACCTCTTGAGAAACATACACTGTAAATCTCATGTGTCCCCTGTAAACTTTCAGAAGGTTCAGATCTAAACTTCCAAATACAAACTGTCCAAAATGTACCTTTTCTTCCAAGAACCGTCCAGCTGTGCATCTCTGCGTTCACATGACACTGAACAGCTGCTGGCATGTCTCAACTTGCACCTGTAAAAAAGAGCTGTGAGCCCCCTAGTGGAGATGAAGTGAGATCTTGTGGTAACCCATGCATGCTTGGTGGAATGCAGCTAAGCAATTCACAGCACCTTTCGTAAGATTTGATCTTATTATTCTGAAACGTAAACCTAAAATGACAAACAACACTTTTACATGAGCTTCAGCTACTGACTTTGAAGTACAACTCTGTCATCTTGTCAACGAGTCCTAATTCCTCTGGTCCACCTTAAGAGCCTGCAGGCCTGCAGCACATTACCATGATCTGTAGATGGCGGTGTGAGACCGTCCAAAAGGGCATTTTCATGGGACTTGTGGAGCTGAGGGACGGGTCTTCATTTAAGGTGGACTGGAGAAGTTTCTGTGACCTGGTAAAGAGACAAACTTGTCAGAAACATGAAAAGTTAATCTTGAAGAGCAATCAATGTGCTAAATACTCTGAATTGAGGTCCGTGTCACTGGTGATCACTTTCCTCATATTATTTAAAGCTTCATTGCAAATTTTTAAGCGTTTCAGTGAATCAGAAATGTGTGGACACTGATGAATTGGTAACTGTGACTTAAACAACAAAGTTACTGAAACTTTGAGGCTAGCTGTGTATACTTAGCTATACCTGTTTACTTTGCTACACTTTAGAGTAAATCAGAAACAAATCCCCCTTGAAAACAATTTTAATGAAAAAAAAAGATCAGATAAAGAAAAATATAACTGCACAGTCACTCATCACACCTTGGCGAAGGTTACTTGTTTTGCCAAAACGTTGGTAACTTATAAACTGTTCTTGTTATATTTTTTACTTGCACCTCTAAGAAGTGTGCGTTTCTTTTATTACTTTATTGTTAAATTCTCCTGAAATTCTGCAGAATTGTCATTAAAGCATATTTAGACGAGCATGCTTGATGTAACAGTGATGCGTCCTAGTTGTTACTTTTGACTTTGTTTGTGAGTAATGTGTATTTGTTTATGTTTACATGAATAATAACAGGACATGTGCTTTTGTTTTGGTCTACATTAATATTGTAAATCTGTGTACATGTGTTTGCGGTCGGAGTCAGGCTGTGTCCCGGCCCGACTCGTGCAGGCTGATACAGTAAAGTAGATTAGCGTCTCTCTCTTTGTGCCACTCTCTCTGGGAGCGCCGACTTCCACCGCCAACAGATTACTGCTACATTAGCGTTACACCACCAGAGCCACTTACTGAAACCCTCAAGCACATGAATACAGAAGCTTCTAGATATGTGAGATTGATTTATCAGTGTTGCCACAGTGGGCACTATAGAGTCCATAAGCATAAACTGTCTTCAAGTCATTTTTTTCATCTTTCTGCTCAACTACTGTCATGATTGAACAACAGATTGAAGACATATTATTTGGCAGAAGACTTTATCGCCTTGAGATCTAAGGTTTGTAATGGCCACAGTATCGCAGTATGTCTGCACCTTTTGCATTGCATTGCCTGAGCGTTCCGTCTGCGTTTGCATACTTGCGTAGAGTATGTTTCTGCGTATGAGCGGTGAGTTCGATGTGTCCTACAATGAGTTTATAAGGATCCAAGTGACGCATTTGGCAGAGGAACTGCAGTGTTGTCGTACATCCTGTTTAACAGCTCTCAGAATAAATGGTTTATAATTACTACAAGACCATTCCTGCAGGCAATACAAAATGCAATATAAGATATATTTAATGTCTCAGTTGTTTCTCCTAAATAGCAAAGAGATTAAATGGAGAGCAAATGGAGATGAAGTGTCCGTGATGGTCCTGCTGAGAGAAAAATTAATCTCACATGGGTCTCCAGAAGACATCTCAACAATGTTTCAAACTGCTCAAATTTGTCATGATGCCAAAGTCATAAATTATATAACTTTATGCTCTTATTGTAAGACAACTAGTGACTCATCTGGATGTGTTTATCATGTTAGGAGAAACATCTAAGACAAAGCTTATCCTCAATTGAAACATTACTGAGAAATATTTTAGCATCCTATGAGCTAACAGTCTCAGCAAATAGATGCATAAGAAGCATACACTATTTATAATGAAATATGCTGACAAAATAGCCCAAAATACATAGTACAGGTCAAAATAATAGTTTTTTCTTTTATGCCAAAAATCATAAGGGCATTAAGTAAAGATCATGTTCCATGAATATATTTAGTAAATTTCCTACTGTATTAATATATCAAAACCTAATTTTTGATTAATAATATGCATGGCTGAGAACTTCATTTGAACAACTTTAAAGGTGATTTTCTCAATGTTTTGATTTTCTTGCACCTCAGATTCCAGATTTTCAGTTTATATCTGTATCAGTTGTATCCAAATATTGTCCTATCCTATCAAACCATACATCAATGTAAAGCTTATTTATTCAGCTTTCAGGTGATGTATAAATCTCAATTTTGAAAAAAGTACCCTTATGGTCCAGGGTCACATATATGGGTGATTATTATTGAGGAGTCTGCTTCTTATGTTTGACAGGATTTTGATTCCAAATGTACTTTGAGGTGTTCTGCTGACAATAACATGTGTGTGCTTTTGTGTGTCCGTCTGTGCTTGTTTGCATTCTCATTAGTGTTGGTCCATGTGTGTTTGTGTGACATTTACCCCGTGACCCCTGCTGAGTGAGAGGTCACGTCCGTGGAAAGCACGCTGTGTGTCTGGAGCCGGTCGTCAGGTACCATCCTGTGTGATTATAGAGGGTAATGCGGCAACAGTAACTAGGAAGAAAAACAGCGAGACTGGGCTGATTCACTCCAATTCACAGGGTCACACAATCCATGACTAAACACACACACACACACACACACACACACGCACACACATACACGCACACACACACACACACACACACACACACACACACACTTCACCAGCCTCTCTAACTATAACTATGACTGAGTTTTCTGTGCAGATGCATTTTCAACCATTTGAAAGATAACATTTACTGTTTCAAAAGTGTTGCGTTAACTGCTGCGTAACTGTGATTTATAATTAATGATCATATTTAGCCAAGTTTGGAATATGCAGTAAAAAAGTTTGGCAAGACTGCAATAATTTGATCAAAAGTGACAGTAAAAACATTAATAATGTTACAAAAGATTATTCTATTTCAAATAAATTATGTTCTTTTGAACTTTCTATTCATATGTAAATCCTAAAAATAAAATGAATCAGTTTCCTCAAAAAATATTGTGCAGCACGACTGTTTTCAACATTGATAATAATCAGAAATGTTTCTTGAGCAAATCAGCATATTATTATGATTTCTGAAGATCATGTGACACTGAAGACTGGAGTAATGATGCTGAAAATTCAGCTTTGATCACAGAAATAAATTACAGTTTAACACATATTCACATAGAAAGCAGCAAATATTTGAAATTAAAATAATAACTCATGATTTTTACTGTATTAAAAATGCATTCTTGGTGAACAGAAGAGACTTCTTTCAAAAACTAAAAAATCCTACTAAGCCCAAACTTTTGAATTGTACAGTGGATTATTTATATTAATTTGGACTAAAGAGCAGCAGATAATGTGTGAAGAACTTTAAAAGATAAAAAATAAACCCCGGATAAATATAGCAGCAGGAAGTTTGACGCTCAGATCCGGGAAGAGTTTCGGATCCTTTCACATTAGGTCATGCGGTAGATCGACCCTCCCAGGTTAATATTATCATCTTATTTATTGCCATCAGGATATGAGGTATTTCCTCTTCATCTTCCGTCTTTTTACAATGCATCTTCATCCATATCAATGCAAGAAGCGGAAACGGATGGGAAAGTTCAGTGACTCAAATGTGCACCGTCAGAATCACACTGAATTTGAAGCTGAACTCGTGTTTCCTGTCAAAGCAAGTCTTGCAGTAATCGGGGAACCACCTAAACAACAAAATGACAGCATTAAAGCATTGCTATGACATTCTAGATGCATGATTTCAATGCCCATGTTAAGCTGATGTAATACAAATATTACAAAATACTCATCATCTGAAAGTCATCAGGGGTGTTTGTTTGTCTTATGGCTGTATTTTGAGGGACTTCCCTTTGTTTTCTTTCTGTCCCTATTTACATTTACAATGTTAATTCATCTTTGAAGATTAAACCTCATTTTAAATGTAGAATATTCGTGAATATTCATATAATGTGACGTGATGCTCACCCAATTGTCCTGGCTTGCTGCAAGGCAGTCGTTAGTAAGCAGACACCAGACATACTTGCTGTTTGCCAATAAATGATTTGGCAGAGGATTATGCTTGCTTTTTTTGTTCTTTGCTCTGCTGCCAAACCAAATCAAACTCTTAGAATATAACGACTTTTTTCTTCAAAAGTGTTTGCCATGACGTCACGATGTTGTAGATGCTTTGGTGTTTATCTGAGTAGCTTTTAGCACATTGCTGTGCTGTTGCTAGTGTTGCTAAGTGTGGATTTTAGAGCGTTTTAGGGTGGTTTCAAGGGTTTTCTCAGTGGTTGCCCCAGCATTAGTTAATAGGGAGTTGCTGGGTGGTTTCTAAGGTGTTGCCAGGGATATTCTAGGTGTCTAGGGCATATTTGGATGGTTTCTACCATATTTTCAGTGTTTGTGCATTGCTAGGTGCTTTCTGAGGGATTTTGGGTGGTCTCTAGGGTGTTGCTATGTAGTTGCTCAGGCATTACTTTGTGGTTGTTAAGACATTGCTAGGTCTTTTCTAAAGTGTTGCTATGCAGTTGCTAGGAGGTTTCTAGGGTGTTGCTATGGGTGGATTCTAGGGTGTTTTTTTTTGGGGGGGGGGGGTAGTTTCTAGGTTTTTCTGAGCGGTTGCTCAGGCATTACTATGTAGTTGCAAGGGCATTGCTAGGTGGTTCCAAGGGTGTTCTGGCTAGTTTCTAGGGTGTTGCTAGGGTGGTTTATGTGGTGTTACTATGCAGTTGCTAAAGTTTCTAGGGTTTTCTGAGTGGTTGCTCAAGCATTGCTATATGGTTGTTAGGGCACTGCTAGGTCTTTTCTAAGGTTCGACTATGCAGTTGCTATATAAGGTTTCTAGGGTGTTGCTATGGGTGGATTCGATGGCGTTTTTTGGGTAGTTTCTAAGGTTTCCGAGTGGTTGCTCATGCATTATTATGCTATTGCTATAGGTTGGTTAGTTAGATGGTTTCTAAGGTGTTGTTAGCGAGTTGCTAGGAAGTTTCTAGGCTGGTTTTGGGTGGTTTTGAAGGTGTTGCTATGGGTGGATTATAGGGTGGTTTGTCGTGGTTTCTAGGATTTTCTGAGTGGTTACCAAGGAATTACTGTGCAGTTGCTGGGGAGTTGCTAGGTGGTTCCAATTGTGTTTTGGGTGTTTTTTAGGGTGTTGCTAGGGTGTTTTGGGTGGTGGTATTGTGCAGTTGCTATCAAGTCTCTAGGGTTTTCTGAGTGGTTGCTCAGCTATTAGTTGCTAGGGCATTGCTAGTGTGTTCTGTGTGGTTTCTAAGGCGTTGCTAGGAGAGAGTTGAAAGGGTTTCTGAGTGGTTGTTCTAATCTGGGTTCCACCATGTTTTCAGTGGTTGTGCATTGCTAGGTGCTTTAGGTTGTTTTTAGGGCGTTGCTAAGCAGTTCTAGGGTTTCCTAAGCTTGTTCTACCTGTCTAGCATATGAAAAGTGTCCCCTCTCATATCTGGTCTGTAGACGTGGTTTGCATTCCTCCTTCAATGTGCATCGGTGGGATTTCTTCAGCTATTTTCTGGTACAAAAAAATGGTGCATCCAATCACTTTGAATAAATAAATTTTTCTTCATCCAGTTTTTTATATCGACTAATTTGGTGTGTTTCACCGGGCCGTGAATAAATATAGAGCTGAGTATCATCAGCATAACAGTGAAAGCTAACCCCATGTTTCCTGATGATATTTCCCAAGGGTAACATGTAAATCGTGGTTCCTTGCCATTGTCGCCTCTGGCTTGCTTAGTTGGGGACACTTCATTTCCAGCGATATCACAGACTTGATTGCACAGATACTATTTAAACTGAACTGAGGTGGACAATGACATCACTGAAGTCAATAATGAAATGCCTTTAACTCAATTTTTTTTCCTATTTTGATATTGTGCAGTTGCTTTGACACAGTTTGTATTGTTAAAAGTGCTATATAAAGTAAAGGTGACTTGACTTTGCAAAGTAGCAGCGCATTCTGATCAACAACACACACATGATTTGCACCTGAGAAACACCTGGGAAGAGATGATGCCAACCCCTCAGACAGTATACAGAATAAACCAAATTTTGCCATAAGTTAAATACATAAATATATAAATATATTGTAGAAACTTAATTTCCTGTAAAGCTGCTTTGTATCGTAAAAAGCGGCATATAAATAATCTTGAATTGCTATGAATTTGAGGAATCATTTATGTGTGGAGCGCCATATCAAGCAGGACTAATAATCACTAACGGATGTTAGTCATTATCTCTAACAGTACTTTTTCTCTTGTCTATCAATCAACAGACCTGACAATATCACTGATCTAACCGTCTCTCCTTCCATTCAGCAGTCAGGATCATCCTTTCATCTGTCCGGTTGCCTTCAGCACCAGCAACACCTCACACAACACACTACTGTCCTCCACCCCTACTGTCAGACAGAGATAGAGACACGGGACGCTAGAGAACTCAAACTCAAGTGCTCCATTGTCTTCACGTACACGTTCCTCTCATCATAATGTGCTGAAGGGTATTTCAGTCAGTCAAGCGTTTCCTTTCTGTAAGCCAAGAGATGACAGCTTGTCATAGTGCAGCTGATAATAATGGATGGTTTGCCGTCATGGGTCGATCTGACGCC
Organism: Ptychobarbus kaznakovi; assembly: GCA_027422405.1. Taxonomy (NCBI): domain Eukaryota; kingdom Metazoa; phylum Chordata; class Actinopteri; order Cypriniformes; family Cyprinidae; genus Ptychobarbus; species Ptychobarbus kaznakovi. The sequence goes on along the minus strand of CM049799.1, from coordinate 16,156,603 downwards.
AGCGGCTGCAGGCACTGTAAACCCTGTGTGGTCCCGTCTCACAGCTCGCTCTCAATAAGGCCTTTGTCTTGGCTGGGAAAGACAGTATGAGGAGCTTGTCAAAGGCCTATGGGCATGTTTGAGAGTCAATGAGCAAGTCTATTGAGATGATTGTTATATTCATGCTCAGAGATGATAAAAAGAATGATAAATGTGCCATAGTGTGATCTTTTTTATGACATGGGTGTGGATTTAGATGGTAGGCACCAGACCAAAGTAAAGAGACTACTGAATAATCATGATCGTAGACCGTAAACTGCTCTCATTCAGGGTTATTATAGTTAACCTAAAACCATTTAAAAAAATTAACTGGAATTAAATCAACTTTAAAAAATGTTAGAGGGAGAGAAAAGGAGAGAGAGAGAGTTGCTAAGCAAAATTTCCCCCATTTTCAGTTAGTTTAACATTATAAAACATAGTTAAAAAAAAAACTGTATTGACATATTTAATATTTTAACTAACATAAAAGAAAATATAAAATAAAAACTCATTCAAAATATTAAATTAAAAACTAAAATAGTATCTCAAAGACACCTAAAATAACACCTACATATGTCTTATGGTGGTTTATGAAGAAAAATGAAATATTTAAATTATTTAATAACAACATATATATATTTTCCGTCACCAGATTGGGTTTCTGGTTGCACTTATTCACTAAAACAATACATTTGGAGAAAATGAGTGAGAATTAGTTTGCAGAACTTTACGTTTGCTTTACGCAGGTCAAATATTAACTGTTGACTAATAATTCATTATTTGTTGGCAGACAGAATGACATAAACAATATATAAAAACAGATTTACACAGACTCTTTCCAAACAAGAATTGAAGAACAGTGCAAATGCATCTATATAGTTTTGCTGCTCTGAAGTGCCCCAACAAAAGTTCATACCAAACCTACACCTTTAGTTGAGGATTAAAATGAATATCATTTTCATATTCTTGGTTTTCAGGCTCATATGAAACAGAGACGCTTTGTGAGTGCAGACAGACGGGATGCTACATGCTCTAAGGAGCTCTCGTGTCTCAGAAAAGCAAACAGCATATTAGCTGGAAATGTTAGAGGAGGAAAGAGAGGGGAGATATGGAAACTTATGGATATAAAGACACTGAGACCTTAAAAGCACAGGGAGGGGGGGCAGCTGACGTCCATTTATCCATCATCTCAGACCTTAAAGTGCATGATAATAACTGATCCTCTAACCATACGGCTGTCATATGTCAAGCATGCAATGTCATTAGCTTAGAGTTTATTTACAGGGTTTAATGCAGGTCACAGTGTAACTATACACATAACGCTGATAGAGTAATGGTGCAAGATGCTGTACTAGAAATTATTAAATTAATCATGTTAAAGGAGTAACACAACGCCTGACAAGCTTGTCTGAATCTGAAACTTGCTTATCTATCCTGGAAATATCTGTATTTTGCCTGAACGATGTGTCTGTCAAGAAGGAATGCTTCTGGGAAATGGAAAACCCCCGACAATCATTTTCTAGGAATTTTATTCAGGTTCAGATTTTCCTTGAATTTCTATATACAATGCAAATTCTGTAAATTACAGATCATATTGTATCCTCATTAGTAGTCAGATTAATAAACTACGGTATAAATTCAATAACTTCAAGGCTAATACATTTAGAAAATACACAAAAATGCACTAAATATTAGAAGAAAGTCACCACCAGGTAAGGAAAGACAATTCTGAAGAAAAAGATGCAAAACATTTTAATACAAATCAACTTCTGAACTAACCTAAAGATTGAAAATGAAGAAAATAAATAAATATGTAAATATGTGGTTGCTAGGTGGTTTCTAGGGAATTGCTAGAGTGTTTTGAGTGATTCTGCATTGCTTGGTGGTTTCTAGGGGAGTTGCTAGGGTGTTTTGAATGTTTCTGCATTGCTATGTGGTTTTCAAGGGGTTGCTATGCAGTTGCTAGGAGTTTTCTATGGCGTTTTGGGGTATTTTCTTTGGAGGGGGAGTTGCTAAGGTGTTTTTATTGGTTTTGCACTGCTAGGTGGTTTCTAGGATCTAGTTATGCAGTTGATGATAGTTTTCTAGGGTGTTTTAAGTGGTTTCTATGGAGTTGCTAGGGTGTTTTGAGTTGTTCTACATTGTTAGGTGGTTTCTAGGATGTGGTTATGCAGTTGATAAGAATTTTCTAGGGTGTTTTAGGTGGTTTCTATGGAGTTGCTAGGGTGTTTTGAGTGGTTTTGCATTGCTAGGTGGTTTCTAGGGTGTTGTTATGCAGTTGCTAGGAGTTTTTAGGGTGTTTTAGGTGGTTTCTATGGAGTTGCTAAGGTGTTTTTATTGGTTTTGCACTGCTAGGTGGTTTCTAGGATCTAGTTATGCAGTTGATGATAGTTTTCTAGGGTGTTTTAAGTGGTTTCTATTGAGTTGCTAGGGTGTTTTGAGTTGTTCTACATTGTTAGGTGGTTTCTAGGATGTGGTTATGCAGTTGATAAGAATTTTCTAGGGTGTTTTAGGTGGTTTCAATGGAGTTGCTAGGGTGTTTTTATTGGTTCTGCATTGCTAGGTGGTTTCTAGGATGTGGTTATGCAGTTGATAGGAATTTTCTAGGGTGTTTTAGGTGGTTTCTAGGGAGTTGCTAGGGTGTTTTGAGTTGTTCTACATTGTTAGGTGGTTTCTAGGATGTGGTTATGCAGTTGATAAGAATTTTCTAGGGTGTTTTAGGTGGTTTCTAGGGAGTTGCTAGGGTGTTTTGAGTTGTTCTACATTGTTAGGTGGTTTCTAGGATGTGGTTATGCAGTTGATAAGTTTCTAGGGTGTTTTAGGTGGTTTCAAGGGAGTTGCTAGGGTGTTTTGAGTGGTTCTGCATTGCTAGGTGGTTTCTAGGGTGTTGTTATGCAGTTGCTAGGAGTTTTTAGGGTGTTTTAGGTGGTTTCTAGGGAGTTGCTAGGGTGTTTTGGGTGGTTCTGCATTGCTAGGTGGTTTCTAAGGTGTTGTTATGCAGTTGCTAGGAGTTTTTAGGGTGTTTTAAGTGGTTTCTAGGGAGTTGCTAGGGTGTTTTGGGTGGTTCTGCATTGCTAGGTGGTTTCTAAGGTGTTGTTATGCAGTTGCTAGGAGTTTTCTAGGGTGTTTTAGGTGGTTTCTAGGGAGTTGCTAGGGTGTTTTGAGTGGTTCTGCATTGTTAGGTGGTTTCTAGGATGTGGTTATGCAGTTGATACGAGTTTTTAGGGATGTTTTGGATGGTTTGTAGGGGGTAACTAAGAGGTTTCAAATTGTGTTCACAATTGTCTTTTAAACCTGTGCAAGCCAAAGGCCAGCAAGTCACGCATCTCTGAGGACCAAGAGCTAAAACTAACTTTTGCTTTCACTAATACAGCGAGCAGATATTCTGAAGGATGCTTGACTCTTCGAGCTGAGCGTTTTGACATGGCATCCTCTGACAAAGATCGCATCTACCGAGGGTCAGAGTTCAGGACTGACTTGTTTTGAAATATGGTGTCTTGTTATATGGAGTGCAGGGGCCCTAAACACACTCTCATACCTTCACCGCCGTATCTCACCATCAGGAACAACCTCTAAACAGCCCTCATAAAAACAAAGCATGCTCCTTCACCCCAGATATGTTCTGGAGAGCTTTTACGGCTTGATGAATGGCACTAAACCTGCTCCCGCCCTCCATCAATCACCTTTCTTCCTTCGTTTTGGGGACAGTCTTTACATCAGGGGACTAATCTCCCCATCGGGGTCCGATTCACCCGACCGGTTCATCTACTTCTGAAGCTCTTCTATCAGCACAAGATCACTTATCTAGCTGCTGACGTGCTCTTCCGGACGTTGATTGAAAGGCTTCAAGACCAACCCTTCACCAAATCCCTCAAAGCCTATTCTGGACTCGTGACAGGAGAGACGTGCTCAGAAGCAGCGTGCTCTCCATCAGCGTTTAACACGCCTGTCTAGACGCAACACAGACATGCAGAACCACAGCAGCTGCAGACGTACACGTTCATACGTGTCCAGCGCAAACAGAACATGAACACCCACAATTACAGAGGGGCGATGAAACACCCTCAATAGAGCTTTAGAAAAGAGGACATTTATATTTAATTATTTATTTATTGCCAAACACCATAGTTGTTTGGAATTTGCTTGGTGAGCTCATTAACAATGATAACATACATTAAATACATACATAAGGACATACACATACATAAATCCAACTATACAAATATGTCCTTTCAATTATAAGGAGTGAAATGCAGATGCATAAAAACCAGAGGAATTAAGAGCATGGACAATCCTACAATAAGTACTGTTCAGAAAGTACTGTTAGTTTGAATTGCTCTAAGGCGTCTGCCTGAAGGAAGAGGCGTAAAGAGGTGTCTGGCTGGATGTAAGGGGTCTTTCAGGATTGGTAAACCTTTTTTTGCAAACGTGAGACATAGATCTCATCAATAGTAGGAAGATCACAGCCAATCATTTTTGAAGCAGCCCGAATGATATTACAAATCTGACTTCTCTGCTGTACTGTGGAGCTACCAAACCATACTGTAAGTGAGAAAGTCAGCACGCTTTCAATAACAGCTCTATAAAAATTGAGCATACCGACTTTAGATACACCAAACTTTTAAAGACTTAAAAAAAAAAATCACAATGCCTCTTAGGTTGTCATCCCACTTTAATGTTGCAGAGATGGTAGTCCCGAAAAACTTAAAACATTGCAAATTTTCAATGTCCTGACCATTAATAGTCAATGGCGAGACAGCATATTTCCTCTGTTGGAGATCAAACACCATTTCTTTTGTTTTTAGGACATTCAACTTCAGATTATGTGTACAACTCCATTAAAAAATATCAAATATAAACACATTTTGTTACATGCAATCTAATCTAAAATGTAATTTATTCCTGTGATCAAATCAGTATTTTCAGCATCATTACTCCAGTCTTCAGTGTCACATGATCATAATAATATGCTGATTTGCTGCTCAAAAAACATTTCTGATTATCATCAGTGTTGAATCATATTTTTGTGGAAACTGTAATAATCAGGTTTGGGGTAAGACTGCTTACAGCGTCACAATCAACGCTCTCCAGGTGTTTAACACCTGATATGAGAAGGACTCATCGAGTGTCATGCATCGTCTCCTACAATCAATAAAACCGCTTGTTCTTTAATACCCAGATAAGGTGAATAATGCAGACGTGGGAATTCCTCACAACCGCAAAATAGCTTTATCATATGAATGAGTCAGTAAATCCCACGATTCTAATGTGCACATATACAAAAAATAATTGAAGTCAGTAAGGTTTTGTTTGAAAGAAATGATCAAGGATTCATTAAATTGCTCAAAAGTGCCAGTAAAGACATTTCTAATGTTACAAAAGAGTTCAATTAAATGCCGTTCTTTTGAACTTTCTATTCATCTGTGAATCCTGAAATATAAAATGTATCACGGTTTCCACAAAAATATTGTGCAGCACGACTGTTTTCAACATTGATAATAATCAGACATGTTTCTTGAGTAAATCAGCATATTATTATGATTTCTGAAGATCACATGGCAATGAAGACTGGAGTAATGATGCTGAAAATACTGATTTGATCACAGAAATAAATTACATTTGACAATTTATTGACATAGAAAACAGTGTTTTTAAATTGTAATAATATTTGTAAATGTTTACTGTATTTTAATCAAATAAATGCAACCTTAGACTGCTTTCAAAACATAAAAACATTTTATTGACCCTAAACTCTAGTGTACCTTTGCATGTTATTTATTTAAGGTGGAAATGGGCCTCGGCATCATGAGAACATAAACTAACAGACAAATATAGAGTACATCCAACAGCTTTCTGTGAGGATTACATGAATCTAATCTAAACTAAGCGTCTGTTTCTAACACCATCAGCCTTTTCAATCAAGACAGCGGCTCGTTTCCATCCCTTTCGGGTGAAATTACTTTTTTGATTAGACCTTTCAACTCTAGACGAGACTGATCCAAGAACAACACCACATTGTGTTCTCCATCGGGACAGACGGAGGTGTAAAGCGCAGCACTCCACCTCCTGAACAAGAGCACAATGGAGGAATTATCCGCACTTCACTTCACGCTAAACGTCTCTGAAAACATCCACCTGTCCGATACGACAGCACAGAGAACAGATGGATAACAGGCCCATCTACAGCCGCTCGGTTCAACATCATGTCAAGATCATTTGTTTCATGATATCAGTGGAGTGATTGTGACAGATGTTTACATTTACATGCAGCATTTACTGCGTTTAGCAGAAAGCATCAACATTCGAACGACTTTCAAACCCAAATGTTTATTATAAATGCAAATGGTTCATGTTTTCTGTATATACAATGAGAAAAACACATAGTGATACATTTAATCTACTCTTAAAAATCGGTTACCAAATAGTTAACTGTTTTTGAGCAATATCTCTTTTAGATTGTCATATTATTTTAAGCATAAGATTAGGTTTAAAAGAAATAAAATACAAAGATATACTAGAGTTCAAAAGGTTGTGGTGGATAAGATAAAAAAAAATTGAAGCCTGTAAAGCTAAATTAAAATAAATAGATCAACAAACACACATTCTAGAAAAGTTATGGTTAAGCCTAGCTTAAAGCAGTAATATACTAACTAAAATAAAACAAATAAACAAATAGGTACACTAGAGTGCAACATTTTTGTGGGTGTTTTTTTTTTAAGCAACATTTAAGCTTTAAATCAAATAATAGTAAAAATATGAATCCAGTAATCACAAACAACTGGAAAGATCAGGGAAATGCATTGGTCAGAAGGTGTTATCAGTGTCACTGCAGCTCTTGCTCATCCACAACAGTCTCAGGCTTTAGTCAACATAAGCCGCTAAACGGCCGGCGGGCTGAAGTCTTAACATGCTGCATGGTGTTCACACATCTGTAGATGGACTGCATCATTATCTGACTCATTCTCTCCAGCATCTCTCGTGACAGTACCGTTTCTATGCATAGGCGAAGCTAGGCGGTGGCCTAAGGCGCCACCAGCTGAAGGGGCACCAATGAGCGCACGTACTGGCACTACATTTTAACAGGGTTGTAAACAAGAGTGGCACGGTCACCCTGAAATATGACTGCCGCCCCACTGGATCCCCAACATCATTGGATCAGAGCGCTGTCAATCTGACGATGCCTGTATGTCATTGGATCAGAGCGCTGTCAATCTGACGATGCCTGTATGCCATTGGATTAGAGCGCTGTCAATCTGACGATGCCTGTATGCCATTGGATCAGAGCGCTGTCAATCTGACGATGCCTGTATGCCATTGGATCAGAGCGCTGTCAATCTGACGATGCCTGTATGCCATTGGATCAGAGCGCTGTCAATCTGATGACTGTATGATGGATCAGAGCGCTGTCAATCTGACGATGCCTGTATGCCATTGGATCAGAGCGCTGTCAATCTGACGATGCCTGTATGCCATTGGATCAGAGCGCTGTCAATCTGACGATGCCTGTATGCCATTGGATCAGAGCACTGTCAATCTGACGATACCTGTATGCCATTGGATCAGAGCGCTGTCAATCTGACGATGCCTGTATGTCATTGGATCAGAGCGCTGTCAATCTGACGATGCCCGTATGTCATTGGATCAGAGCTCTGTCAATCTGACGATACCTGAATGCCATTAGATCAATGGGCTCTGTCAGTGCTTTGGCAAGCTAACGCTTTTATTTTGCCATGCAGTAAAGCTAAGTTCAAAGGCCAATTTAAAATATTGGTCCAGTAAATAAAGTGCACAAAATCAGTATTTTGTTTAGACAGTATTTGTGTAAATCATGTTGCGAGATTTGTCCAAAAGGTGTGCGATTTTGCGCCATTTTGCGTGTTGTGTAATATTCTCATATAAACTTTAACAGCTAATTAAAAAAATATTGGTATAGTAAAATTCGCTAACTCACGAGATCAATACATCCTTTATTAAACCGCTTTGTCGAGTTTAATACATCCTTACGGAGGTGTCGAAATGCTGAATCAATTAATTCACTTCTAACACAGCACTTACTGCGAGCAGCGTCATACACATGAGCGCAGAGCGTCACGTTATTTAAAGGGGAAGTTCACGCGTTAATGAGTAGCAAACGATTAATAGCTGCATTGATTACTTTTATGCCACTGATCAGGCTTTTATATGTAGTTTGGGGCAACAAAAGGTTTTATAGGTTTGACTGAAATAATGATGCAATAACTGACACTTTAAATCAATGTTTCAAGTAACAACAACAAAATAATTATATTTCTATTTTCTATTCTATTTTCTTAACATAAAAGGATTTGGAATAAATAAAATAAAATAAATAAATAAAAGGATTTTAAATAAATAAAATAAATAAATAATTTGAATTTTGAACAGCAATATTTCACGTTTAATGTCAATCTCACATTTTGCATCAGTGAGACACTAAATATTGTCAGGTAATAATGACTTAATGTGTCTGTTTCGCATGTAAATCATCATATGACTTCAGAAGAAAATAGTGCATGAGTTATATTGAAAACAGCCGCGTGTCGATGCTGCAACACATCTTATGTTGTGTTCCACTGAAGAGAGAAGGAAAGTCATACGGGTTCGAGGAAGAGCAAATGTTGATGCCCTTTAATATAAGATCTGGTCTCAGATTACCTGTAAATAACAGCTGGTGTTATCACCACTTTTCTTTATGCTAATGCTTAACATAAGGAGTCAAAGTAAGTAAAAACGCCGTACAAAACATCGCCGTCATGTTGTTCTTCATTAAAGCCACTGTTTCTCAAAATGACTCCTTTTACAACAAACCCTGCAGCTCTTTATCAGGACCTGTGTGTGCACATGCTGCAGAGGAGAAACATATGCATCTGATTACGGCTTCATTACAACATATGGTCTTCATTGTGATAGCAGTAATCGTGCCGATAGCCTGACCTGTGTGTGTGTGTGTGTGTGTGTGTGTGTGTGTGTGTGTGTGTGTGACATGTGTGTGTGTGTGTGTGTGTGTGTGTGTGTGTGTGTGTAGGTGTAGGGTGTGTGTGTGTGTGTGTGTGTGTGTGTGTGTGTGTGTGTGTGTGTGTGTGTGTGTGTGTGTGTGTGTGTTTTATAAATACAGGAACATTTATCTCATTAATAGACAGTACAGACAGACCACCCAGTCAGACGGTAACCTGAAATATGGTGCGTGTTTCACACACATATTATGTATGAAATAACCTTAAATTATGAGTATTATATGGATGACTGCCGCCTATTTAAACAAAATATATCATCACAGAGTAATTATATATCACAGTAATTTGTGTGTATTTGTGTTATATGTCAAGTTCCTTGCATATTTCATGTGAGAAGCACTATTTCTGTGATTGTAGAGAGAAACAAGGCGAAAAAATAGTGTTTTTTTATCAAGGATGCATTATTGATGCCAGTAAGGACATTTACTTATAATGTTACAAAATATTTACATTTGAAATAAATGCTTAACTTTTGAACTTTCTGTTGAAAAAAATAAAATGTATCACAGTTTCCACAAAAATATTGAGCAGCACAACTGTTTTCAACATTGATAATAATCAGAAATGTTTCTTGAGCAGCATATTATTATGATTTCTGAAGATCATGTGACACTGAAGACTGGAGTAATGATGCTGAAAATACTGATTTGATCACAGCAATCAATTATAGTTTAAAAGTTATTCAAACTACTTTTTAAATTGTAATAATATTTCACTTTTTTACCGTATCTTTGAGTGTTTTATAATTTAAACCTTCAGCACTAATCTGCTTTAGCTCACTGGATTTATACTTTCAAAATGACAGAAATATAGAAAAATGAAAAAAAAAATTCAGCTAAACTTGCATCAGTGTAACTGTGACTGAATGGCATGACATGTGCTCTGCTGGTTTAATATAAGTTTGTTCACAGAGATAGTTTGAGCAGAACGAGAGCGGCCCGGCAGGTGTTTGAATCTGTCGTCCACTAAAGTGCAGGATCAGGGACCATCTGAGGACATTATTTCTGAGCCCTCAGAGAGACACGTGTGTGTGGTGTGTGTGTGTGTGTGTGTGTGTGTGTGTGTGTGTCAGTGTGTGTGTGTGTGTGTGTGTGTGTGTGTGTGTGTGTGCCGTCCCAGCGTTACCCCACTGAACCTTTGTACTGGGTCAAACTCAGTCCACAAACCCTCCTGAGCTAAACTCTCTGAACCCTGAACACTTCCGAATAAAAACAGACCAGAAGAGGCCCGAGAAAAACACTGAAATCTGCATTAAAGTCGATGGAAAACATGTCTGCAACTCATTTTATCTCCATAAAGTGACATGCGGTGTGCTTCAACAGTCTGAACAAGATTTGGGATTTTTTTAACCCTGTAAAGCATTACATATGAAATAACAGTCAAGGTTTTTTATATATATATAAAAATACACTGAACAAAATTATAAAACGCAACACTTTTGTTTTTGCCCCCATTTTTTATGAGCTGAACTCAAAGATGTAAGACTTTTTCTATGTACACAAAAGGCCTATTTCTCTCAAATATTGTTCACAAATCTGTCTAAATCTGTGTTAGTGAACGAGATAATCCATCCACCTCACAGGTGTGGCATATCAAGATGCTGATTAGACAGCATGATTATTGCACAGGTGTGCCTTAGGCTGGCCAAAATAAAAGACCACTCTAAAATGTGCAGTTTTACAGTATTGGGGGGGTACGTAAACCAGTCAGTATCTGGTGTGACCACCATTTGCCTCACGCAGTGCAACACATCTCCTTCACATAGAGTTGATCAGGTTGTTGATTGTGGTCTGTGTAATGTTGGTCCACTCCTCTTCAATGGCTGTGTGAAGTTGCTGGATATTGGCAGGAACTGGAACACGCTGTCGTATACGCCGATCCAGAGCATCCCAAACATGCTCAATGGGTGACATGTCCGGTGAGTGTGCTGGCCATGCAAGAACTGGGATGTTTTCAGCTTCCAGGAATTGTGTACAGATCCTTGCAACATGGGGCCGTGCATTATCATGCTGCAACATGAGGTGATGGTCGTGGATGAATGGCACAACAATGGGCCTCAAGATCTCGTCAGAGATTGAGAGATGAAGAAATAAAACGCTTCTCAAGTGTAACTGATCCTTTCTAAGCATTATTACAGAGTGATGAATAAACATTGCATTGCTTTCTTGGGTCATAGATCGATCATGATCATAATGGATGTGGAACGATCCAAAGCTCAACTAAACAAACATACTTCATCCAACGTGGGAAACATTCATCTCATCCACATATAACTCATATGGCCTCCTACTCGCACCCGCTCCCATGTGACCAAGAACACATTGTCATAGAAATATCACTACTTGTGTTAAACATGCTCAATAAACACTTGTCCCCAAATCAGCACTAACATTATCAGAACAAGGTTCTCTCAATGGTACGGTTATCAACAAACATTCTTCTAGTAACATTAATAGAAACGTCTGCATCTGGTCTTTAATACTGTTCTCAAAATGCTGGCCAAGGTTCTGGGTTGATCAATCGATCTGGATTAACTCATCAGTTTCAACATTGCGCTCCACTACCAGCTTTCACGCTCTAACATATATTTTGGAGCTCTGAATGTAAATCAGTTTATGGTTTGATCTGGAAAAATGGGGGAGGGTTGCATTTATAATAATGTCAGGAGAATAAGCTAGATTTATTTTACACAGAACCACAAGAAAGCGAGGAAAAACTGGAATTAATATTCGCATAACTGTATCTAGAGACATGTGTGTACTAGTATGTCAAACATCACCTTCCATTAGAATAAATTCACATCATCAGGCTGCAGAACATAATTTATCCTCTATAAACGTACAGTATGATTAATATAGAGGCAGTTTTGCTACCAGCAGCTCTGTGTGTACATGGAAAAATATGTCTATTCATCTTAATGACTGCAAATGTAGAAGAAATGCATGTTTTATTAGCTGACAAATTGTTGAGTTATAGATCGTACCTATTTTGCAAAGAGGGTGCATTCATGCTTACCCATGCAAAACATGCTGGTTATGATCATAAATGGTTAGGAGTTTGTTCAGATGGCCTGATCTCTGCTTGACGTGTGTCACGTGGATTTCTATCAGGAGGGACAGGAACTGTTTAAATGGTTCTTTCCCGGTACCAGGTTTTAACATCTGCACCCTTTGACTCTCTCTCTCTTTCTCTCTCATTCTGTCATTATCGGGCCAGATCTCTCAGATTTATTGGCACTTTTGATGGTGCTATAATCGGTCTCGTGGCTTCTCCATCCTGCAGCATGTGCTGAATCCATCGAGATGCTTTCTAGGCAGATTCCTCACAACTGGCAGGGGATGGACACAAGTCAACATCAAAACAAAATTCACTCTATTTAGTGTCTGAAACAACACTAAAATGGTATCACAATACATCAGACTCTATTTATTTGAATACACGTTCCTGGTCTCATTATGAATGATTCTTTAGTGCACATTAAAATTGTTTTTAAAAAGTTGTCAGCCTAGTTTTATTTCTCATTGTTATTGACTCGGGAGCATCACAGTACAGAAGTAAAATGGGTTGTGAACTATTGATATTATCAATAATATGACCACAAAACCATTTATTTTTAAATTGAGATGTATGCATCATCTGAAAGCTGAATAAATAATCTCCCATTGATGTATGGTGTGTTATGATCGGATAATATTTGAAAATCTGGAATCTGAGGGTGCAAAAAAATCTAAATATTGAGAAAATCACCTTTACAGTTGTTTAAAGTTTAGATATATTTACGGTAGGATATTTACAAAATATCTTCATGGAACATGATCTTAATATCCTAATGATTTTTGGCATAACAGAAAAATGTATAATTTTGCCCCACACAATGTATTGCTGGCTATTGCTACAAATATACATGTGCTGCTTATGACTGCTTTTGTGCTGCAGGGTCATTAATGTGCACAATAAATAAAAAAAACACAGAATACTGCTACATTTCAAAAAAAAAACAGCTATCACATGACTAATACTATACTTTGCTGCCACTGTTAAAGCAACAGAGATGCACAACAAATATTGAGCCACTCTTATATAAATTATGATCTTTCACACAAATTGTTATTCCGATAAAATGTTGTATTAAATTATAAAGACTATCAAATAGAAGCATCTCAGCCCGTATATGGTCACTGTGACTCTGTATATGGTGACTGTGAGTAGGTCAGTTCAATCAGACGCAGTCAGCTGTTTCTACATCAACACGACGGCCCTCTCTTTATATTTCTCTCTCTCTCTCCCGTCCTCCTCACAGAAACACACTCTAGCAAGCTGCCAGATGAAGTCGACGCTCCAGAACAACATATCACGGCTGGTAACTGATATGTGCGTTCGTTGCATGGATTGGTTCAGCAGAAGCTCTGTGTTTCGTGCCTGTCGAGGCCTGAGCCAAACACACGAGCTCCTGTGCCAAAGCCACGGCTGACCTGGATTCACTGACAGCTGAAGCTGCAGCACAGAGACTCCAGCAGCAGCATCACAGGTCATCGGGTTTCATCTGAGGCCTACAATAGGAATAGTGTTTCAATATCATTATTAAGCTCTCAGCATAGGCATTAACAGAGATTTGCGCTTTCTAAACATTAGTCAACATTAGTCTCTGTGCTAAAATTAGCACTATATAAATGCATCATTCATTCATTCAAAATTGCATTTTTTTTAAGCAACATAACCACATTTGCAAGTTTTGTTTTATGTTTTTTAGCGTAAATCTAAAGAGATTGTGTGAATGTAAAACAGAAGCAAACAATTTTACAATGGGGTAAGAAAGATCTATTGCTTGCAAACTTTAGTAAACTTGTTGCTTTAAGGATGTTTAAATAAATACATTTTGTTTTAATTATTCATTTATTTTTTTTTTACCTGTACTCATATCAAAATTGGAATATATTTATACCATATATTATATGAACATGTAAATGCAGTAAATACAGTATTTATATAAATATTAACAAATCAACTGCATTAACAAATTTATTTATACAACATTACTGTATGAACAATTAAGTATGCATATGAACAATTCAATTCAATAAATATTAAATTATATAGAAAATATATATGAATACATTTTAACAATTTTAACAGAAAATAATGCTGACTGCTGACATCTAGCAGTAGTTTTAGGCACTCAAACAGACATTTAGAAAAATGGAAAAATGCATTAAATGTACAATAAATTACTAAAAAACTATCTTTGTCTACAATACATGATTATTAGCCTACATACAATAATATCAGATTAAACTGTATATATATATATATATATATAAATCCTTATCCAAAAATCCTTATATGTCAATGATCCATATATGGGTCATTGACATATAAGGATTTTCTACATAAAAATAAAAAATAAAATATGTATGTTATATATATGATGTATTGTTGTTATGTACACAAAAATTATATTAAAATGTTAAATTAAGTGATTTTAGTTTTTTTTAATCTAGATGAGTCAGCCGTAGCCTTAATAAAATGGCATGTGGTGCGACAATGATTTATATTAAATATAATTAATTTCCTTAACATGCTTAACATTTTTTTAGATATTCTCAGTAATTGAAGTGTCTAGAAACAAAGTATTTGCATTTCTTTTGAGTTTTGTACATAATGATCTCATATTTTGTTCTATAATTTCAGAGCTGCCTTCATAATTGTAATTAGCAGACTTATTTTTCTGTAAATTGCATAAAACTGAGATTTTTTTTAAAATACCATTCACTTAAGCATACTATAGCAGTGATTCATATTTCAGCCTCAGAAATTAGATACTTTATTTTTAATTTAATACAGTTATTGCTGTTATTGGTCCCACCACATGATGAGTGGTCACTCCAAATGACACAAAGACCTTACATCATTAAAAAACGATTTAAAGAAACATGTGAAAAGTTCAGCATATGGCATTAACTGCAGTCAGTTCTTTAGACCCAGTTATTTCTAAACTTTGCCCAACATTGGCTGCTCAATCTGAGCAATCATAATGCTAAATCTGCCATTTGTGTCCGACAAACAAACCAGACAGGAGAGTAGATTAACGTCAGTGGACTTGAACTTTAGAAATAGTGTTTATTGACATCTTTTCACAGTTGAAACAAGACACCTTCTGATGTTCATTCATGTTTATTTTGTGCTATATCTAGTAAGAGATGATCGGTCACATGCCGCTTGAGCTGGGGTGCTACAGCGATCTGTCACGACACATTAAGGAGACACAAAACAGTATTTGTTGTTTGAATTTCTTAAAAAAATGACAATTTGGACCCTGAGACTTTGTTTAATACCGAAGGTATCCTGCTCTGTCTTGTATGTCGGCGTGTTGTCAGTGTTTTCTTTGCTCCGTGATGTATTTTTCACTGCATGAGAACATGATGTGTGGCATAAAAGTGCCATTGTTTGTCGAATGGCTTGTCTGACGTAGCAACAGTAACTAAGGGCGGGTCTTTGCTAAGGGTCAATTTAGAGTTGCTGGCTCAGGTTCTGAGATGAAATCATAAACATATTTCTTACGGCAAAAAATCACATCTGGAGTTTGTGCTTGACTGCAAGGTCAGAATTTACATGCTGCCTATGGTGAGCGTTTATTTTACTTTGCTTGACAGTGGAATCTGGTCAAATATATTAAAATAGTTATTAATAAATATATAATACATTACTAATAAATGCATAATTACCAAACTAATGTTAAAGGGGTCTAAATTCCTATTTTTTTCTCATATTGTACAAAGATTACACATAAACCTCTCAAAATGACCCAAAGTGCATACAAATCAATTTCAAATTATATTAACATAAAGTATTTTGTATATCTAAACCATTAATTGAATATAAAGGCACTAAAACTGTGAATCTGGGACATATATCTATAATGGTAAAGACCTTGCAGGGGCACCACATGATATTTGGTCACACCACATGATATTTGGTCACACCACATGATATTTGGTCACACCACATGATATTTGGTCACACCACATGATATTTGGACACACCACATGATATTTGGTCATACCACATGATATTTGGACACATCACATGATATTTGGTCACACCACATGATATTTGGTCACACCACATGATATTTGGACACACCACATGATATTTGGTCACACCACATGATATTTGGTCACACCACATGATATTTGGTCACACCACATGATATTTGGTCACGCCTCATGATATTTGGTCACACCACATATTTGGTCACACCACATGATATTTGGACACACCACATGATATTTGGACACATCACATGATATTTGGTCACACCACATGATATTTGGTCACACCACATGATATTTGGTCACACCACATGATATTTGGACACACCGCATGATATTTTCAAATTCAGTCAAAATTTACAAGCACAGAATTGGCCACCTAAACAAAACAAGCTAGCTTCCCATGAAAGGTCACTATGCAATTTATAATAAAAATACAGCTTATAGAAACAACTTAATATTCTTTATTTTATTTTAGGTCATACCACATGATGTTTTGACACTTTGAATAACAGAAAAATTACAAATAACTAATGTGTTTTGAAAAATAAAAGTTGGTACTTATGTGGGATAGGTACTTCTTTTATATGGCATCCTTCTAAACCAATTTTGAACTGAAAAATTGCAATCAGACAGCCACCATGTAGGTGTATATATACAGTATATATATATATATATATATATTATAATTGTAAAGGGCATTCGAGTGAACTGGATTATGTAAAGAAACATGTAAGGTGGGGCTAAATTCTATGATTCAGTTGTTGATTGGATGTTGAGACGTGGGCGGGGCTCTCAAAAGTGAATGCAGAGTTTAAGAGACTATTTTTTTTTTAAATGCATACGTCACAAGAGAGAAGACCAAGCTAAGATATTGATCATTTCAAGGTTGAACAACATTGAAAAAACAAAAAAAAATAAATAAAACATAAACCAATTGTTTACAATAAGATCTATAACATGCATTTAAAAAATAGGGGACTTTTAATTGCAATAATCAAAAAGCCTCGCTGGATCAAAAACAACACATGCTGCTGTTTTCAGTTGAAGACCAAACAGGAGTCATTGCTGAAGAACATGACCACTGGATTCAGAGCGATAAGCGGGTCTTTGGCTCTTTGGTGGTCCGTGCACATCTAACAAGGATTCAGACAATTAGCAAGGTCACGGCAAAAGATTCTGGACGATAGGTGGACATCAAAGAGACCTCAGATGACACTATATATAGATAATCACTAACACGGGCATCAGGCTAAGCACTTTCAGCTCTGCTTCAGATCACTGCTGCTGCTCGAGCGTTTGAACCGTCGGTCTCAGTCGTGATAAGAGCCTGAACTCTCATCTCTGCCACGAGAACATGACATTCCCCTGAAGGATTGAGTACAGTGAATCTGACAGCCAGAGACGAGCTCAACAATAAAGGCCTGGCTCTCGTAGTAGATGTTTGCTTATCCTGTGCAGCCCTGCACGACGCTATCGGCACGTTCATCACCACTCCTCCAAAGCTCTTTGTGCTCTCGCACTGGCCTTAACTCAAGCGGTGTAAACGTTGAGGTATTTCATGCGTCGTTTGCATCTCATTGGTGTAAAATGGGCGTCATCTGTCGGTGAAGCTTGATGCTTGTGAATCATGATTACACAACTCAAATCTCTGTAGAAACACAGCCACAAAAATACACTCTTGATTACATTCCCATCATGTTACAAAAATGTTATTTCTGCAGGTTCCCAGTTTTTTTTTTCTTGATTATGAGAACATTATGAAACATTCTATTTAATCAGTTTGCAAACATCATAAGAATGTTACTTTGAATGTTCACTGAACATCCTGAAACATGTAATAACATTTAAAATATGTTAGATTATTTATAAACATGCTGTGTTTATCCTAACATTTTAAAGTGATTAAAGAACATAACTTTAAAATACAAATGATATTAATGTAACTGAAAGAACGTTTGCTTAAAACAGAATCCTAGTTAACAAAACTATGTTCTAAGAGCACTTGTTAAGCATTGCTTAAGAACATTGTCAGTTTGTAAAATGTTATTCTGACATCAAAGGAACATTCCATTTCATAAACATTATGGGAATGTTACATTTGAATGTTCTCTGAGGTAGCAAGACGTAACAAGTAACATTTAAAAACAATAGACAAACGTCCAACTAAAACGTTTTAGAAGAAAACACTTTATGAACAATGTATCAACAATATTTTTGTTTTGGCGTTTTGAAAACATTATTAATGACCAGGCTTTGAATGATTATCACTGTTACTGAAACAACGTTTTTATATAACACTGAAATAACCCCAACATAATAAATAATAAAGAATTATGTTGGTATGTTTCAAGAACGTTTTGCTATAGCTTCCCATTAAGTTATGAAACTATTGTCTGAGTGTTCTCTGAAAGATCAAAATGTCTAGTTTCTTTAAAAATATTTTTTTTTGTTGGTTATACAAATGTTTCAGAAAACATTATATTTTATCATTTCGCAAACATTTTGGGAATGTTACTTTTGAAGGTTTTCTGGATGTTCTAAAAACATTAGTCGCTACATTTAAAAAAAAATGTTAGATGAACATCCAACTCAATTGTTTGAGAATAAAAACATTCCATGAATGATGCATGAATAATATTTTGTGCTAACGTTTTGAGAACATATTTAATAACGTTATATTAACGTTGCTGGAAGAACATCGAGAGAACCTTGCCAGAACACTGGCCAAAGTTCTGAGAAGGTTCTGTGTTAGCTGAGGAGCGATATGCATTTATTTGATCACGGCTAACAGTAGTCGAAAGAGTCCCGAGAGTAAACGAAACGATGATGAGGTCATGCTCCGCAACAGTTGTGACTAATCAAATGTAAGATTGGTAAATCCAGCATGGGTGGGCACGAGAAAAAAGCCGTGCTGAGACACCCATCGCAGCCATCTCAACACACATTTATTAGATATGATCTGTTTGTCTCAGTAAATCAGAAGCGTAGCATGCTTTATCTCCACTGGCACCTGTGAGAAAGACTGTGCCAAAGATCACAATAAAAATCACACACAGTAGCGTGGATTTGGCCACATCGTGTGTCCGTGAGCGGAGGGAGAATGTGGAGCAGCGCTGCAGCCGAGGTGAAAGGTAAGCAAGGCCATAAATCACGGCCTGGATTTCTCTCCGTCAGCCCAGAAGGAGCACATTTAAAAGCCATTAGAGATGGTGTAGCCAGCTGCACATCAGCACAAGTCGTAAATTGTTTTATTGGATGAAGTTTCTGCAAACCGATGAGCTCAGCAATACCGATTTCCCGGTAAACCTGTGCTTTTATATCATGCATTCACATCTTAACAAAGTGCAATTCAAAAATAAAAGTAATTCATATTAAAATAACTGCAGCATAAATGCACATGAATCCATTCTAGCCATAGAGAATTAGTTATGTGGAAAAATGCATTGCTTTTTAACAGCTCAGCAACTAAAATTCCTCAGGAAGAATAAAAAGAGACAGAAATGAATCCGTACTTGGTATTTAGTCAAATTGCAAGAGTTTGTGATTCATAATTTGCAGACTTCACACACAAGCACATCGGACAGATCCTCATACACATGTATATATTTGAGCAGAGTCGCTCTCATGATATATTTGTGTGCGCGTATAATGGCCTGTTGATATTAGGCCTCCATTTGTCTTCTTCTGGAGTTACACAGCTGTGTTCAGTGCAAACATCAGTCGCCCACCAACCTCGAACCCGTCCATGGCAACTGAACAACTCACAATGGCTAAAAATGACTGGATGGTCTCCATTCAGAGCCGTAACTTATAAATTAAATGCATCAAATCTACACATTTACAATACCATTCCCAGTCATTCCCATCACATCTCAATTATTGTGAAAATATTGTTCTAAGAATGTTCAACTAACATTTCCAAGACGTTATTTCTGAATGTTCTCAACATTCTATTTTTATGTTTAAAATGTATTTTTATTTATTTATTTATCCTTTATGCCAAAAATCATTAGGATATTAAGTAAAGAAAATGTTACATGAAGATATATTTTTTAAATTTCCTACCGTAAATACATCAAAACTTAATTTTTGATTAGTAATATGCATTGCTAAGAACTTTATTTCGAAAACTTTGAAAGTGATTTTCTCAATATTTAGATTTTTTTGCACCCTCAGATTCCAGATGTTCAAATATTGTCCGATCATAACAAACCATACATCAATGGAGATATTATTTATTCAGCTTTCAGATGATGCATAGCTCTCAATTTCACAAAATTGACCCTTAAGACTGGTTTCGTGCTCCAGGGTCAAAAATAAAAAAAAATCTATATAACATTTACTGTATGAACAGTTAAATATTGTTTGGGTGACCCACTGATTTTACTACGGTAAAGGGTGGTAGGTGCGTCATGACCCCTCAACCACAGTAAAACCACTGTAGCGCACGGTCTCGGCTGGCTTGCTGCTTTATTTTGAGTAGTCCTGTGTAAATGTCAGAGATGTAAGGATTGTGTATGTCCGTGTTGCCTGGAGACAAACATCCCAGCGATCAAGGAAACCATACGCTAGTTTTCCCGAGGGGTGGTCAGCGGATGCTGCGGGATGGCAGGAATGTGGAGGACAGGTGCACTCCACCTGCAGCCCGCTGGAGACCCCCGACAATCACAGATAAACATGTGTGCCTTTAGAGCAAAGTCTAGCCTGATGGCATGTGTACAGACACAACACATGCTACATAAGTCCCGCCGCAGGCCTCCTCACATATCAAACAACACATGTGTGACCCCTGACCACAAAACCAGTCATAAGGGTCAATTTTATTTAGATTGATATTTCTACATCATCTGAAAGCTGAATAAATAATAATTCCATTGATGTATGGTTTGTTATGATCGGACAATATTTGAAAATCTGGAATCTGAGGGTGCAAAAAAATATAAATATTGTGAAAATCATCTTTAAAGTTGTTCAAATGAAGTTCTTAGCAATGCATATTACTAATCAATAATTAAGTTTTGATATATTTATGGTACAAAATATCTTCATGGAACATGATCTTAATATCTAATGATTTTTGTCATAAAAGGAAAATTAATAATTTTGCCCCACACAATGTATTGTTGGCTATTGCTTCAAATATAGCTGTGCTGCTTATGACTGCTTTTGTGCTCCAGGGTCACATTTATTAAATGTTTAAACAGTTGCCCCAACTAATACAGTTCATTAGCCTAATGTATACTGAACAAAATTATAAACGCAACACTTTTGTTTTTGCTCCCATTTTTCATGAGCTGAACTCAAAGATCTAAACTTAGTCTATGAACACAAAAGGCCTTTTTCTCTCAAATATTGTTCACAAATCTGTGTAAATCTGTGTTAGTGAACGAGATAATCCATCCACCTCACAGGTGTGGCATATCAAGATGCTGATTAGACAGCATGATTATTGCACAGGTGTGCCTTAGGCTGGCCACAATAAAAGGCCACTCTAAAACGTAAATAGTTCAAATAGTTTTTTTTAATTAGCAGAAAATGTGTTCACTCTCAGGCCATCCGAGACATAGATGAGTTTGTTTCTTCATCAGGTTTGTATAAATGTGTCACTGCATCAGTGTCTCAGCAATGGTTGCTCTGCAGTGAATGGGTGCCGTCAGAATGAGAGTCTGATAAAAACATCACAATAATCCACACCACTCCAGTTTATCAGTTATCATCTGGAGGAGACAAAAACTGAAACAAATCCAGCATTAAGACGTTTTTAACTAAAATACAAGTCTATAATATATAATAATGCTTCGTACAGTGAAAAAGTGTTCTGGTCTGAATCAGGAGAGAAATCTGCTCAGATGCCAAAACAGCTCTAAACTAATATGTGGCTGGATTTTGATGCAAGAGACAACAGGACATTTTTCAGAGGAGGAAGCGTTTTTTGTCTTCTCCAGATGTTAACTGATGGACTGGAGTGGTGTGGATTATTGTGATGTTTTCATCAGCTGTTTGGACTCTCATTCTGATGGCACCCATTCACTGCAGAGCATCCATCCCTGAGACACTGATGCAGATACACATTTCTAAAAATCTGATGAAGAAACAAACTCATCTACATCTTGGCTGGCCTGAGGGTGAGCGCATTTCTAGGAAATGTAAATTTTTGGGTAAACTATTCCTTTAATGTTAATAACAGATTTCAGTTTGTTTGGCATGGTTACAAGACCATAGTTGACATCTTTGAAACTGGATGGAATCGAATCCAGGCTGTCCAATGAAATCCCATTCAGCAACACTGATAATGTTAGAAACTTTGGCTCCATCAGTGGTGTAACTTTAGGCCAGTTTCTCTTTGCTTGACCAAAGATAGAGAGGAAAAAGTGTTTAGAAAACCACTTTGTGAAAAAGAAAGAAAAAGAATATATCTTAGCACGTGTTTCACAGAAATGACACACTTGGGCTTGAAATATTAATGACAGCAATGGTAAAGAATCTGAGGTTATCAGCTGAGGATCTTCAGGAATCTCTGGCACCTGGCTGCTGTTCCATCTTCATGAATCCACCTTAAGAAAAACCAAACACACTGCTGTCCAAACACAACACTGCTGCTCATCTCTAGTGCACCTAATATCACCTGATCGACTGGAAGAACACAGTGTGGACTAATAAGACTAAAATTCAATTTGTCTCCATTAATGAGGAACATTGCGTATTGTGTAAAAACAAAACACCGGGTTTTTAACTGTGCTGGGACATGAGTTTAGGTTTCAGATGCTGAAAACAACATCGAGACGTGATGTAACGGCCAAATAAATTAATTTTCATGCATGCATACAAAAATGTGCATTAAGGAAAAAAATAAACATAACATTGAAGTTGTGGCTTTAAAAAATACAAAATTTGACTTTTAGGTATTAATGTGCATACTAATATAAATAAAGTACACCTTGAATGCAACTTGTGTTATTACACACACACACACACACACACACACACACACACACACACACACACACACACACACACACACACACACACACACACACACACACACACACACACACACACACACACACACACACACACACACACACACACACACACTTAGCTATTCAAAAGAGGACATTGCATAGACTTCTATTGTTTTTTAGCATGACAATGCTTTACAGACAGTTAAATATTTTATAACCCACATTTTAAAACCCCAATATTAACAGAAAACCTTCTGCATTTTCACAATAAAATAAAACAAAATAAAATAAAATATAAAGTTGTGGCTTTAAAAAAGATTAAATTAGAGTATTAGGTTTGAAAGCAATGTATATCACTTTAGATAAATGTCAAATGCATAATAAATGCATGCAAATTAGATTTGCATGAAAAGCAATATTGAGTTCATATTTTGTATTTACAAAAACTGTTTATGTTTAAAACAACTATAATGTAACCCCTTAACAGCTATAAAATTGTGCATGATACTGATTTGCGTTATGATTTTTAAGCTGTTCTAATCGACGCTTCCAAACCATCACATGCCAAAAATAGACCGCGTGACCTTAATCACTTTACCTCACAGCACAGAAACTGAAAACATTAAGTTTGGTTACACAACTGGCTTGATTTTGTATTTCGTTCTGATTTCAAACGAGCTGTGATTATGTGTGATTAAGCAAGTAGTTCATGCTTTAAAGCCAATATCTATTAACAAAGCTATTTGCCAAGAGAAACAAGACCTTTCAATCCGATGTGTGCGACTGACTGACAGATACAGAAAGCACAGAGTGAGATCTCATGAGGCAGAGATCCTGTAAATTACCGTCTGGTGTGATGCACATCTGAAAACAAGATTGCACAACGTTTCTCAGCCGTCCACGTGCACGCTGTACCTGCACCAGAATGACGTCTGCGTGATGCAGAACACATCCACAGCATCTGCCTGTTCTCTAACAGACAAGAGGGACTTTTTATGAGGCAAATTAAGCCTGATGGGCCTTTGAGTGATTTTTGTTTTACGGTCAGGTTAAAGGGCAAAGCAGAACCGCACTCGACTGTCATGAGTGCCGCTTCGAAACATCTGCAGCTCATAGAGTTGCATAATCTCACATAACAGAAACATTAAGCCGTATACGTCAATGGCTGAGACTGAGCGAGCGTTTGGATGCCGCGAGGAGACAGGAGGAGGAGAAACCCACAACAGTGTATTACAGCAAACGCCATCACAGCTTCCTGAACAAACTGTGCTCATGTTACAACAAATATAAAACATCACACATCTGGCAGTGAGTAATGTTGCTTTTACCAGAAGACATATACGTACGGCCCAGGCGAGGACAGTGCATGATGGGATATGTTACCCGGGAAAGTCCGTCGGAGTGCATGCAAACATAGCAGCGCATGATTTAAGCAATGAGACATGAGATGCCATGTTGCAATGAAAAAGAGTCATATTAAAGTGTGTTCATTCGACAAAACACAGCAGAGTGACTATAATCACTATATTACAACTGTCTTAGTGCTTTTATTAAATACACATATGTAAAATATTACATTTTATAAATAAACACATACATACATACATACATACATACATACATACATACATATATATACATATAATATATAATGTAATAAAAATATAATATTTTATAGTATGGATAATATATTTAGGGTTTATTTAAAAAATGTATATTAACACCACAAATATATATTATATTATATCATATAAAAATATAAAACATTTTAAATATTAAGATTTATATGCAACATAATGCACTAATAATATATAGACATTTAAAATAAAAGACAAAATACAAATAAAATACACAGAAAATCACATATTTTATAACCCACATTTTATTACCCTAATACTAGCAGAAAACTTTCTGCATTTTTAACATAAATCAAAACAATATATATATTTATAAAACAAAACTAGATAAATCTAAATAAAATAAACCAAAAGAAATTAAATCGAAATGAAATGAAAAAAAAAAAAAAATATAAAAAATACTAATAATAAAATAATAAAATAATAATAAAAAAAAGTAAAAAAAATAAATAAATAAAAAAACATTCTCAAAGTCAGGTTCTGGAACTTTTCTGTGAACAGATTCAAATTCGCACACATATCTTCTAAAAACATTCAGATGAATGATTATAAAAGAGAGTAGGCTATGTGAAGTATTATGACATCAGTGCCAGCGTGAATCATTGTAAGTGCACACACTCGCTCGCAGCACACACATCCGGTCTGACTCAGATCCGTCAGGACGGCGGTGACATGCCGAGTGCTGTCGTCAGTGTTTAACAGGATTCACAGTGCTCACTATCAATGGAGCGTTAAACCACTGCAGCAATCCAGGCTAAGACCGGAAGTCACCGCTGGAACGGCCTGTGCCTGCCTGCGTGCGTGCAATTACAACCCATCATCACTGCAAAACAAAAACACATGCAGCCGCTGCTAATGAGAAATTACATAAGATCAAATCAACATATCATTCTAATCAATATGTGACAGATGTAGTGGTTTTGCAGCCCAGCATATTCCCGGTTATGACTCTGAAATCAACAACATATTGCATTTTGAGGTGTCCAAATAATTCAAAAACAACCAAGTTATGTTGACAAGATATTTAAATGATTATTGACTGTTTATAATGTGAAATCTGCTGTTATATAATGAATATTAACCCTTGTATGTCCATTTAGTTACACAGAGGTCCTTAAAGGACAAAATACAAATAAAATGGTCATATATATAAATTATTATATTACATATATATATATATATATGTGATTACAAAATATAATTTATTCATATTAATTGTATTATTGTGTGTATTATATATGTTACTATTTTATATATAAAATTATAATTAATTAATTCACTTATTTATTCACTTGTGTATATATATATACGCACGCACGCACGCACGCACGCACGCGCCGCACAACACACACACACACACACACACACACACACACAATTAAATAAATTAATAAATATGTTATGTTAATTAATTAATTACTTATACTTTTATATATAAAATAGTAACATATACAATAGTCATATTTTTATATTAATAAAAATATATAACTTTTAACAAGTGATATTTCTTGATTATTAATATAAAAATTCTACTATTGTTCCCTTATCACTGATATCCTGATCATAACTACCAAAAATTATTTAATTTCCTTGATTTTAACCCTTTAAATGATACTTTGATTACATAATGACAGGTAGATATTTTTGTTCATATACTACATGCTTACTTTGACAAGTTTTTTAAGTGGTTGTTGGCATGTGAATTATGCAGTTATGTGCTAAATTTTAATAATCAGTGTATTATAATAACTATAAGAAATCTAATTGAGAAATAGTAAACATGATGCTTGGCAAACTGTCACATTAAGGAACTATTTTAGACTTCATTATTTTTACTAGCCAATTCCATAAAAGAAAAAAGTACAAAGAATATCAGAAAATTAAACATAGAAATGAGAGGTTATTAAAATGATATAATGAGTTCCTGGTCATCTGATCTTTCAGTGAAATTCCACTGAGCTGTGAATCGCTTTTGGACCGGGTTTGAGTTTGAGGAACAGTACAGCTTGAAAAATACAATCAGTGCAATGAAAATATTCTATAATGAAGACAGAAGTCCCAGTATCAGACAAGAGCTCCATTCTAAACCCCAGTGCAGAAGCTGGTTTAAGATGCAATTATTACACTGCAATGTATCCAAGTCATGCATTTTCACAAGCGGAGTCAAAAATAACAGAGGCCGAGCAGAGCGAAATGAGAGTTTACTATGTTTTGGAACAGAGCTATTGAGAGCTATTGGTGTGTTGAGCGCTTCAAAGCTCTGTCCTGTTTGTGAGGAATGCCGTGCGGTCGAACGCTGGCCGTTTGAAGAGCTTGGGCTTCTCAATAATAACTATAGACGGACACTGGCAGCTCCTTCAGTGCTGTTTCACACACACACGACAGCAGTGCAGACAGCACAACTCCACATTCCTCACACGCTTTCATTCACTCTACTCAGTCTCTACTCAAATGCACTCATAGATACGTACATATGCATGTGGGTCAAAGACCAGAAAGGGTTCAAGCATAAAAACAACAAGTGTAATGCTGCTTCAAATTGTTGTTTTTCCCAACAAAAAAAGTAAAAGTTTTCTGTTTAATTTAATTGTAATTTTGTTTTTGTTTTTTCTGTGCAATAAATAAATATCATACATTTTCCACTGATTTACAGAAAACAGCCACTAAAATGTCGTTCAGTGTAACACAGGCATATTTACAACAAAAATCCATTTATGACATTAAAAGACTAATTACTTTCACCCAGATATTAATTAGTTGTGATTTTACATTTTTTTAATTTGCCACTATTCTAGGTTTCGCCTCATTTGTCAATAATAATTTGTTTACTCATTTAAAACAATAAAATTAAATATGCTTCCCTATTCTTTTATATATTTTAATATGTACAAGTCAGAATAATTTTTTTTTACATAAATATTGTGTTACACTGAAAGACAACGTAACATTATTTCAACAAATTCTGACATTTTATTCTCCAAAAACGTATTTGAAAACTTAAAAGTAGACACTTTACTTATATTTAATGTGCTTTCTATGGACATAAAATCACTGTTGTACATTTATTTTGATGCGGACATCTTAACATCTTTGGATGGATGGATGGATGGATGGATGGATGGATGGATGGATGGATGGATGGATGGATGGATGGATGGATGGATGGATGGATGGATGGATGGATGGATGGATGGATGGATGGATGGATGGATGGATGGATGGATGGATGGACGGACGGACGGACGGACGGACGGACGGAGATGAGATGGGATGGATGGATGGATGGATGGATGGATGGATGGATGGACGGACGGATGGACGGACGGATGGACGGACGGATGGATGGATGGACAGATGGATGGACGGATGGACGGATGGACGGACGGATGGAGAGACGGATGGATGGATGGATGGATGGATGGATGGATGGATGGATGGATGGATGGATGGATGATGGATGGATGGATGGATGGATGGATGGATGATGGACGGACGGACGGACGGACGGACGGACGGAAGGATGGAGAGATGGATGGATGGATGGATGGATGGATGGATGGATGGATGGACGGACGGACGGACGGATGGAGGATGGAGGATGGATGGATGGATGGATGGATGGATGGATGGATGGATGATGGATGGATGGATGGATGGATGGATGGATGGATGGATGGATGGATGGATGGATGATGGAGAGATGGATGGATGGATGGATGATGGATGGATGGATGATGGATGGATGGATGGATGGATGGATGGATGGATGGATGGACGGACGGACGGACGGACGGACGGAAACTGAGATGGAGATGGATGGATGGATGGATGGATGGATGGATGGATGGACGGACGGACGGAAGGAGAGAGACTGAGATGGATGGATGGATGGATGGATGGATGGATGGATGGATGGATGGATGGATGATCAACGGACGGACGGACGGACGGATGGACGGACGGAAGGAGAGAGACTGAGATGGATGGATGGATGGATGGATGGATGATGATGGAGAGATGAGATGGACGGACGGACGGAGAGATGGACGGACGGAAGGAGAGAGATAGATAGATAGATAGATAGATAGATAGATAGATAGATAGATAGATAGATAGATAGATAGATAGATAGATAGATAGATAGATAGATAGATAGATAGATAGATACCAATGCCTACTGTACTTTCACAATTCACATGCATACACCACTCTTTTTATTTTTATTTTTCCCCTCTTTGGATACATCATTAAATATTTTTCCCTTCTTTGGATACATCATTAAATATTTTTCCCTTCTTTGGATACATCATTAAATATTTTTCCCTTCTTTGGATGCATCATTAAATGACAGACTTTAAGGAGTAAGTTACACAACAATGACAGCTCGTTCCTCCTTTAATAAGTCATATGACTACTTTTCTTTCGTGGAACACAAAGAGGGAAGTTTAGCTAAATGTTGTCACTGTTTCATCATCAAGAGAACACATATTCATACGGTGACAAAAAGCACCATAAAGTACTCAATATGATATTGATTTTCAAGTCTTCTGAAGTCATGTGACACATTTTAAATATTTATTTAGGAATATTATGTTTTTTTAGATTATTTATATTATTTAAAATTCATAATACTATTTTCATTATACTATTATAATATAATATTAGCTTTACTTTTAAATGTTCAGTTCTTATTTTTATTTATATTTTAATCAATTCTGTTAAGTGCTTTTATAATTTTTATTAGTTGTGTTTTTCTCCTACTTATTATATTTACTATTATTTTAGTATTAGTAATTTTACTACTACAGTTAATTTCATTAGATTTATTTTGTTTCTAATTTTCTTTCTTTAAGTTAAAGTTTTTCATCTAATATTTTATTTTATTTCAGATTTCATTAAATTAATTGTAGTTTTAGTTAACATTAACAACCCTGGCAATAAGTTGGAAATTAATTGGAATTATTACAGCTATAATGTAAACAAACATGTTCACGAATGTGTTTTTTTCTGGGAAGAAAAATGTATTTATGATGCAAAACATTGGTTTGTAGTTTTCAACATTCTTACTACTGTAAATCATGCATGCATCTACTGTTACTGCACATACATGTATGAGATCCAGTACAACGTCAAGAAATGCAAGCTTGCTGAAAACTCTTTCACAATGAGCCTGTCACTGCATCCATTTTATTCCCATCACTACATGGTAATTATGATTTCTCATAAGCGGGAGCAGCAGGGCATCTTCGGTCCGCTGTCAAACGCTCAGGCAGTAACGTGGGAGGCCTCGTGCAGAATAAGCACATTCAGCATTAGAAGTGTGAAGGCCGCAGTTAGGCAAACAGCACCGCGGCTTCCAGGCAACGGCAACAGTAGCCGCTCTCTCTACCATGTTAAACGCAGCATTGCCATAACGACGCTCACATGGAATAACACTGCGTATACTGAACCTACAGACCTGTGCACCGCCAATGGTAAAACCAAGCTGGCGGAGGCTTCAGAGAGAGCAAATACTTTCAACACTTTGTCACGAAAATCTACAACATGGCTCAAAATCAACAGAGCAGACACCCCCTCATGTCACATAAACACAGCCGCTTCAAAGCACCTCCGGGATGCCGTCATACCAGTCAAACTGTCTGTCAGTGGATTTCTGGGAAGGGGTTAGAGCGTGAGTATGTGGTTTGTGTTTTGCACATTCATGATGGAAGTGATGAGTGCATGTTGTCTGTAATATCAGCATGCATTTACTGTTTGATACACATTGCTTTGTGACTTCAGATGCACGTGTGTCGACATATACGGTAAACGTGGGTAATAAACATGCAGACGGTTTTATGTGCTTGTGAGACCACACATACCCAACATGCTGGATCCACAGCCTCGTCCTAATCAGCCGTCGGCATTCTTCTAATTATCACGAGTGCGCTGAAGTCTCCATGGAGATTTTCCCATGCCGGCACCCAAATAGAGCTGACGGCCTGAAACTATCCACGATGAGGAGCTTTCCAGACCACAGCATGATCCGGGTTAATTGTTCTTCCAGTCTGGTGTTTACGCTCTTTCTGGTTTAAGACATTAACGGTGGTTAACGTTGCTCCACTTACTGCAGCTTACTTGTGTCATTCAAATGCGTCATATTACTTAAGCTTTATTTCCTTCTTTGGAAACATCATTAAATTAAACAATTAAAGGAGTAGTTTACACAAAAATGATAATTCTGTTCATCCTTTACCAAGTCAAATGACTACTTTTCTTTCGTGGAACGCAAAGAGGGAAGTTTAGCAAAATGTTGTCACTTGTCACCATGCAACGAACACATATGGTGACAAAAGGAAGCATAAAAGTATTCAATATGACTTGTGCACTGTTTCTTCTGAAGTAATTTGACGGATTTGTGCAGGAACTGATTATACTGAAGTCATTATTCGTTGAAAAGCTTGCTATTTGTGCTATTCCCACTTGTGCATTCAATGCAGATTTCAGAGCTGCATCATTTTGTCTGTTTTAGAGATTGGCATCCGTGATCACTGGGTATTTTCACAGTATATAACAGAAAACCATGAACTTTCTTCAGAGTTTCCGCGCTTGTGTCCCACAGAAGAAAATAATCATACATAGTCATGTTTAAATAAATTAAAATGATGGTAGAATTTTCATTATGTGGTGAAAAAAACTGTAAGGCATGAAGATATTAAGATATTATAAACATCAAGATTGTCTGTAAAGCTGCTTTGAAACAATGTGTATTATGATAAGCACTATACAAATATAGGTCTGCACAAGATCAACGTGTTTCCCAGAAGTTCTCAGACTTCTAAAGTATCTTGCAGTGATTGTATAAGCCCCAATTGCCAGGGCAACAAGACCAACTCCCAGGTTATGATGGGTCAGCGGTTAGTGTCAGACGGCTGTCTGACATCGGAGGCATGTCAGTTAACATCGCCCATCAACATTTGTCGGTCTCCAAAGAGATGACAGCTCTGCCTGTTCTCCCTCCTTATGGTCACAAACTGAGGAGAAAGGTCACCTACAAGGCCAGCAGTGGCAAGGCAGTGTGTGTGATCTAGGTTTTCTCCCCTAATCACCCAGACAACAGTGACGACATCGTTTCTGATCAACGTGTCTCATTCAAAGTTTATGGTGTTCCTCAGGGTTCGGTCATTGGACCATTAAACTTTCAGTTCATCCATGAATGCTTATCTCCACAATCATCAACCTTCAAATAAACACTACAGCAAGATCACACATGCATTTTATGGCCCTGCATTCATTTAAGGTGACCTAACAAATTATTATTTTACAGTGTTTGATTAAGCATCTCTAAAGACTAGATGAAGATCAAGGCAAAGTAAAGGTCATGAGCAGTCATGGGTCAAGTGTGAAGTGCCTGGAAAAGGCGGCTCGTCTGATGCTGGTTAAGGTAGCACGTTCTTTCTAGCATTCCGTTCATTCTGCTTTCTCACTTTTGAATTGAAACGAATGCTGAGGAGAGAAAACAGACGTCTTGCCATGGCGACCAAAACACAAGCTCTCAAAACACTCTTGTGGCTGCCATATCACTTGTGCATTTGCTTTTAGCACAACATTCCTCTTCTTTCCTCGAATCTAGATGTCAAGTGTATTATCCTGCTCTGAATGCCTTCCCAATATCAGTGGAAAGCTCTTTAATTTAAATTATGTCTCCTATAGTAACGAGATTAAACTGAGAACAATGGAAAGAATTGCTTAAATTCCCAACTAAGACTACGTCTTACCACAAGATTTTCCAAAGTAAAAGTCTGCAATCAAAAGTCAGATCCTAATATAAACCCACAATATAAACTCTATTCCTCCAATGTCAAATTATCTTCAATAACATAAAAATTTAAATTAATTTAGTGGTCTAATAAACCTGCCATTGTATATTTTATATACTGTTTGCTCTGTGATGAATTGCTTTTGTCAAATTCTGCGTAAAAGTAATTCAAATTTAAAACTAAAAATAAAAAATTGGGATAAAAGCATCTGATATATGCATGTAATTAAAGTATAATTGTATAGTTTTACACATGCACAATATATTGCCTATTCATGCATTCTTGTCTATTATTATTTACCTTATTTTTTGAGAAAGAATATCACAATTTCTAAATTTTTACAGAAATGACAACGTTGATACAGTCCTGTGGAAAAGTATTTGCCCCATCAATCTACATTCCTTTTCGCCAACTGTGCATTTGAGATAAAACTAACCTAAATGAGTTTCTGAAAAATACACATCCCAAATTAATTCTCCAGACAGTACAGCTAATCCTAAACCCGTCACGTCATAATAACAGATATCACCACGTCGACTTTGATTACTCTTTCAAATGTTCTTAATCTTTAATAAGTCCTCAAAGCAGATGTGATAAATGATCTAATGGAATGATGTCATGCCACGAGAAAGTTCCAAACACAACAGCCTCCCTGCTGAATGTGTTCCCGCTGGCTGCGTCCCTCCACAGGTGAGCAAGGACACGGCGGTGGAAGAGAGGAAATGAGTAAAGAGGAGGAAAAAGCAGAGGGCAGATGAAAAAGCAGGAAGAACTTTGGGCAGATAATAATCGGAGAGTGCAGGTTTGTGAGAGCGCTCTGTGTGGAGCCGACGGGGCCCGGGATCAGGGGTGAGATGGGAAGAAAGCGGAGAAGGGGCCATACGCTGATCATTCTTAGGCCTGCCTGATCACAGACGCTACACCGCTAACAATGAGCCCTGTATGAGTGTGTGCGTCTTAAAAAAAGGGTTTCTCTTCGGTGGCTTTGTCGTGGCATTCCAGAGCAGATAACATGCAAGAGTCTCCATCTCCGCTCCCCTTCATCCTGCTTTCTTCAAGATCCCACGGGAGAACAAAGGTGAGCGACGATTAAAGCCAGGAAAAGAGGAAAGCACAAGACTTTTGGCTTGCATGCGGATATGCTGATGGCACAGCATCAGATATCCAGTGTTCACTTACAACATGCTATATATTCAAGCAAGGGACTTTATTTTTACTTTCATTGCAATTCTTCATAAACCACATTTTACTGTTAAAACAAGGTCAAAAATTATCTAAGATTAATGAAAAAGTAGTCAGAATACCCGAGCCAACAAAAATATGCTTGGAGAACATTTAGCTAATATTCCCATTAAGTTATGAACCATTATTTCTGAATAATAAATGTTTTGACAAATTTTTCTTGGTTGTGTGAAACATTATTTTCTCATTTTGCAAATATTATGGGAATGTTACTTTTAAATGTTCTCTGAACATCCTGAAACAAGTAGCACATTTAGATGAACATTTCAGAAAAACATTCCACGAACAATGTATAACATTTTATTAACGTTACTGTTCATAACTTTGAGAGAACCTTGTCTCCCCGTTAATCTAAAATCTGTCAATCTAATAGATTTTGTATGTTACTAACTATAATGTTCTTCACATAATTTGTAATCAGTAACGGATTACACATTTTAAGTAATCTACA
Source organism: Ptychobarbus kaznakovi (assembly GCA_027422405.1). Taxonomy (NCBI): domain Eukaryota; kingdom Metazoa; phylum Chordata; class Actinopteri; order Cypriniformes; family Cyprinidae; genus Ptychobarbus; species Ptychobarbus kaznakovi. The sequence goes on along the minus strand of CM049799.1, from coordinate 16,122,410 downwards.
CAGCACTGCCTTTTATACAGCATACATCAGATGAGAAGTCAGAATATGCAAAAGAACTAAATATTAGTAAACATATTTTGGCCATTTTTTTAATATTTCTATTTGAAAATATATGTTTTGCCATATGGGCTACTAGAGATGACCTTCAGTGCATGCAGCGTAGTTCACTAATAGCGTGCTTTACAAACACAAACCAGTTAACTTTATTTCCACTTTTGTGCAATTTCAAATGTATTCACAAGTACTACTATACCTACTTCCCTATTATAGCATATGCAAAAAGCAATAGGTTAAATGAGTAGTATGGATATGCAGTATTCATCAAACAGGTTTGATCATGTCACTTAGAGCACAAGTACTAGAGAAGATGCATGTTAATAGGTGCACTTTCTATCGTTAGTAGAGTCCTCTGCGTTTGCAACAGCTGAGATTAATCACAAAGAGAAAAAGACCACCTGGAAAAAATGACAAACGTTCAGGCTCTTTCCGTTCTACCACCTGTTGCTCTCATCTTAGCGGAGAGTGTTTAAATGTGCGTGCGCTGGTACTAGAGACTGATGCATATCGTGTGAAATTGTGACGAAACCTGCAGAAATATATTTCGTGCGATGGTTTATGTCCACCAACGTGGAGCGAGAAGACGAGGTGACAACCGCAGAACAGTGCGAGAGAAGCCGCATGATGACCTCACTTCCCTTTGGCATCGTCTGTGCTTTATTTTTCCCCTCTCTCTCTCTCTCTCTCTCTCTCTCTATTAACCCAGATTCCAGGCCTCGTGGCTGAGCCGTGGCCAGGTTCTGCAGGCCGTCCGAACAGCCTCCAAGATCCTGTCAGCGCTCAGAGACACGGCACGCGTGCAGGCCGCTCCAGATACACATATACATTTGGAGCGCGCTAACTAAACACATAAATGACATCTCTCTGGTGTTCGGATCTCTGTTTAGAGATTTATTATGATTGCACACAACCTCAAATGAGCTGTAATGGCATACTGAATGTAGTTCTGTCATATTTGTGAGGTTATATTAATTTGTGGTTGACCGAAATGTTTTTTTAATGGTCAATGTGATATCTGGAGAGCAGGGTGGCTGAAGGCAAATTAAATGTCATATAATAGAATATAATGATGACAAATGAGATGCATAGACATCATGATTTGTCTTTGTTTAATTCAGAATGATGTGAAAATTTGTTGTTGTTTTTTTTATAATTAAGTTTTTTATATTTCTATTTATCTTTCTTTTTATTTCATTGTTAGACATTTTAGTACTTAGTTCAGTTAGTTGCAAAAGGAAGCATTTACAACATATTTTATTTCAAATAATAATAAAAAAATAATAATACATTTTAATGCTATTTTTAGTTTGTTTTACTCATTTTATGTGCTTTTAGAATTTGTTTTATTTCTTAACATTTCTATTTAGCTTTATTTTTATTTCAGTGTTAGTTATCTTCACACTTAAACTTATTTGCAACATTTATAATTTATAATTTAATTTTATATAATTGTTATAATTTATACCAAGTTTAATTTTTCCTCCATTTTATTATTATTTTATTTCAGTTAATGAAAACTATTTTTAATATTATCTTTTTTTGTCATTCTGTCATGTGCTTCATATTTTTAAATGGTATTCTTAATATTTCTATTTAGCTTTATTTTTATTTCAGTGTTAGTTTTAACAGTTTTAGTACTTAAAGTTATTTCAGTTAGTTACAAAGGCAAACATTCTTAAACTTCAAAGTATTTTCAATTAATAAAACTCCTTTAATAGATTTAGGTAACAATTACAGTATTGCTATAAAGGCCTACATGATCACATAATCAGAAAGGCAAAGGTGACGAATGCATTTGCTAGTAAATTCAAGAAATGGAGAATTAAGCATTTCTATTTACTACTTTACTTCTGGTTATTGTGCATAACTCATAAAAGGCATGCACACAATGCATAACACGTACTGTTTGTCCTCGGCTCTTAGATCAAGATGTTCCAACACAGTTTTGAAGTTTTCTCACGCCACATGGCCAACACCTGAGAAGAAATGTGGCCATATTGATCACATAATAACGTGAGGAAATGATTAGCAAACGAGAAAACAAATAGACTCTGTTTATTCTCACTCACACTGCTGTTCTGGAGCGAATCCGCCTCTAACCTGAAGGAAAACTCATCTGTTCTGCCTCTTTGACCTTGAGATGAAATGCTACAAGCTAAAGGCCAAACGCAGCCAGATTTGTTTGGGAGTCATCCTGGAGCGCTACACGGTGTTCACGTCTGTTAAGAGAATGATATGGAGCCGTACGTGAGAGGGAAGCTAAATACTAAGGTCAGAGGAGAGAAGCTGAAAAACAGAAATCAACCGAAGAGCCGAGCAGCGAGACTGGAACAAACAGACAGCAAGTAGATTTGGGAAAGACACAAAAGAAGGATATTGTTTTGCAATCACCCGGAACACCCTACCGATATGCTGCAAATCCATTCAGAGCACCTTAGCAACACCCTGGCAACAACCCAAAACAATCATGCAACAGCCTAGAAACACCCTAGCAGCTGAATAGCAATGTCCTGCAAAACAAAAACAATACTCAGAATACCTTAGCAACCACACTACAATGTTTTAGCAACCACTCTGAACACCCTAACAAATGAATGACGATGTACTACACAATATAATAGCAATCACACAGTAACACCCTAATAACCACAAAGATGTAAGCAATAGCAATATGCCTAAAAACAGAGAGCACATCAGTTACTGCATAGCAACACCCTGGTAACAACCTGGAACTATCATGCAACCACATAGCAACACCCTACCAACAGCCTGGCAACACCCTAGCAACTATAAACAAAGACTAGGGCATAGAAATGTGCTAAAAAAATGGAGACCAGATTAATAACTGTATAGCAACACACTGGCAACAGCCCAGAACAACCTTGCAACCACATAGCAACACCCTAACAACAGCCTAGCGACATCATAGCAACTGCATAGCAATGTGCTTCAAAAAACAAACAAAACACTCAAAATACCTTAGCAACTACGCAGAACAGCCTAATAACTGCATGACAATACACACCCTTGCAATCACATAGCAAAACCCTAATAACCGCGAAGAACTAAACAATAACAATATGCTTTAATAACTTTAGTAACTGCATAGCAACACCCTGGCAACAAACCAGAATAATCATACAACCACGTAGCAACACCCTACCAACAGCCAAGCAACATCCTAACAACCACAAACAAAAACTAGAGCATAGAAATGTGTAAAAAACAAACTCGGTGCACATTAGTAACTGCATAAGCAACACCTTAGCAACAGCCTAGCAACATCCTAGCAAGCGCATAGCAACATGCTTAAAAAACACTCAGAATACCCTAGCAACCACGCTGAATATCCTAATAACCGCATGACGATACATTAAATCACATACCAACGCTTTTACAACCACAAATACCTTAAAAACCTCAGAGCACCTTAGCAACTGTATATAAACACCCTGGCAACAACCCAGAACAACCTTGCAAAAACACAACAACCACTTAGAAACCACCTAGCAACACACTAACCACTCAGAATACCTTAGTAAATGCATAGCAACACCCTAGCAACAAACCAGAGCATCTCAGCATTGTGAAATTGAGTCAGCATCACTCCATCCTGATAATCTTCATTAAAGTGAAGTGACTGTCCTGTTTTCTGCTCAATCTATTAACTCTGAAGAAGATACTAAAGGTGTATTTATAACTTAAATGCATTTTTACTTAGTTTGTACATGGCAACATTTCAAATTCAGAATGAGTATTGTGATAGTAATGCTGTTTCCAGTAAAATATCTAGATTAAAATATGCTAAAATTCAAGATATATTCTCTAGTCTTATTATGTGAGCTACACACACACACACACACACACAAACACACACACACACGCACGCATACACACACACACGCAGGCACGCACGCACACACACACACACACACACACACACAGACACACACACACACAGACACACACGCACACAGACCCACACGCACACACAAACACACACACACACACACACACACACACACACCTGTTTTGTCCATCAGAGGTTGTCTTTGGGTGGGTGTGGCCTGCTGTGTGTGGGCGTGGCCTCTCAGCTACTGCTGTAGACATTAGGGCGTCGGCTCAGAAGTGCTGGCACTGCTGTCTTCATTAACCAGAAGAAATGAAAACCGGTCTCAATGATCCTATTCATCAGCCCACTCTCCTATTTACTCTCCGCACTCTATCCTTTCTCATCACAAATACACTAATGGAGTGGTTAATACTGTAAAAGATTTATTAACTTTAATGTAAAGATTTACCAGGACAGCAATGAAATTAAAAAATCAGATTTTCTAAATGCATCATCTAAGAGAGAGTCTGCACTGCAAAGAAATTAATAAAAACCTTGCTCTGTGTTTGTCGTTTATTTATACAGCTTCGTCTCTCTTTCTCTTTATTATCTCTCTCTTTATTTATTCTTTATATCATTTTAAAATATCTACCAATGGCATTAGAAAAATAATTGTATTTTCCCTTTGAATTACATACATTTTTCTGACCCCATATTTGTTCTTGTTTTAAACAGAAACTCACCTCCTTTTTACACATTTTCCAAAAACCTAACACTTAATATCTTATGTAATACTGCTTCTCCAGTAAATGTATCTTGATTTAAGAAGATATAGTTATTTATACTGGAAAACAAGACAATAATACTGAGTAAGACAATTATTGTTGTGTGTGACAGCGACAGAAAATAGTCATCAGTTTGCAGGTGAAATGATTGACAGTGACTGTTAGAGATGCTACGAAACTGAATATTTAACTTAATTAAATGATTTGAAGCAAACTAAGTCTTATTACTGCTACAACAGCACATCGAGTATGTCTTATCCATCAAGTATGCATTCTTTCAAGTCTGCATCTCCATGCATCTATATACCGCCGGCCTATATCTGTGTGCTGTCTAGACAGTATTAAATAAGCAAACTAACAAAGAGATGCTGCCATAGTGAGACCTGAGAGATTTCTCAGCTCTATTTTCATGCCTGCGTGTAATTAACTGCGTGTAAAAATGACTTGAGTAAACTGAAATATCTACAGCAGAGCTGCAGATGAGACGAGCCAACAATAGATGCACAGACACTATCATTAAATCAATCTGGCTTGCAATTCAAGTGATGTACGACTATAATGCTGCCATGTTTGACATGCCGTCTCTCAGCGATGTCTAGTTTAATTAGAGGCTCTAATTAAAGTATGTTGATGTCTTAATACTTTAAAACCCGTGTCCAAACAACAAGCAGACATTGCACTGGATATGGAGGAGAAGACGCCCGAGGGCTGTACAGATGAGAGTACATGAGACAAATGTTGTTGCAATGGAAGTTTTTGCAAAAAGCACAGCAATCCAAATCGAATGCATCACTGAAAACAACTCATCTCAGATGGCAGTGATCGAGTAAATGCATGCTATAGTATCTACTGTTTAAAAAAGCCTGAGCCAGAAAACAAAGTGTTCCCGTTACCTGCTCTAGATCAATGATTATTGCATCATGTGAAGGACTTGGAGTGAGGCACACTCATTTACTCCTGTCACATATGGAAAGACTGGAGCGTTTGACTTCAGTGTGACACCTGCTGGACGCTCGGGTCACAAAACTCAAGTCTACAGCCCCGCTCGGTGTCAGACTGCTTCACCTGCAGGGGGCGCTGTAGGCTTAGATTACACACTTCAACTATAACGCATCCTTTCACTATACAGACACGCAGTGGTGCTGCGGTCTGCTCAGTTATCCAGTGAATGCAGCATTTAAACTAAAACAGGGTCCTTACAATAACATACTATGATATATGTGATTAGCACAAGTGACCCTGGACCACAAAACCAGTCATAAGGATCTTATTTTTCATATTCTAAAAGCTGAATAAATAATCTTTCCAGGTTTGATAGGATAGCAGCTGAACACCTCTGGTGTGACTTTAAATGAGCCAAAAACTCATCACCAAACACCAATGACTTGCACATTCATTATATGGACAAAAGTATTGGCTCTTTAGAAGAGAAAAAGGCACTTCCAAACTGTGGCAACAAAGTACATAATTAATGTACTTAAAAATTGTATTTGCACCTCTGTTTTTGCATCAGTTTTGAAGTGTATGAAATGACTGTACCATATGTACAAGTCATTGGTGTTTGGTGATGAGTTTGTGGCTCATTTAAAGTCACACCAGAGGTGTTCAGCTGCTTTCTGCAGACCAGTCAAGTTCTTCCACACTGACTGAATCATCATTTCTCTTTGATTCTTGTCTTATACACAGAGACACTGTCATGTTAGAATAGAAAAGAGTTCTGTCCAAACTGTTGCTATACAATTAGATTCCATACAATATCATTATATGCTTCAACATTAAGATTTGTACTCATGGAAATTACTAAAGTAGTCAAACCTGTTCATTGGAAGGGGGGTGCCAATACTTTTGGCAATATAGTGTATATCCTGAGCTCTGCAAGACCTGCACACTTTTTTGTATTTTTGGCACTTTATTGCTAATATGGATTCACAGGCTGTCAGCATTTATTTTATGTGTTGCATGTATTTCAAAATAAGTCAGCGCTATAAATTAATACACCTTAAAATGATCTAAAAAACACCTCAAAGTGGAATTCAAGGCATATAAATCCAATTGAATTACATATTTAAACTAAAGAAAAATTTAATAATGTAAATAAATAATTAAATGTATGGAAAAAGATGAATAAAATAAATAATTAAATAATGTCATATGTAATAATAAAATAAAAACAATATTGCTGACTGAAATATGAAAAATTAGTCATAATTCAAATAAATAAATAATATAATAACCAAAACAAAACATCTCACTGACATAAATATGAAAAAGAAGTCATGTTTCACCCCAAAAAAAATGTAAATAAAGGTTTCTAAAGCACTAATATACATTTGCTTGACAAACGATACAATAATAATGATACATTGTTTATCAAAATAATGTAAACAAAATCTATATAAATTATACATCACAATAGTAGTTGTACTGAAATTGATTTCAGATTTAAAAAATATGAATTATACACACACCGAAAAATTAAATGTTACATATTAAATATTATATACACTGTAAAAAAACTGAGAATTTGCTGGCAGAAAATTACCAGGTCATTTTCTGTTAAATTTACGGACATTTCCTTCAACATTAAAACGGAAAATTCTGTAGATTTACATTTTCTTCTGTACCATAAACAGACAATCCGTTATGCAGTATTTTCAAAAAAATTATAGCATTGGCTTATCTTTAGCAGCAAATAAATCCAGCATAATATATACACATTTAACATGGTTTATTTTTACCTCATGTAAACATTCTTAAAAGTGTGTTCAGTAGCGCTTATTTGCCTTTAACAGGTGAAGACAACATATTATGACATCAGTTAATTTAACAATGTGTAAAGCACCATTTAAAATGCTTGTATTGAGGAAAACTTTAGTTTTAAACATCAACAGGCAGAAAAAATAAAGCACGAGCAGGTACTTGTACAATATTGGTGTTGCACCAAATAGTGGTCACAAAGATAAACTGTGAAACGGTCAAGATTCAACACATTTTCAGATATATAATATATAAGATGTGGGGGTGAAATATGGCCCTAGTCTGACAGAAAACTCAAAGCAGTGTTTGTTCATGTGAGCACGTGTGTATCTCCTCAACACAACACTCTCTGTACGGCCATACTTCTGCACGTCTCTACAGTAAACGCCTTGTTAGATGATGCTCTAATAAACCTCACAAATCAACAGACTGTAGATTCTCCAATTAAACAGAAAGCAGGTCAGGTTACATAGCGCTGACGTAGCCCAGTTCAGCCAATAATACAAAACTAGCCTGTGCTTAGACTATCTGATTATACAATCGATGCAAGTAACATGCTGTCATTTACCGCGCAAAATAATGTCAAGTTTACAGCCATTCATATGTTATTAGAGTTCATGGGACTTATACAGCAACAGAAAATAAACATCTCCCACAACAAGCACAGCCAGCATAAGACTAGTTATGATTAAACCCGCTTACTGACCTTGTGTGTGCATCAATCCAGTCTCAATCCAAACCCAATATCACTTCTGCTCCTCTGTGTTTCACATTCAATATAGTTTCTGACCCAATGTGACCTTTTTTAGGTTTCTTATTCAGTGCCTGGTCAAAAATCCCACCATATTGTTGATTTACGCCAGCAGTCACAGGTTTTTGAACAGTACGATCTTTAATGCTTTCTATGGAAGTCTCTTCTGCTCACTAAGACTGCATTTATCTGATCCAAAATACAGCAAAAGCAGTGATATTGTGAAATATTTTTCTATTTGAATATCTTTAAAAATGTAATTTATTTCTGTGATCAAAGCTGTATTTTCAGCATCATTTCTCCAGTCTTCAGTGTCACATGATCTTCAGAAATCATAATAATATTTGCTGCTCAAGAAACATTTCTGATTATTATTATCAATATTTAAAACAGTTGAGTACATTTGTTTCAGGATTCTTTGATGAATAGAAATATCCAAATATCAATATTTATCTGAAATAAAAATGAAACGATTTTGTAATATTATACACTATACCATTCAAAAGCTTGGAGTCGGTATATTTTATTTTTATTTGTATTTGTTTTTTATTGGGGGGGGTCATAGAAATTAATACTTTTATTTAGCAAGGATGCTTTAAATTGATCAAATGTGATGATAAATACATTTATAATATTCCAAAATATTTATATTTCGGATAAATGCTGTTCTTCTGAACTTTCTGTTCATCAAAGAAACCTGAAAACAAATTCTACTTAGCTGTTTTCAACATAAAAATAATAGTTATAATAATAATAATAATAATAAATGTCTCTTGAGCAGCAAATCAGCATATTAGAAGGATTTCTGAAGGATTATGTGACTGGAGTAATGATGCTGGAAATTCAGCTTTGAAATCACAGGAATATATTTTTTTTAAAGATCCAAATAGAAAGAGTTATTTTAAATAGTAAAAATATTTCACAATGTGACTGTGTTTGCTGTACGTTAGATCAAATAAATACAGGCTTGGTGAGCAGAAGAGGCTGGTAGTGAATGTAGTTTTAAACATTAAAATAACTCAGTGCATGTATTTCAAAACAGTCTATTTCATATATAATATGACATAATCCAAGCTACAAATGGTCAAACACTTGTGTGTTTGTGTTTCGCAAGCTAGCCAATTAGCCTACTAAATCACGCGCTACTAGCATATAAAACAAAATACAAGCTTCTGCTATTAACCTGCATCGTAACATCCACTGTAAGCACATTCATTTACTTACTTGTTACTGTGTTTTTGAACAAGCTTAAAACATTTTCAGCAGTACTTGTAAATTATGAGTGTCTTACCGTTTTTTTCAGATGCTTACACACATTTTCCAAACGTTGCCTCTTTTTTCAAAACTTTACACAAATCCAAGAATTAATTCTTGTTATATTTGTGTGTGTTACATTGAGAACTGTGTGTTGTGTTTTGCAACAAGTGTTTTATGAATTTAAAAAGGTAATGGATGAGAATTAGTGTCTGGTTTGGCAGATTTTGTGCGTGCTTCTGCTGTTTGAGTGTCAGCTTTAAGAAACTGTGTGACAAGTAAAGATTTTCTATTTAAGCAGGTGAAAAAAAAATAGCTGTTCACTCTTTATTCGGATAGGAACATCGTCAGCGGTGATTTGGAAGAAATTATACTATAAATGTTTATTCAGAAATGTGATGCATTCAGCTAATGGTGTGTAGTGTCATATTTTATAAAGCACTATGTGTGTGTCTGTGTGTGTGTTGTGTGTGTGTGTGTGTGTGTGTGTGTGTGTGTGTGTGTGTGTGTGTGTGTGTGTGTGTGTGTGTGTGTGTGTGTGTGTGTGTGTGTGCGTGTGCGTGTGCGTGTGCGTGTGCGTGTGCGTGTGCGTCTGCGTCTGCGTCTGCGTCTGCGTCTGCGTGTGTGTGTGCATGTCTGTGTGTCTGTGTCTGTGTGCGTCTGCGTGTGCGTGTACGTGCGCGTGCGCGTGCGTGTGTGCGTGTGTATGTGTGTGTTCTGAATGACAAGGCTCTGATAGTGGTCTTGGCTTCAGGAAGTTTAGGGGAAGCCTGTCTCCGGACTTCACTTTGACCTCGTCTCAATGGCACTCAGCAGCACTGATAGACGCACTCGCTCACATCCGAGAGAAAACAAAGCCGTACAGAATCCAAGCTAAAGTCAACACATCTACACTAGATAGTAGTCTATAGACTTCAGGCAAAGGGGCCACAACATATATACACTACTGTTTAGAAGTTTGGGGTCAGTAAGTTCTCTCTCTCTCTCTCTCTCTCTCTCTCTCTCTCTCTCTCTCTCTCTCTCTCTCACACACTCTCTCTCTCTCTCACACACACTCTCTCTCGCTCTAACTCTCGCTCTCTCTCACTCTCTCTCACACACACACACACACACACACTCACTCACTCACTATATGAACATCTCTCTCTCTCTCTCTCTCTCTCTCTCTGTTTTTGTGCATAATATGCATAAATTCCCATGTCTTTAAAAATGTCCTGTTGCACTTGAGTATATATCAGGTATGATTTATTATCTGTAAAATAACATCCTTTATAATGGCATGTCTTCCTCTCCTTACATACATACACACGTTGAATCAACAAACATACGCTGTCTCTGTTTGGTCTTCAGTTTCTGGTTTCTTGGCAGGGATCGCACACAAGCGCACATGAACCCTCAGAGGGAAGATATTTGTTTTGCAATTGCCACTCGTCCTTCTGTCTTGTGCTTTGAATAGCTTTCATTCCTTTGTCTATATTTTATTCAGATGGCAGCCACATGTTCAGATTGGGATAAAAGCGCGTCTGTAGGGAAACTCCAGTCCTGACATGTCTTTTTGCCTGCTATTCAGTCACACCCTTTATACTCGGTGCTATTTAACCTTAAAATACCAATGCTTTTAAAGCATTTCCTTTCAGAGTTTGTCTTGATGAACTTTGCTTTTCTGGATCCATGCATCAGCATGTTCTTTTATGCATGTGGTCGTCATGCTGAGCCGTGGTGTTTAGTGATGTAATGAGAAAACTATGATGATTACAGAGCTGTGCATTAAAAGAGCAAAGGCACTTCATTAAAAGAGCAAAGGCACTTCATTGGAAAAGCTGGAAACGAGTGCAATGTATTTTACGATTTGCTTTGAAAATTCACACATCTCGCGCTTTTGTACGATCTGCTCACACCACCTGAAAATGAATGCTAGGGTTTGAACTTTCAGCTACAACTGATATAACAAAAATGTTCTAGAATAGTTTTCATTATGTTAATAAAACATTATTTCTGAATGTGCTCGGAATGTTGGTAATAAGAACGTGGAGGAAAGCTATTTTTGAAGACATTCTTTTTTATTAAGTAGTCATTAAAAAAAAGTTAGATAATGTCCAACTAAAAAAAATAGTAATAAATTAAATCAATTAATTATTAAAGATCTAAATAACTTTGAGCAGCATTACTGAGTTATTTGGTCTTTAATAATGTTCTCAAAACACTAGCAAATTGTTCATAGTACATTTTATTTAAAAAAAAATTACGTTACTGGAAGAACATTTGATCATAACCTTGAGAGAACCTTGCCACAACGTTCTGATAACGTTCTTTGTTATCTGGGAAATTCATAAGAAATCACCAGCTATATACTATTACAGTATTTCCAAATTTTCATGAGATCGGACCAAATGGAAAACAACAAACAGAAATCTTTTTATGCATTTTGGCCACTCACTAACACAACAATGTTTTAGGGGCTTGTAAAAGCAAACTTTTGAAAATAGGTTTCAAATTGAGATTTTTGTTTTTTAAAATAACATCATCTCCATGCAAACTACAAAACCAGTATTTGTGAGAAGAGTGATGTCATGCATGTTCGTGTTACGTGTTACATATCGTTCAAACATGTAGCCCACTTGAAGAATGCATATGAGCACAGTAGGTTCCCCTTCAGGAACTCGAGCTGCGTCGAAACGCATTGGGAACGCCTTCAGCGTGACCGCGCTCTGAACCGCGTGTGTACTCTGTCCAACGGATGGGCGAGACGTCACGGGCGGAGGACGTGATCGACCAGGAAGATTAAAAACACGTGCGGTGGAACCGGTGTCATGAGAGTCCCCCCCCCCTCAAAATCAGGTCCGCTTAGGACCCCAAGCGATCCCGTTGACTCAAACTACTTTTAATAGGTACTCTCTTTAGTGACTGAATACAATTCCTACAAAGTCATGTAATGATAAATCCTGTTTAAACTGCGTTATAATTATAATTGATGTTTGTATTCGCTAGATTATGTACTAGTATAGCATACAGAGACCTGATTAGCTGTATAGCTTATTTTATACAGGTATTTGCACTTATCCTACAAATGTTCACAATTATAAATTTTTAATTATGTTGTAAATTAATTTTGAAATGTCAAATGATTTATTTATAAATAAAACAAATTAATGATTTTCATTTTTTTCACTTAATAGGATATTATTATGTTTATTTATGAATTAGTAGTTAATCAAGTTTAATAAATTACGTTTAGTTTGTTTCATTATGCCCTATTTTGTTCTATTATGCACTATATAGTAAGCCGTTAATATCTTTATGTATTTATTTATGGCAATGGGACCCGATTTCTCATGACACCGGCGTCAGCTTCTAGAGAAACGCTCAGTCTCGTTCCTTTCGGGGAACCATGGGGAACCTGAGATGGTTTCTTGTCAAAGACTACTGGCCTGGCATGAATAATGCAGCGTTTTAACTCGTTTTTGTGGATTGGTGTGAGCGGTTGTTGTGTGTACACAAAACATTTAAAAAATGCAAAGGACATTTTTAGCTTTTTTCTTTTTTACCGAAACGTTTGAACTCCTCTAACATTTTTAAATGTTACTACTTTTTTCAGAACTTTCAGAGAACATTCAAAAGTAACATTATCATAATGTTTGGAAAATGATACAATGGAGCGTTCACTTAACATTCTCATAACCAAGAAAAAACATTTGTCAAACATTCAGAGCATATTTGAAAATAACGTTTTCAGAACTTGATGGGAACATTAGCAACAAATTCTTAGAATATATATATATTTGTTAGCTGGGTTGCTACGGTGTTGCTAAGTGGCTGCGATTAACAACAGTAAAAGCCATTGAGTGTTCAGCACTAAAAAGAGTTTGTCCACTGGTGACGTGTCTTTGATTAACAGTGTGGAAACTCACAATATTTTTCCGTTTCGCTCTGTTTGATCATAAACAGATCAGTTATTCACTTTCATGTGGATTGGCTGATGTTTCTCCTCCACATCTAACAGGAACGATGCAGGGTTTCCAGAGTCTATTGATGTGGTCCATTACTTGGACTCTCATTTAACTGCTACTGAAGATTTAATCTCAATAAAATCAATACAAACCATCTCTAACTATTTTATTGTGATGCTAGGGTGTTTAATGTGGTTTCTTTTTGTGTGCATCTGTGGGATTTTTCATCTGTTTTATTCCATACGGCTAATACGTACTGTACATAGTACATACATGCAACGTATATGTGGTAAAAAAATTAATCACAAACATTTTTTGACCTTTTGTAACCTTCATATACTAAAATATATATCAAGGGCATGAAAATACAGTCTAAATGCAAACATGACGTCAAACTAGACCTACTAGACGTCAAAACAAGATTTTTAATGATTCATTATGGTTTAAATTTGGTGGGTTATGTTAAAACACTATAAACAACAAGTTTTTCTTAAAATGTGAAATTAAAATGTATTTTTTAGGATTGAAAATACATGGAGGGCAAAAAATATTTTAAATATATTTTTGAAAGTATACAAAATATTTAATTTTTAAATTGGCAAAAAAAATTGATTTAAAATGGCGTTAATATATTCTAAAACAATTTAATATATTTTTACCTTTTTTTACATTCTGAAATATATTTTATATATGTTAGAAAAAACAATAAATATTTTTTTATTTTATTTTTATAAAAAAAAAATATATGTATATATATTATTTTAGTTTTTTGGCTGTATGGATGTACCAGTAGTTGAAAATGGCGCATTTAGTCAAACAGTTCAATGAAATTAATGTTTATTTGTATGCACCACCTTACATACGGCTTCAAAGCAGCTTTCCAGAAAACAAGTCATCAGATCATTAGGCGCACTTGTACTGGTGTTTTATAACTTAACACATGGCAGTATTAAGAAACGAGTGCATAAACATGTGCAGCATAACCCTTCATATATCTCTGATGTGTGGAATTGTTATTGATGTGTTTCTGGGACATAATCTTAGACGTGTCTCTTGTAGATTAACGCTGATTATCTTCTGTATATTTCCTCCACATCCTCATCTTAGATATCCAAACACACACCTGCTCTCAGGATCGCCGTAAAAACTGCCATCAAAGTGTGTCTGCCCCCGTCTTACCCACAATCCCCTGCAGTGCGACATCATCAGCTCGCTGCAGGGCCCGACAGCACTTTCACTCCCTACCTGCCACACACACACACACACACACACACACACACACACACACACACACACACACACACACACACACACACACACACACACACACACACACACACACACACGCCTTCTTCCGCCCCTGAGTGTGTGTGTGTTTATTGCTCAGCTTTAAGTGCATGACTGAATGTGCAAAAGCTCTGAGGTCCATTGATGGAAGTGTTTTTCTGTCCAGTGAAGTTTAACAGCAGCCGGTTTAACATTAGAGCATGACCTGTGTTTATGCTCAACACATGAATAATTCCTCAAATCGTGTGCTGCTGCTTTACTTTAAGAGAACAGATGCACTATTTTCACCTGCTGGACCGTAAAACAGGTGAAAAAGTCCCACACCAAGAACATCATCTAAAATAGTTACGGCTGGTTTGTTTTGATTCTTTGCACATTTATCTTAAATAGTTGAAGAATTCCACAAAAAGAGGGACTTTTTCCATTTCATTAGGTTTCATGACTAAAAATTCAATCTAAAGAGCTTATTGTAAAACAGTTAATCCATGCATATATTATTGACCTTGTAATGTTTAATCAAACCTTCTTTTCTCTGGTAATGCATGCTAGCCTGACTATATCAGACTTCGTACTTCCGCTCAATTTCAGTTCGCTACTCAATCTGATATAGCAAACCAGCTCCCAGATTATCTCCGGCTCCGCACCAGCCGTCCAACCAACGAACAGAGGGCGGGCTGAGAGCCGTGACATAGACGCTAAGTGCCGAATTAAAGATTGCAGTTAAGGTTAGGTAAATCTAAAATGACACAGTATGCTATTTGCTCTGTTATGGAGAATATTCCCGGTTTTTGCCAACTGAAGCCTGAACAAGAATAGTGTTTGGTTCACATTTTGAATGGAGGTGATGTTGTGGCCCTACTCCCGACAGGTTTGGGGAAAAGTTTAATTTATCAACTGTTACCGATCATCAGCGAGAAACTGGGGAGGCCAAAGTCCGGCAAGGCGATAATTGTGATTGTGTCCCCTTGGTTGCCCTCATGGACGATCAGGTTAAGGAGGCAGAAAAACTCGGTATGTGTGCTGCACAGCTTGGCGTGCACAATGATCCAGAAATCATGGAGGGGAATTTCAGCCTTATTTTTGGTAGCCCCGAATCCTGGATTCTCAATCCAAAATGGCGAGCTATGTTGGCATGACAGCCTTGTCGCCATTGTTGTTTACGAGGCACACGTCGCATACAAATGGTGAGTTTGCATACACGGGTTTGGTTATTAACTTTAACAAGTTAATTTATTTCGACATCAGCTCAGTTCGAGGCGGCTGAGCCAGCACATAACATACGTCATAACCAAACGTTATGTGATTGGCTTACGGGTACACCAATGATTTTAAACTTCAGACAAGCGCCCCCCCTCGAGAAAGTAAACGCTTGTTAATTATGCTCTTCCAGACTCTGTCTACGAAGCAAAGTTAAAGTAGCAGAGTTTGGTATTACCAGGTTAAATGCATGCAGGTCTTCTCTAATCATTTATACTCTTAAACTCCGCCCCTGCAAGCTCACGCTCATCTGCATACACTTGAGAGCCCCGCCCACAACTCAACATCCAATCAACAACTGATGCATAGAACCAAGTCCCACCCTACATTATTTCATTTTCCTTTTTTGATAATCCATCACTCTCAGGTGTACAGACAGGTAAAGCTGAAATCAGACTGTAACATGTTTTGTAAAATGCATTTTTGTTTCAGATTGATCATGTCTAGTTAGAGTTCAAGTGATCGAGGGCACAATGTGGAAAGCTTGCGAATCAACCTTTATAGGGTTTGAACCTACAACCTTTCAGTAACAAGGACATATCTTTATCTGCTAGGCCACAGCAGCCCATTAGCTCTTATAAAGGAATCACTTCAATGAATGAATGATGATGATGATGATGCATTTATATAGCGCTTTATTGTGTATTGTTGTACACCCAATGCGCTTTACAATAATGTGGGGGGGGGGGGTCTCTCGTCAACCACCACCAGTGAATGCCTCCTCCTTTTATCAGTTTCTGCAATAATTAATGCTTCTAGTGAAGTCATGGATTGATTTATTTTATTTCATGTCAATTAACATTGGCAATTATAATCAATCCCACTGTACTGACACTACTGGACGAGAACTAAACTTTAACTTCATTGATCTCAATAATGACACTATTGTCTTCTGTAAAGCTGCTTTACAAGTTATTTCATAGATGATTCATTTTGCAATGCTCTTATTTTCCTGTTTATTTTATAGCTATGAGAACATACTTTTGAATTTTCTTTGAACTTTCGGAAACATTAAAAAAAAAAAAAATAATAAAACCGTTAGATGTTTAAAATTGTTTAAAAAAATGTTAGATGGGCTTACAACGAAAAAAAAATGACTTATAAATAAAAAAAATTTTTGTGCAAATGTTTTGAGAACATTATTAAAGACCAGAAAACTTCTATAAATATTACTGGAAGAATGTTTGTTCATAACATTGAGAGAACCTTCTGAGAACACTCTCAGTTTTTTGTTTAAGTTACGTGAATTTTAGGACAAGTAATGTTTATAGAACAATTTCAGAACTTTATTAATATTTGATTCTTAGAACGACATTCTCGGAATGTTCTTATGATGTTATTTGAACTTGATGAACGTTCCCATAAGGTTGAGAGAAAACTTTCTTAGAATATTAAAAATATATGTTCAAATGTTGTTACATGTTAGGTGAAAATAAAAATTAGTAGAATTTTGTAAGAAATGTTGTAGGGAACTTTAAATAACATTATAATCACAACAAAAAAAGTAGACATTTGAACATTTTTAGAATATAAAAAATTAGCATAGAAATGGCATATTTTGGGTGTAAATAAAGATAGTAGAATGTATTTTATGAATCTTTAAATAATGTTATAATCACAATAAGAAAACTTTTCAACACAAGGAGCCCAAACACTTGTATCACCTAAATTTGTTCTCTTGAATATTTGTGACCCTGGACCACAAACCCAGTCATAAGGGTCTTTTTTTCAAAATCGAGATTTATGCATCATCTGAAAGCTGAATAAATAATATTTCCATTGATGTATGGTTTGTTATGATAGGACAATATTTGAAAATATGGAATCTGAGTGTGCAAAAATATTGAAAGTTGTTCAAATGAAGTTCTTAGCAATGCATATTAATAATCAAAAATTAAGTTTTTATATATTTACGACACAAAATATCTTCATGGAACATGATCTTAATATCTAATGATTTTTGTCATAAAATAAAATGTATAATTTTGACCCATACAATGTATTGTTGGCTATTGCTACACATATACCTGTGCTGCTTATGACTGCTTTTGTGCTCCAGGGACACATGTGTGTTAGAGCTTGTGTAGATCCTTTTATACTAAACTCGCTCCAGATGGAGATTTTGGAGGGTTTGGTTGTTGTTGATGTAGTTTCTGGTCTCTGAGTTCAATCCATGTCGATAGCAGATTCTAGGTTTGACTTTTGATCTTCAGTAGAATCTAGGAACTCTACCTCAATGCAAGGCCTTCATAAGCAGGTAATTGCTCCACTTACACTCAGTCAACTCAAGCCCAACATGCACTGGCGGGAAAAAAGTGGACGTTGTCCAAAAACCGCAGCCGTGTGGCGTGTTGTCAATCATGAGAGATGTTGAGCTTGTTCCAACTTGACGGAGATGTTTGCTCGCGCTCCAGAGCTTTGTGGTGGTATTGTGACGCGTTCTAAGAACACATTGCGTGAGCCGAGAACATCGTGGAGAATCGTCAGGAGTAACTCTGATTAGCTGTGAGCATGTACACACAAATACAAGACTTCTCAGACTACTTCATATATCTGTGCGTGTCACAGCAGTGTGATTTGAAGGTGTCCGTTAGGGGATTTGATCTCGTCCCTGCTGAAAAAACGGTAGAACCCTGCTCAAAACACAATAGAAATGTAATGGATTTAATACCATATATATATATATATTTGGGTGTTGATGGATTCTTAGTGTCATGTTATGTGAATCATTTTATACTCATACCTTTGGTGATGTTTTAATAAATTTTGAAAGGTTTTTAGCTTTATGTTTTTTGGTTTTCATTTAAATGTTTAGTTTTGAAATGTTGTATGTATGCATTTGTCATTTTATAAAAGTTAATTTCTCAATTTTCTTAAATGTGTATTTTATATAGTATTTATAGAAACTTGTAACTTATAGTTTTAGTTACAGTATTTTTCAGTATATTAGGATTTGTAATGTATTTATTAGCTTTGGATAAAAGCTTAGTTTTATTTCTGCTGTGTAAATGACTAAAATTGTTGAGTGTTCTGTATAGTGTGATCACTTCGTGTTTGTCTTGTTCAGTGTAAAGTAAAAGTAGAGGTCAGCGGGATGATCAGCACTGTGAGGTCACTGGAATAATTCAGAGATGACGTCTGAATGTCGGCAGATGTTTGCTTGGCTCTTAATCATCCACAAACTAATCAGGCTTCTGCAAACTCTGCTCGAGTCCTGTTCCTCTCGTGTGTTCTTTCTCCATCACTTTCTAATGAGTTTTTAATTAGTCTTCTTTGACATGTGTTCCAGAGAAAATGTCTTAAAACTACACACATTGCCTCGAGAAGCACCACTGCATTAGAAAATAAGAACGGTTCTCATTGAAGAGTCTTGAACGTGTGTGTTTTCTCTTATTGCACTGGCAGGTTTTGAATCTGTCTTTACTCGGTTGTTTTTTGAAACACTAGCAATGTCACGGGTTCAAGTCCTCAGGGAATGCATGAGCCGAAAGCATCCATCTGGAGTGCAATCCAGTGCAAGTGCTTTGAATAAAAGGGTCAAATGTGTAAATGTAAATGTTTTCACACGTGTATACTTCAGCAAGAGCGAAGTAAAAATATATACCAGTGCAGAGAGACAGAATACACTCATAATAAAGATACGATCACTGAAAACACATCATATTATCTCATGCAATGTTTCTTCTCAAGGACAATCTTCTTGTTTTAATTTATTATTATTTATTTTTTGAAAGACATACTAGAATTAAATGTTTTGCTGTAGCTAAGTAAATAAATGAATAATTTAATGTTGTAAATATATATAAATGTACAAATGTATTTCAGGGGCAAGACAATACATTTCAATCTTACAGTATCCTACATTTAGGCTTTATTAATTATATGTTCACTCGTGTTACAGAAAACACAGAATATTTTTCTTCAAATGTTAATGTATTGAAATATATAAGGGGGAAGAATATATTTTCAAATGCTGTAAAAAATAGCTTTATTTATATATACATATATTTTCAAAAATATACAAAAAACATGACCAAAAAATATTTTATTCGAAAATATATTTATATATGTGACTATGCTTTGAAAGATGTTTTATAAAAAAAAAAAAAATGATTGCACTTAGTTTGTGGATGATCATGAACCATGTAAACGTTTGACCGTTCAATTGATTATAATTATATTAATTTAAAAAATATCAATAATATAAATAATAACATTGACTTTTGTGACATGGAGGTGTGGTGTAATGTGTAAATGTGAACTGTTTTTGATGGCATTACATTTATGGCATAATGTGTTTCTCAATGCTTTTATGGATTTGGCAGACACATGCATTGCATTCACCGCACACATGATCAGGAATCGAACCCATGACCTTGACGTTGCTTTAGTGCTTTAGTGACTGAGCTACAAGCTTCTCGTTGCTGCTCGTCTCCACAGAAGTTACTGATGAGAAGATTGCACTCTTTTGCATTCTTGCAGTTCATCTGCAGCGGTCAGAGGAACAGAAGCGCTCGCCTCGCCTCGCTCACTGATGACGCACATGTACTGTAGTTTGGAAGTAAATATTTCAAGCATGCAAAGTGACTCTAGTGACTCTTACAAGGCCTGGTCAGCTTCTCAGTGGGGTTTCTGGACGTGTTAAAGTGAATTAAACGGACATCCGTTTGTCTGACTGTGATGTGTCCTGTTGAAGTCATTAAACTGAGATGTCATACGGGTGAGATCAGGAGTAATAAAACTAGACCGGACGGTAGTTTCATCCTTACACAAACGCAGCGGTCAGCGAGAGAAAGCGAAAGAAGGTCAGAGTAGATGAACTGTGGTCAGTGAGTCAGTGTGTGATCCTGCCAAGAACAAACTCCCAGGCCCCATAAACAGGTCCCTGTCCGCTGGGGGCCGAATACGGTAAGTCCTTTAATTATTGCAGTCACAAACGAGACGAGATGAGGAACTGCAGGTCATACGGAGATCCAGCGCAGTCACTGTGGTTAGACGGGGACTTTCTGACTTTCTGAGGAAAACCTTTGTTTTGCACCATAAAGTACTGTATAATTCTCTAAGGCAGTGTTTCTCAAACAGGGGCCCGGGGCCCACCAGGGGGCCTCTGCAAGCTTTCAAGGGGCCACATAAAAGTATTTCAATTTAATAAATGAATATTAATATATTAAAATAATCTAAATTCAAATGGCTAAAAAGAAAACATAAAATCTAAATGTAAACTGAAATTTTAGTTTTTTTATTTATTAGATAATATTTTAATTAATACATTATTATCATTCATATATTAAAATCTGATTTAAACACTAAAAATAAACACATGAAATCAAAATGTACGCTGAAATGAAAGAGTTTATTTTGCAAAAACAGATAACTCTGTTTAGTTTTTTTTATCATTTTTTATTATATTTTAATGCTTTATTATGTTTGTTAGCTGTATTTGTTAGTTATGTTTTACATAATCGAAATAACCCAACTGCGGTTTGATCGAGATTAATTGGAATGCACAATGAAAAAATATGACTTATCTGTTTTTGCAAATGAACTCTTCCATTATATCAATTATATTCAATTATTTATTAATAAGCTAATATTTTAATTAATACATTATTGTTCATATATTAAAATGATCTAAATCTGATTTAAACACCAAAATAAACACATAAAATACAAATTATAAATGGAAATGTTTCTCTTTTTTGTTTTATTAATAAAATAATCTAACTAATGAATTATTATCAATATAATTATCTGAATCTAAATATTTTTTTTTTCATATTTATTTCTATTTGGCATAAATTATGACTGTTTTTACTGAAGAACATACAGTTCTGTAATATGGAAGATAACTTCTGGAAACAGAAAATTAATTGTGGTTAATCAATACAATATGTTAATTAAGTATATGAATCAAAAAGTGTGAAAACAAGCAGATTTGTTATTCTAGCATACTTTGTTCGGAGAAAATCTCAGAAAAAAAAAAAATATTCATGGTTTGGAAGGGTATCACTATAGTACCAGGCCAAGAAAATATAATAAATACTTGTTGTTCTTTTATTCCTGTCAGCTATCTGTAATTGCTGTAGGTGGTTGCAGGGATAGATGGCTGTTGCTAAGGTCTATTTTTGAACGTTGCTAGGTTGTTTTATATGTTGCAGTGATATTTCAGAGTTAATATGTGCATGTTATTCACTGTACACCTGTCTTTAAAATAAGTATTTCTCATTCATTTCGGTGCACATGTCTCCCTTATAGTGAAAAATAAATATGTTAAATGTATTTTAAATACATTTCTTTCATACATTATACATTTTCATATTTATGTACTTAATAAAATACCATGCAATTGTACTTTTAGCAATCTAATCTGGTATACGTAAATAAAAAACTTAAATAAGTTTGTGCTTTAATGTGCTAAAGTAGCGCTGAAGTCCAATTAAACACATATTTAGTATATATGATTGTGCTAAAGTGGAACTATTGCAATTATACTTCAGGTACACTTGAACTATTTTACATTTAAAGTCTGATATTATTCAAAGATCATACAATCCTCATCAAAAGTGACATTAAAACACACTTTAGACTTAATATTAAGAAATGTGCATTGTGCACAAGTAGTTGAATTGTAATTTTTATATCAGTAAGTCTCGAGTTATCAGTCAGTAAATATGGTAATAGATTTGAACAAACAATACAATATGAGTTAGTCATTGTAGATTATATAAACAGCTCATTATAGTGTCTTATTCACAAAACTCCTAGTGCAAATGTTCATTTTTGTCACTGTGCCTGTGCTTCTGCTCCGTTCAGGGATTGTAAAATGTACTTTTAATCTAATACAGAGCACAGCTACAGGAGTTCAGAGAGCCAGAGACGATCTGGCATCTGAGGATATATTCCTGACGACAGACTCGATGTCCTCTGCGCTCGCTGGCCATCAAGCGCTATTATGAAGCTGAAAGACTTGCAGAAAACAACCGGCTCTGTTTACAGACACACTGTCACTATAACCACATCTGAAGCCTTGCGTCAACAAACACAGACACTTCTTAGAGCCAGCTAACCCACGAATCGGTCAGGAACCCCCCGCTGCGGATGACTCCCACGTCTCAGACGGGACAGACGGGTCAGAGCCGGGAGTGTTTGGATGCGTCTTTCTTGGAAATGACAACTCATTGAGTACCGATGGTTCAGCCAGTCTCAAAACGAGAGCTGAAGTTCAAAGAAAACGACTGGTTTGGAGGTGACGATGAGGCGTCCCGGTGTAAACTGTAGGAGGTTTTGGTCATGATGGGTAAACTGGGAAATGCTCAGGATGTTCTTACAACCTCAAAGCTTTGGATGAACCGTTTCTGCACCGCGTGTCATGGATGCCAAAGCAGACGCGGGTTTAGCTCATTATCGTGTGCTTAACTCTGTGTGTGTGCATGATGAGTGATGCTGGCCTTCAGAGCCAAAAGTCATCAACAAGACGGAGAAAGGGGGGACGTCTGTCACCGAACGCTCAGGGAAAGTAAACAGGAGGAACCCAGAAGAGAGGAATGCATTTTTCCAAACTCAGTCTTCCTCAGCTGCTCGTGTCTCATTGGAAAGATTGACCTGTTTTTTCTTTCTTTTCACCACAAATATTAAAGATGTTTTTCTTGGAGGCTATTAAGGAGAGTCATGCTTCTTCATTTTTGTAAAAACAACCCCAACGGCTCCAAATCATCATGACAGATTTGTGCTTTTTATAAAACGGGCAGACAAAGGAAAATGCAGGGTAATATTGCTGGCAACTTTAGCTTATGAACTCCAAATGACGAACACTTATATTTATTTGAAATACAATATAAAAAGTGCAAAAATATATATGCATGTTTGATAAAGTTTTTCTAAATATATTTTCGTGTATATATTTTCTTCCAATGTATTTAATTTAAATGCATTTCTTAAAATCGTTTCAAATTATGCATATTTTGCCCACCATACATTTGAATCTGATAAATTATTTTTGAAGGAATCGCATTTGAAGAAAAACGTTAAATAAAATAAAATAAAATGTAGGCTACTAAGATAGGAAATGCATTTTCTTGCCCCTGAAATACATTTTGAAATATATTTGAAGTTTGAAAGTAACTATTTTCAATTTCTGGTTTTATGGTTTCTTCTGTCAATTTCACTTTTTGTCTTCATCTTTCTATCTGACAGTAAAACCTTCAAACCTCGAGCCTTTAAAACTATTTTACACTTTTAGGCCAGGCTTTGTCAAGCCAACATCAACGTTTGTCATCAAACTTTATCTGTCTAGTTATTTTATAGTAAAGGCATAAAGTAAAATAACAAAACAGCTATTCATTTTAACGTTTTATGTTTAAAAAACAACTTGTCTATGTTACTTTTGTTATGTTACTATGTTACATTTTACTTTTGTCAAAATCACTTTAAAACATGATCCTTTTCTGACTTCAATGCTTAAATACAGCTGAATGCATATTGCATTCATTGCATACATGCAAGTGCATGTCCCTTTTTACTGCGTTTAAGGCAGTGTTTTGCTCGGCGATGAAGGAGGAATGAACCCTTCTGACAGCGCTCTCATGAGCGTGATCAGCTCTATTTTGATTTTATGACATTCCTGCCCCAGTTTCTTTGTCTGACATGAATGTGGGCAAAATTAAACAGAGTCCTGACCTGATTAACATGAAGCAAGCCAGTGTTTCAGTCGACACGCACATACCCAAGAAAGACTGTACAGATGGATGAGACTGTCTATCTGTAAACTATCTTAAACTTCAAGCTTTTAAAACTATTTTAAAGAATAAACGGTTCATTGAAAAAAAATCATTATATAATCTTTTTCTCAGGTCATTCCAAACTTGTTTTGAAAAATGTTGTTTTGGACCCCATTGGTTTTCACTGTAAGGGCAAAAATGTGTCTTTCGCAGGACAAAGAAAGCCATACAATTTTCATTTTTGGGTGAAAATGTCTTTTGATAGCTGACATAAATCTTTCCATTTTAGTTTATTTTTATTTATCTGTTTAGTGACATTAGTGGCGCAGAAGTTAGAATGCATCGCACTGTAACTCGTGACAGGAGCGTCAAACTGTCCTGAAAAGATGAAAAACAGGGAGCAGAAGTCCTGTCTTTATGAATATCCACAGGCTCTGTGCTCCTTATGAAGGAGGATTTATCATGTGCAGATGCTGATGAGAAGCACATGACTGTGGCATGCTCTCTTCAGACCGGGTCAGTGGAACAAACACACTCCTCCTCCTGGTTTCTTCTTCTTTTCTTCTGTATATGTTTGTTTATTCTAGCTATCCTCCATCTGAACCTGAAGCAGAAACTCAAGCGGTGACTCCACTGTAAAACTACAGGTTATTCACTTTGATTGCATATTATTATGATTTCTGAAGGATCATGTGACACTGAAGACTGGAGTAATGATGATTTTATCACATCATTAAATTATATTTGAACATATATTCACATAGAAAACAGCTGTTTGAAATTGTCAAAATATTTCACAATTCTTACTGTATTTTGATCAAATTAAATGCAGCCTTGATGCACAGCAAATACTTATTTAAAATACATAAAAAAATAAAATCTTAATTCCAAACTTTTGACCACCAGTGTAGATGTTTTGCTTTTGATGAGAAATTAAGATCCATGACTCGTAATTGCAGACTTCGTGCTGACAATTAGTTGTTATAGAAATAATTCTGATTAACCGTTTAGTTCAGTTCTGTTCACACTACTTATAAGCCTACATTATTATTTTACTTGCAATCATATACAAATATAATACTAAAAATGATAATGAAATACGCTCATATTATTTTCTTTAATTATATGTTTATATAATTAATTATTTATGGTATAATATATCTGCTATATTATTTGCCTTATTTGGATGGCAAAATGTAATTGAAATTTAAACTGCACAATTACAGATTTTTTTCCCCAAAGAATTGCAATTAGACTGAATAACCATCATCATATAAATCGATAAAACGCCTAATCTGGGCACAGTTGTTGAGATCTCAAGATGTTTAATTATTCACTGGAAATTTGGGAATTGTACATAATTCTCATGTAAGTCCCATAATTATCCAGTGGACCAAGTCTTACCTCTCCGGTGGGTCCTTCAGGGTGTCTTGGAGGGGTGAGGTTTCTACGAAACTTCTTGCTACTGGAGTTCCTCAAGGCTCAGTACTAGAACCACTTCTCTTCTCCATCTGCATGTCATCTTTAGGATCTGTCATTCAGAAGCATGGTTTGTGATATCATTGCTATGCTGATGACACTCAACTCTACCTCTCATTACATCCAGATGACCCGACAGTAGCTGTTCGCATTGCAGCCTGTCTGACAGACATTTCTGGCTGGATGAAGGTTCATCCCCTTCTAACTCCTTCCAGGACAACCTTGGAGTTGTGATGGATGACCGGTTAAGCTCCACAGACCATAGTGCTACAACGGCCCGGCCTTGCAGGTTTGCCTTAAACAACATTAGGAATATTAGACCCTTCTTAACAGAGCAGACTGCACAACTCCTTGTCCAAGCTCTTGTTCTCTCCAGACTGGACTACTGCAATGCTCTCTTGGTGGGCCTTCTTGCACGTAACTATCAAGCCTCTGCAACTGATCCAGAATGCAGCAGCTAGAGTGGTCTTCAACGAGCCGACGAAAGCTCATGTCACACCTCTTTTCATCAGCTTGCACTGGCTGCCAATAGCCGCTCGCATCACATTCAAGGTGCTAATGCTTGCCTACAAGACAACCATTGGCGCTGCACCAATATACCTAAACTCGCTAGTTCAGACCTGCATGTCCTCCAGAAGCTTGCGTTCTGCAAATGAACAACGACTCGTAGTGCTATCCCAAAGAGGCACAAAATCACTCTCACAGACCTTTGTCTCAATCCAAGCCATTTTCAAAAAACACCTAAAGATATATGTGTTTCGCCATCACCTGACTTACCTATTCTATTAGTTTTGGTCTAATTTATATATAAAAAAAAATAAATAAATGATCCTTGCTATGTGCACTCTGCTAGACTATCTAAAACTTGTCACAGCACTTGTACATTGTTGCTCTCTCGTTGGTCTGTTTGCTTCGACTTTGTAAGTTGCTTTAGATAAAAGCATCTGCCAAATTACTAAATGTAAATGTAATTTTTTTTTTGACACGTCACTGTTTAACATCTGAGCTCATGGTTGATTTGTCTCTAAAAAATAAATGATCTTTTGAGAACATCAGGATTTTGACTCCTGGGCCATGACTTTTGCACCCCCAGTTGTCTAAATTGCAACGTAAGACTGTCTCAGAGTAAATTCAATGATATTAAAGCAGACGTAATGCTGTGAAGGTCAGGTTATGTGTCTGGTTATTCTGGAGTTACTAGAACAGCTGCTTTATGGTCACACAGAACCGTTTTAGCGACTGTGGTTTTCTGCAGTATGTGGGATTTCTAAGAATAACGTTTGTGATGACAAACGAACAATTAAAGAGGGTCGTGAGAAATAATGTTCCGACTCACCGGTCTGAGACTTTACATGACTTAATCTCACAACAATCATCTCAGCTTAAAATAGTTCAACTACACACTTCTTTCCATACAATGACTGGAATCATTTCGTATGAGGAAAATATCACATTGAAGTTGGTTTTCTCTAAAAGTCTACCACTCAAACCACAGATAATCTATCCACAGGGGTTTTATGTGTGGATAATGGAATAAAAACGTGTAAATATATTTTTTGACACTTTGACATACTGCAAATATTATTATATGAGGGTCAAAGATGCAACATTTTTATTTATAAAAGCTATATGCACAAATAAAACTACTGGTTTTCAAGCATCAATACAATAAAGTTTAATACAGATTTTAATTTTTTCAATGAGGGTGTGGATACATTAGAATGTGTCGGATATTTATTTACAGTTTTGGTTATTTTTTTACAAACAAGGAAAGATTTGTTGAAAACATTTTGTTTGCACTTTATACCTATTTGTTTGCATTTTGTAAACGACAAGACAAAAACGGTTGTGAAAAAATGTTTGTGTTCGTACTGCCTACCATACATTTTTACATTTACATTTATGCATTTATCAGACGCTTTTATCCAAAGCACCTCATTCACATACCACTTACAGTGCATTCAAGCTATGCATTGTTTGTCAGTATGTGTGTTCCCTGGGAATTGAACCCACAACCTTTTGCGCTGCTAACGCAATGCTCTACCACTGAGCCACAGTGGTACTGACCTTACCTTGATTTACAGATTTTTTTTTTTAATTCAGTGTAACAATAGTTCATGTAACAGAAAATCTCCTTAGGCATATTGAGGAAAATATTCATTAAATTATTACATTACATTATAAGACTCTGTTTAAAGTGCAGCCCTAAAATATGAATCAATTGTCATTTTAAATCTTTACCAATCTTTGCCACTATCCTTCAAACCATTAGGTTTTACCCATTTGTCAGCAAGACTTTGTTCATTTGTATATAATGTGGCGGGAAGAGCAAACGACAGAAACAGTGGGTGTGGCGTCAGGCCTCGGAGAGGTTTTTAATTGAACAGTAGAGACTGCAAAAACTAAATTGGGTGTGTCTGATTAGGGAGACATGCAAAATGTGCAGGGCCTCATCACACACCCCTTGCCCTGGGGGTCCTCCAGGACAGGCGGGGGGGGGTGATTGGGAAGTCACAATAAAAATATATTTTACACTGACAATTAAATATTATTTCACCAATTGGTTACACTTTATTTTGATAGTCCACTTTAGACATTCTACTAACTATAAGTTAGTAGTTAATAGTAGTAGTTAGTTTAGTAGTTAGTAGTTCACTATAACTACATGTCAATTAATTCTCATTAATTTGCAATTACATATCTACTAACTCTCAGTGTAGACCAGGGATCCTCAAATCTGGACCATCCCTGCAGAGTTTAGGTCTAACCCTAATCAAACACACCTGAGCATGCTAATCAGAGTCTTCAAGATCATTAGAAATCACAGGTAGGTGAGTTTGATCAGGGTTTGAGCTAAACTCTGCAGCAGATTGGACCTCCAGGGAAAGATTTGAGAAACCCTGGTGTAGACCGTTAGGTTAAGTTCAGGGTAAGTAGAATACGTGACTTACTGTAAATTGACTTAAATTGGGTCTGATTGTCACACAAAGCCAACTATTTTATTATGCTAATTTTATGTTTAAAAAAGAGCAGCATGAACATTCTACTAAACATCTTTTGTGCTCCAAAGAAGACGTTTTTAGAGGTAATTGTTCCTTTAAGGAAAGCGTCTTGTGTTTTGAGATTATAACTAAATCCATATATTTTGAAGAGATATTTAATTGAAATAGTTCTAGTGGGAACCTTTCGATGCACTTCATAACAATGTAAGCACCACCGGGTTTTCTGGCAGCCAGTTTTCTGGTGTCAGAGGCTCTGATCTACATAAGAACAACACTAGAACAGTTAGTGGTGGATTGTGAAACTGAAGCGCTGCGGTTGGCATTCCTGATCTCTGGTTACCGCAAGCAGAGCCTGCAGATCCTGCACTCGAGGCTCGTCTGCAATGGGCCATCTTGTTGCTGTTGTTGTTTAGCTCGTGCTGCAGACAAACTGTCTGCTCTTTAGGGGACGCAGGAATGTTGGCTGAACTTTCTCTCCGTGACAAAATAAACTTGGACGAGATTCTGGCTGCAGTGGTTAATATGGCATTGATTCTGGCTTGTTGCTAGGTATTATGGGTGTTCTCGGTGATTGATATGGCATTGCTACAGTGGTTGCTAGGGTATTCTGGCTTGTTACTAGGTATTCTGGCTGTTCTCAGTGGTTAATATGGCATTGCTAGGGTATTCTGGCTTGTTGCTAGGTATTATGGGTGTTCTCAGTGATTGATATGGCGTTGCTAGGTGGTATCTAGGGTATTCTGGGTGGTTACTATCTGAGGTTTCTAGGCTACTAGGAGAAATGGTGTTGTTGTGGTTGCTAGGGAATAATATGTTGTTGCTAGGTTTTCCGGGTGTTCTCAGTGGTTGATATAGCATTGCTATGGAATTATAGGTTTTTGCTGGGTGTTCTCAGTGGTTTATACGGCTTTGCTAGGTGGTTGCTAGGGCATTCTGGGTTGTTGTTAGGTATTTCTGGTGTTCTCTGGGATTGATATGGCGTTGCTAGGTGGTTGCTAGGGTATTCTGGGTTGTTTCTAAATATTTTAGGTGTTCTCTGTAATTGATATTGAGAACAAACCCAGGGTGATACTGAATAGGGTGTTCTTAATGATGCTGTATATTGCTGGGTTTGCTAGGTAGTAGGTGGTTGCGTTGCTAGGACATTCTGGGTTGTTACTAGGTATTCTGGGTGTTTATTGATGTGGAGTTGCTAGGGTTGCTAGGGCATCCTAGGTGGTTGCTAGGACGTTCTGGGTTGTTGCTAGGTGTCACTGGTGTTCTCAGTGATTGGTATGGCATTGCTAGGTGGTTATTGCTTAGTGGTTGATATAGTATAGCTAGGTGGTATGGGGCATCTAGGGGTGCTGACGTTCTGGGTTTTCTAGGTGTAGGTATTGGTTGGCATGCTAGGTGTACTAGGGCTCTAGGTGGTTGTGATTTGCATGGTGTTCTCTATTGGTGGTTGTTACTAGGATGTCCTTAGTGGGTGCTATAGTGTAGCTAGGTGGTTACTAGGCCACTCTGAGTGGTCATGAGTGTATTATATTCCTACATTTCTAGATTTATATGTAGAAAATATACATGTACATACTAGTGTGTTTCGGGTGGTTGCTATAGTGTTGCTATGCTCTTCTACTCTCTAGATATGGCTTGAGCCCCTCAGGTTTGATCACAGCACTAGTACTAGAGATGATTGACGTAACGAACAGCACTTATGATCCACAGACGTCGTATTTGGTAAGTCCTCAGGTGACATCTGAGAAACGAGGCCGATCTTGAGTTTCTCGGGAAGTCGGGATGCTGTCTAATGCCTGTGTGGTTTGAGCGTCTGCTCTTTCACTTACACGGCTGAAACGTGAAACGCCAGCGTTATGCCCAAACAGATGGTTGAAACATTATACATGAATAAGCGGATGTGTGAGTATACATCCGTTCTGACCCAAGAGTCCTGCACTGAGGGAGATCTGCTTACTTTAGCGCAGAGCACTACAATAGCATTGCAATATTTGAGTTATATAATGTAACTATCGAGTATTTTATAACTATAAGATACTCGTGAAGTAGTGTTGTTAGGGTGTCGTTATTCTTCATGGGCTCATCATAATATGTGATGTTTTTAGAGATGTAGTTGCTGGACATGCATTCATTCATCCAGATGTGAAATACAAGAACTGACCTTTGACCTCCAGGCAAGTCGGATGCTTTTCAAAGCTCAACGCTGCATGCATTTCACTTGCACTTGCGAATAAAAATATACGTGCAAACTGTGAAATGTATTTATGAGCATGTGTGCAAAATGTCCTTAAAAAGTCTAAGTAATTTAAGGAAAAAATGCTTAAAATCTTAAATGGTATATGCAGCATCTTAATGATCATTTTAAGATATGGGAATTAAAAATCATGACACAGCCTGATGTGTTTATTAAACGTTCGTATGTCAATGTTGACATTATGGTGTTTATGCTGTAATACAGTATATTGTAGATTGTTATAAAGTGCATATTTATCTCCCTTGTAATGAATTAGTAGCAGCTAGCAAGGAAGACATTTCAAAATAAGAGTCCCCATGTATTTTGTTCCTGTTTACAATTAAAAAAATTGTTTGTTTGTTTGTTTAAAGTAGACTTTATAATTAATTTCATAATTTATTAAATACAGTTTGAAACAGAAGTATTTAAAAACCTACTGCACTTTTTGTATTCTAATAAATTTAATAATTTAAGGAAAAACACATTATTTGATAAATTTCCATTGCAGCCCTAATGTTTTTTAAAAACTATCAAGGCCTGCTTTTATACAAATTGTAAAGTGGATCCTGTTAACTTAAAAAACGTGTTACTCTCTATCGTCTAACACCCTGAAGAAGGCTGTTTGGGCTGATACGCATCGGTGTCTTTTTAATATAAAGCCCTGTCTTAGAATAAAGCCTGTTTTACTTTGCTTACTATGTTCTTGGATGTGTGTTTTTGTATTTTGTAACGGGATCCACTGTGCAATTGTTGATATCTTGTTCCCTCTCTGGAGCACCCATAGTTTTGCCTGACATGCGCCCCTGGTCAAGATTTTTTTTTTATTGCCTGCTTTTATAAGTTAGGGTATATTCACAAATGGCAGTGCTGATAATGAAGAGCTCGGTACCTGTAGCCCATCCTCTCATGTTCATCATGCTGAAATCCATCCCTCTCTCGCAGCATCTGTGTTTATTCAGACACACATGAGGCGTGGTTTGATGGTGCGTGACGAGACATCGGTGACAGTCCATTAACATCTGAGTGTTACCAGCCTGCCCATGTCTTTATTGACTGGACTCGGATTAATATTCACCATCCTCCAGAGGTGCTGCTGATCTTCCCTACAGTACATGGGCTATCAGTACTACAGTTTGACTTGAGGGAACAGGTCACCCAAAAATGAAAATATGCTAAAAATGTGTTCACCATCAGACCATCCAGGATTAGGATGAGTTTGTTTCTTCATCAGGTTTGTAGAAATGTCTCAGTAATGGATGCTCTGCAGTGAATGGGTGCCGTCAGAATGAGAGTCTGATAAAAACATCACAGCACTCCAGTCCATCAGTTAACATCTGGAGAAGACACAAGCTGAAACAAATCCAGCATTAAGACGTTTTTAACTAAAATGCATTGAGTACTTTATAATCCATAATAATGCTTCCTCCATTGAAAAGGTGTTCTGGTCTGAATCAGGAGAGAAATCTGCACAGATCAAGCAGCGTTTACAAGCCAAAACAGCTCTAAACAAATATGTGGTGTCTTATAGTATGATTGTATGATTTTTTTTCATCTGTTTGGACTCTCATTCTGACGGCACCCATTCACTGCAGAGCATCCATTGCTGAGAAAACGATGCGATGCTACATTTCTCCAAATCTGATGAAGAAACAAACTCATAAATCTCGGATGGTCTAAGTGGATGAGCACCTTTTTTTCAGAATATTTTAATTTTTTAGGGAACTATTCCATTAAAACTATGAATGCACAATATATCTCCACTATATCGGTTATTGACTTTCACATTTCCACAACTTAAATGTCACATTTAATTCAATGTTACCATTTCTTAGTTATTAATTGTAAAATGTTCCAGCAATTTTTGAGTAAAATAGAAATTCCTTCATAACTTTTCTTTTTCAGTGCAGCAAAATTCTTAAGTCAGACTCTATTGCAGTCAGCTGTGATGAGCATTATTTTGTGCATCAGAACACTTTACAATGTAACTGATAATTCAATGTAAAGATTTTGCTAATGTGGTATATTCATGTAACAGTGCCCTCCCCCCCCTTTCAACACAGGACGCCTTACACACGCACAAGTTTACTCAGCCAGAGTTGAGCATCACACCATGCAAAAACGCAAACAAAATCACACAAACCCATTAAATAAATTCAAAACACAAAAATAAACATTGTGGTTCACACCGTTCATCACAGTAAATGACGTGCAAAAAAATAGCTCAACTCTGCTTAAGCACTAAGCATATTGTGTCCTTGTAAAGTATATATAAACAGCAGGGGAACAAACAAAATACAACAAATAAACTAGTCCACCCAAAGGGCCCTTCTTATTTCTGTCGGCCCAATTATTGATGCAAATACCTGGGTGTACTAGACAATAAACCAAAACCAAACATTCAAGCCAAAAAATAAACAAAAACTCAAATACAACAAGAGCAACAAATGAGCTGAAACACACATTAAAATACTTGTTATTATTTATATCAAGACAAATACCAATTAAAACATTTTAGTGCTTCAAACAAACTCCAACCTATGTCAAAGATCCTAAAGACGACATGCGATCCTCTCGCCTATGACACGATAGTCTTCATCGAGCTGAAATACATGCTTTTTTATTCTTCCTAAAACATACACCGCATATTAAAACATGTTAAGACTTCAAAAATAAGCTCTACCTATCTCCATAATCCAAGTAAATCCACCTGCGAACCTCTCGCAAACAAACAGTAGAAGTGTCAATCTATTTCTGCCGGCCAGAAACAAACGCACCTGCTGTTCTCGTTCCTACTGCTGGTCTTTATACATAGCTAACCACACCCCCTTAATTCATGACTTCACTCCCTAAATGTCACCCGCCACATTCATAAGAGAAGTCAGAGGTTGCACAACATCATGAGGACATGCGGCTGAATTCCTCCGTATTCCTCCGTATTCCTCAGGCACATGCATATCGGACACTTGATTGCGATACAAGAAAAACATGTGTTAATGTCTTTCATTTCTGGAAGAATTTGAATATGACTTCATGAGCAGTAATGATCAAATATTTCAGATGGTCGTCTCATACCAAACCCCACCAAAACATGACAGAGTTTATTTGCACCAGAGTCACTCCCTTCGCTCAAGTTACTATTCCTATCGTTTTCTCGAGTTTTTAACATCTTTATCCTGCTTTTGGGAATTCTGTGAAATACGTCCTTTGGTTTGGATAGTTGAATAATTGATTGGTTGCACGACACCGCAGCGCTGCAATCATCTAGCATCAGCGGATCGTTTCCAAACTGAAGTCACAGCATATTATCAGAGGATCACACGCTTGCATAACACATGAAGTCATGATGCTGGAAGACTCCCAGAGCCTCGTTGCAGCTGTGAGCATTAACACACGATGCATGAGATCTCCTCATTATCTCACTTGATTGCAATTCAATTAAATGGAGGGTTTTGCTGCTTCTCAGATGTTTCTCCTGAGACATACCTTCACTCAGTGAAGTGTCTCAAACGGTAATTTGCAGTTAAAAGTCATTATTTCTAATCAAATAATCAGACCTGCTGTACACTCCTTTTATAGCTTTATACTCATTTGGTTTGTTTGTAATTATTTTAGCGTTATCTTTTTTAATCAGTGAGTATGTTTACATGCACCCTCATAATGAGATAATAATGAGATTTAGGAAATATTGTGATTGAACTTTACCTCATGTAAACACAGTACTTTGATCAAAGTGATGCAATTAAACTCAGAATTGTACAACTATGTGGCGTATGCCAATTTTACCCCCAATAAACAGGCACTTCGTACTGCAATTAAGTTCTCATTCTGGAAATAATCACATTATTAATACTATTATAGGCTTTGTTAATATTTTAAATTATATTTTATTTTTACATTTTCTCTTCTTTTTCATTTTACTATATGTCTTAGTCATTTTGAGGTGTGATTTGTCATTTGTATTCTTTTTTTAAATATGTCCAAGTATTGTATCATGTTTTAGTTTTAGATTATTTAGTCCTTCAGTTTAAACTAAACGAAAATTATATATGTTGCCTTGATGACAAAAACTAGTTGTTTATTTTAGTTTTATTCCAGTTATTGTTTTTTAAGCTTATTTGTAAAGTTTTTAAGCTTATTTTATTTTATTTTATTTTGCCTCTTGGCAGAGAACAAGAAATGTAATGAAAGTGTGTGTATTTAATTTTATTTAATTTTATTTATTTTATTTTATTTTATTTTACCTCTTGGCAGAGAACAAGAAGTTTAACGAAAGTGTGTGTATTTCATTTAATTGTATTTTTTTTATTTCTTATGGATTAAGTTTTAGTTAACAATAATAACCCTGATTTCTTTGGGTCAAACATTTGAAAAAGTTAATACTTAAACTATTGAAGAAAAAACCCTAAAGCAGCATTAATGGATTGCTGAATGGAATTAAACTAGAATCCAGAGCAATTAAGAACTGAAAGTAAAAAATTGGGATTTCTGTTAATCCAGATTTAATTATCATTGGTCTCCTGTTTTATTCCATTGAAATAGGTTTTAGATTATGCTTAAGTTCTGCTGGCCTTCTCTGACAGGACTGAGAACTCTGTTTTAGTGCTTGTGATGACTGAATCTCGCAGCGTCAGACCCCTGTTCTTCTGCGGGATTCACCCGGACCGGCCTGGGTAAACATGAGCTTGGCCCTGGAGGAGTGCTGGTGGTCTGCAGCGATCTCGGTCAAGAGCTTCACCCAAACCTCTCCAAACATCCCATCCAGGGGCCAAGAGCAAGAGAGGGAAACAGAGCTGACCCGGCCCCCGTGACACCCGTGACCCGCGCAGGAATGCAGCTCTTGGCTCTGACCTGGATCTGAGAGATCTTTCCCCTCATTCAGGTCTGAGAGTCAGGTTTCTCTCTCATTGTGTTATCACGCATGAACGTGCAGCTCTGCGTCTGGAGCCTCGGAAAGCCTCTTGGCAGAGAGCGAGAAATTTAATGCAAGTGTGTGTGTGTGTGAGAGAGAGAGAGGAGAGAGAGAGAGAGAGAGAGAGAGAGAGAGAGAGAGAGAGAGAGAGAGAGAGAGAGAAAATTAGAATTTTACAATCCTTTATTACAAATATTATTCACAACACAGTTAAATTACAATACTCATTTATAAAGAAAACCAAACCAACTCACAAATGTATAAAAACCAAATCACCTTCAACAACAGAACACAACGCCTCATTGTAACACCAAATTTCCTCAAAAGAAACAAGATCATCCATATGTTTATAGTATTTAAAATCAATCAGTATTCTTGCTTGCACCATGTTCAAAAACAAGGTAACTAGATTCTGTTCGCGAACGCGGAATTTAATGCAAGTGTGTGAGAGAGAGAGAGAGAGAGAGAGAGAGAGAGAGAGAGAGAGGAAGACATAAATATACAGAGAAAAACAAATAGTTAGATGAATTTAAGATGAATTTCACGAATGTGTTTGTCTAGACGGCAGTTCAAGAAAACTCCAAACCCAGTTTTTTTAAACCCATATCTTAGGTTTCTGCTCGATGATAAAGTCTGTGGAATTCGGACTTTTTCCCTTGCAATCATGAGTTTATATTCTGTTAATTATGTCTCATTATTGTAAGTTTAAATGTTGCAGATATGAGTTTATACAATGAAAATATAAAAATAATTCACAGAATTGTAAGAAATAAAAGTCTTTTGTGAGATAAAAAGTCTCAATAATGTTTTCCTTTTTAATTTTTTTCCCATGGTGGAAACAAGCTTCCATAAAAGTCAGAGTCTATTTGAATTAAATTGTGTAGCTCATGCATTTGTTGCATATAAAATCTTTCGAATCAGTAAATTATGATGTTTCATTTCAGCCTAAAAAGCTTGCTGTGTGTGTAGGCAGTAGATGGAAAGGCAGCTCACTGGGTTTTGGAGCAAATCTCATGTTTTGAAATGATTAAACCAGGCTTAGAGAAAATGATTTGTGAGCTTTATAGACAACAAATGTGTGTGTGGGTGGACTGTGTGTGTTTGTGTATTATATTTCAGGGCTCTGGAGACTCAGTCTCTCAGATTGTACTAAACTTATGAAGTGTGTCCTGTGCTCAGCGAGCGCTAAAGCTCGACCCACGCGCTGGATAACTAGTGTTTTAATTAAAATCGCTAATGGACGAGTCCCAGGAAATACTCTCCTCCACAAGCGAGAATCCCGTGGGTTACTCTGTCTGTCACTGTAGTGCCTTGAGAAATGAACATGTCCTGAGAGAGAGAGAGAGAGCGAGAGAGAGAGAGCGAGAGAGAGAAAGAAGGCCGAGCCAGACCCATGTTACTCTTCCAAACAAACCTTCTCAAGTAAATAATCACAGGACTTTGGTGTCACCAGTTGAACATAATTCTAGGAAACAAACAGAAGAATTCTTCAGACGTAAGAACACGAACACAGAAAGCCAATATTCCACCCAAAGTCAAGATCTCCAGAGTAATCTTCAGATTCAGAAGAGCACCGAGAAACAACGTCTGGGTCCCTCTGAAGGAATGTGAGGTGCTATATGATAAAATATAGTATAGTGTAATGTTTCTGTTCATATCTGTAATGTTTGAACATTAATGTTATTAAATAATATTTACATAAGTATTATTTAAATATATGTACAAAGTTCAGTAGTCCTTTAATGGAGGAAAAAATCATTGACCTTTTTTACACGAATAAACAATCCAATATATTATATTATATTCTATTATATTATTTAGATCTTCTGTTTTCACCACATCATATTGTATACACAGAATTAAAATAAAAAACATCATAAAAGTCATACTATAATAAGTATTGAAGTATATTATATTTG
Source organism: Ptychobarbus kaznakovi (assembly GCA_027422405.1). NCBI lineage: Eukaryota > Metazoa > Chordata > Actinopteri > Cypriniformes > Cyprinidae > Ptychobarbus > Ptychobarbus kaznakovi. The sequence continues at coordinate 16,084,227 of CM049799.1, read as the reverse complement.
TCGAGCTCAATATTTATCTATTTATATTAGATATCTATTTTTACAGATATTATAAAAAATAAAATGTGACATGTGTATATAATAATTATTATTATATTATTATTATAGATATTAGGTTTTATGGCATCACAGTTTAATTGGATAAATACATTTTAATCTTATCATGTTTAATGTATTTGATTATTTTCATATTTGTTAAACTCAGTAGTCCTTTTATGAAGAAAAAAATAGATTTTGAATAGAAAGAATACATTATTATTATTATTACTGGATACTTATGTTAATAGTCATGCTGGCTTTTAAATCTAAGGCAATCTGACTGTGGCATAATGATTTCCATGGCTAAATGTATTATTAGTTATTATTTATCAAAAAATAATGTCAATGTTTTGTCACAAATACATGGTTATCTATTCAAAACGCATAGCTATGACATGATTTGAAATGCTGCAGCCATATTTTCAGTAAATATTAACAATAACGTTTAGTTTTTTTAGGTGTATGAAGCTGAAAGTGCGGTGACCCGCCTCCACCTGCGCTGTCAATCAACCCCGCTGTCGCCATGGCGATCTGCAGACTCCGGTGAAGGTCTGGTGCTGTACAAACACACAGCGAGGGAGAGATGGGGAATTTCTGAGTGAGTCTGTGGAGACTGCAGCTGTAACAACAGCGGCTGATGTACAGTTTCACACGCACACATACAGGACCTGCCCTTCCTGCCTGTCAGCCATACACTCAAACACCTACAGCATACAGTACTTACAGTACAGAACATGCACTGATGCACATCCATACAACAGAACAACAGCACGCTCATACGTCAAGACTTCTGCTCTTATGGAGTTCTCAGTAGTTTTTCATTGAGGTATGAACTTCTCAGATGTTGGTTTCTATCTACACTAATGAGTCACTAGTTCATCCAGTAAGTAAAATGAGTGTTGAGCAGCTCGGATCATTTGATGAGGAGCGTTTGAGCTCATATTGACATGAGTTTCCACATCTGAGCCCAGTCTATATACACTGAACAAAATTATTAACGCAAAACTTTAGTTTTTGCCCCCATTTTTCATGAGCTGTACTCAAAGATCTAAGACTTTTTCTATGTACACAAAAGGCCTATTTCTCTCAAATATTGTTCACAAATCTGTCTAAATCTGTGTTAGCGAACAAGATAATCCATCCACCTCACAGATGTGGCATATCAAGATGCTGATTAGACAGCATGATTATTGCACAGGTGTGTCTTAGGCTGGCCACAATAAAAGGCCACTCTAAAATGTGTAGTTTTATCACACAGCACAATGACACAGATGTCGCAAGTTTTGAGGGAGTGTGCAATTGTCATGTTGACTGCAGGAATGTCCATCAGAGCTGTTGCCCGTGAATTGAATGTTAATTTCTCTACCATAAGCCGTCTCCAAAGGCGTTTCAGAGAATTTGGCATTACATCCAACCGGCTTCACAACCGCAGACCACGTGTAACCACACCAGCCCAGGACCTCCACATCCAGCATCTTCACCTCCAAGATCGTCTGAGACCAGCCACCCGGACAGCTGCTGCAACGATCGGTTTGCATAACCAAAGAATTTCTGCACAAACTGTCAGAAACCGTCTCAGGGAAGCTCATCTGCATGCTCGTTGTCCTCATCGGGGTCTCGACCTGACTGCAGTTCGTCGTCGTAACTGACTTGAGTGGACAAATGCTCACATTCGATGGCGTCTGGCACTTTGGGAGGTGTTCTCTTCACGGATGAATCCCGGTTTTCACGGTACAGGGCAGATGGCAAACAGCGTGTATGGCGTCGTGTGGGTGAGCAGTAGCTGATGTCAACGCTGTGGATCGAGTGGCCCATGGTGGCGGTGGGGTTATGGCATGGGCAGGTGTATGTTATGGACAACAAACACATTTTGAATGCACAGAGATACCGTGAAGAGATCCTGAGACCCATTGTTGTGCCATTCATCCACGACCATCACCTCATGTTGCAGCATGATAATGCATGGCCCCATGTTGCAAGGATCTGTACACAATTCCTGGAAGCTGAAAACATCCCAGTTATTGCATGGCCAGCATACTCACCGGACATGTCACCCATTAAACATGTTTGGGATGCTCTGGATCGGCGTATACGACAGCGTGTTCCAGTTCCTGCCAATATCCAGCAGCTTCACACAGCCATTGAAGAGGATTGGACCAACATTACACAGCCCACAATCAACAACCTGATCAACTCTATGTGAAGGAGATGTGTTGCACTGCGTGAGGCAAATGGTGGTCACACCAGATACTGACTGGTTTTCGGGCCCCCCCCCAATAGAGTAAAACTGCACATTTTAGAGTGGCCTTTTATTGTGGCCAGCCTAAGGCACACCTGTGCAATAATCATGCTGTCTAATCAGCATCTTGATATGCCACACATGTGAGGTGGATGGATTATCTCAGGCAAAGGAGAAGTGTTCACTATATTTTCACAAAGATAAAAATACTGTATGTGTTCAGCTTTATGCAAACCCATTTATATATATTATATATATTTTATAGTACACATTGGCATTTATACGTGTGTGTGTGTGTGTGTGTGTGTGTGTGTGTGTGTGTGTGTGTGTGTGTGTGTGTGTGTGTGTGTGTGTGTGTGTGTGTGTGTGTGTGTGTGTGTGTGTGTGTGTGTGTGTGTGTGCATGTTTATGTGGTTTATGAGGACACAAATTTGTATAATGACATGGGTATGACATAGGTATTACAAGGAGAAGGTGATTTATGAGGACATTTTCAGTGTCCCCATAATTTAAAATGCTTATAAATCATACAGTGTGCGTTTTTTGGGGGAAAGTAGAAATGCACCGTCTCCTGTGAGGGCTAAGTTTAGGTGTAGGGTAGGTGTAGGGCAATAGCACATACAGTTTGTACAGTATAAAAACCATTACACCTTTGGAAAGTCCCCGTAAACCATAAAAACCAACATGTGTGTGTGTGTGTGTGTGTGTGTGTGTGTGTGTGTGTGTGTGTGTGTGTGTGTGTGTGTGTGTGTGTTTGAACAGGTCAGGGTATCTGGAGCACATCTTCTGTCGCAGACACACACAAGAGCATCAAACGCTCTGATAAACTGAGATAAAATGCCAAAAATGCAACAGCAAGAGCGTTTTCACAATCTAGTCGCATGTTATGTTATGAAGCAACCTCTAAATTATAAGTAGAATGCAAACAAGTGTTCCACGAGCAGATGGATGTTGAAATAATCATCTTTCACACGGTCTGCGTATGTTGAGAAATGCTCTGAAAGATTGTCTGGAGTGAAATGTCTACTGGAACGGCTCATATAGCCTACTGTCTGCACGGATCTACTCCAGTATTATTCCACCTCTCTTACCTCCACATGACTTCATCCGTGTACCACCCAGAAGAGGAAGAGCTCTGCCAAACCAACTTACAGCACAGCTGTGACCCTTATCCTGCTCCCTACACACTCAGAAGGGCACATCTGAACCTCCGTCAGGTCAGCAGAACACAGACAACATGCAGAAACACAGCTTACAGATCTGATATGATCACATCCTATCCTGTAAATAAACATCAATATAAATAAATGATCAGTACACTCTCAGAACTGGGTGTTGACCTAAGGTACACAAGCTAAAAGGTAAATCTTTCGAGGGGTGAGAACTAGTCATGTTTGGTGAAATGGAGATATATACATCAAATGAAAGCTCTTAATGAGCTCTTTCTACTGGCAAAGTACTGTCATCCATGAGTATACAAATCTGTATTATATACGATTGAAATCAGTACACAAAATCAGATCAAATTATGGTAACATTTTTGTTTTGGCTCTCCTGTAAAGTTGGAGAAATGTCACTTACGCCCTTCTGGTTCTCACCCCTCACTTTGTACCTTATTAACCCCTAAATGTTACCTATTTGTACCTTACAAAGTACATACTAGTACCTCAGATGTACATATTAGTAGTTTTGAAAGTGATAGATGACAGATGTGTACCTTTTTCTGAAAATGTTTTTACAATAGTTATAAGTTTATTATATTTTGAGACAAAACATTCAGAAATAAACAAAATACATAAAATGTATATTCAGTGTTGCTTGCAGAATTTATCTGACTTTTTTTCCAGAAAAATGTCAAATACTCAAAAAAGACTAATTTAGAATTGGATTTGTTTGCAGTGTTTAGAAGACTGAACTGGTATTATCTGTCACTTGGTATGTACACCCTTTAAATAATTTATATCTATAGAAAATAAAATCATAAAACTGTAAGCATGTACAGAGGGCATGTTTATATGTAGAGTTCAGCGTCATAAAAATATACTGTGCAAGAAACCACTAAATCAGCAGACGTGTGTGAAGATGAACTTCAGAGTTCACGCTCAGAGAAAATATGGGAACATAAATACTGCGTACTTTGTAAAAAATATTTTCTTTTAAATGAATCCTATATAAATTAACAGGCAAAAGAGTACAAATATGTACTCTACAGTTCAAAAGTTTGTGGCTGGAAAGTTTTTCTTATGTTTTTGAAAGAAGTCTCTTCTGCTCACCAAGGCTGCAATTCTTTGATTAAAAATACTGTAAAAATTTTGAAATAATTTTGTGATTTAAAATAGATGTTTTCTATGTGAACATATAGTAAAATATAATTTATTTCTGTGATCAAAGCTGAATTTCCAGCATCATTACTGCAGTCTTCAGTGTCACATGATCCTTCAGAAATTATTCCAATATGCTAAAAATTCAAAAGACCAGCTTTTTCTTGAAATATTTTGTAACATTATAAAAGTTTTTAGTCTCACTTTTGATCAGTTTTAATGCATCCTTGATTAATGAAAGATTAATTTCGTTAAAAAAACACATTGAAACCCTGTACTTTGATTACACAAAATCAAACTGCACTGTATTAGCTCATGTTAAAAACAGCTTCATGAATTCTCAGGAAAACTCAGTATTTCACTCGGTGTCTGTGTTGATGTTGAATGTCATCCAGAGGATGTGGTTTCTCGTCATTTATAACCAAGTATTTCAGATCTCAGAGCGGTTCAGGTTATGCTGATATGACTTATGTTGTGCTGCCCATCTCTCGTCTAGTGGAAAAGATTTGCATGCAGTACTGAGCATAATCGTGCAGCTCATAAACAGCAGAGTTATAATTATTTACAGGCTCCATTAAAGAATAAGAGTTCTTTTCCTGTGACCGTTTGCAGGTTTCACCCCTAAAGTCCTGAACAGACTTACTGCTGCCAGTGTTTTTACTGTGGAAAAGGTCCCGTAGAGTCTCTCGTCTCACTGTGATGCAGGAATATCTCGAGTGGAAACGCTGTTCCTGCTTGTAAAACACTAATTGCTCTTCCTGATCCCTCTATATAACACTTTTACTGCCATTAACGCAAGAAACTGGTGGAAACACAAGAGTTTCTTTATGTTCTGGTGATCAGATCTTCTGAACGTAAAGTATATATTGATGGGTCACCATATTTTGTTGGAGGACTATTAGAATTTGATTCATAATATGGAGTAAGAACCTATTGGAATATCCAGCTGAAACCAGTTTAAGGTATTATCTATGTTTTCTAGCTGGTCTAAGCTGGTTTAGGTGGTTGAGCAACAGATCCTGGCTGGAAAGATCAAGTCAACCCATCTAAAGGTGGTCAAGTTGGGTTTTGGAATATGGTAGCTGGTTTCTGATGGTTCAAGGTGGTCTACCTGTCCAGCCATACCCACATGAGCTGGTAGGCCCTCTTGTCAACCTTCTTAACCAGCTTGGTCCATCTTAAAAAGTTGACCAAGTCCAGTTTAAGGTAATAGCTGATTTCTGGCTGGTCTAAGCTGGTTTAGGTGGTTGACCAACAGATCCTGGCTGGAAAGATCAAATCAACCCATCTAAAGGTGGTCAAGCTGGTTTTTATACTGGTTTTAATATTGTAGCTGGTTTCTGATGGTTCAAGATGGTCTACCAGCTAGTAATCCCTCTTGTTAACCAGCCTGGGCCATCTTTAAAAGTCCACCAAAAACAAGTCTAAGGTAAAAGTGTTTTCAAGCTGGTTTAGATGGTTAACAAGGGGGACTACCGGTTGGTGGTGACGTGCTTTGGCAGGTAGACAGTCTTGAACCATCAAAAACCATCTTGTACCAACTTAAATATCCAGCTAAAACCAGCTTAAGAGAACAGCCATTTTTTAGTTCTATTAGTTCTATTGTTTTTAGATGGTCTAAGCTGGGTTAGGTGGTTGAGCAACAGATCCTGCCTGGAAAGATCAAGTCAACCCATCTAAAGGTGATCAAGCTGTTTTTTGGAATATGGTAGCTGGTTTCTGATGGTTCAGAATGGTCTATCAGTCCAGCTACACCCACATGAGCTGTACCTTCTAACCCATCTTGGGCCAGCTCAAGACCAGTTTAGGGTAAAAGCCATGTTTTCAAGCTGGATTCAAGCTGGTGAGGACATGGCGGGGCAGGTAGACCATCTTGATCCATCAGAAACCAGCTTGTACTTACTAAAATATCCAGCTAAAACCAGTTTAAGGTAACAGCTATGTTTTGGATTATGTTTTTAGCTGGTATAAGCTAGTTTATGTGGTTGACCAACAAATCCTGACTGGAAAGAAACTAAATGAAGTGCATTTTTCTTAAAATAAATACAATTAAGTAAAGATATTCTTAAAACAAGAGTATTTTCCTTACCCCACTGGCAGATAATTTTACATGTTTTAAGCAAAATGCACTTAATTTAGTTTATTTATCCTGGAAACAAGACTAATTATCTTATGTCATTTTTCTTATCTAGTAAGTGCATCTTAATTTAATAATGTTTGTATATATGTTGACTATAAACAAGACAAAAACTAAGTAAGATAAGTCTTTTTTGTTGTTTTGTTGTTTCAGTGTAAGTAACTAAGTTACACAATTAGTTACTTTTTAAAAGAGTAAAGCAATATTGCAATGCATTACTTTTAAAAATGTATTTCCCCAGAACTGGTGCCAGTAAAGTACTTTTTGATGCGGACACAATGGGCATCATTTTGCTTTTCCAATAGAGGACTTTCTCACTCAATAGTGTCTGTAGGCGTCGTGTAAAACTGTCTGGCTGGTTGTCGTGTCCTGAATGTGAACTCGCAGGATGATGACATTTGTGTTCAGAACAAAACAACAGGCCGGTTATAAACCATCAGCCTGTTCTGAACGCTCTCTTAGACGACTGGAAAACACAGTACAACCAAACACATACAGAAACACGTAAAGGCCTCATTCTCATCTACACAATGTTGTAGACAGAGCATTTCCAACCTGCGGGAAATTGGTGTAGTATTGGTGAAATGAAGGTTAACCAATCCATTTTCCTACTGGATGGAAGTTCTTCATACCTCAAGACCAACAACGAGAAACTTATGTAATTCATTTCCAGACTCTTAGCAAACAGCTTCCTCTGAGAATATTCATGCTCTATTAATAAACAAAGTCGTGAAAGATGTTTGTGTGGCATGTTGAGCATGTCACGGTCATCTCCTCAAATGAAAGCGCAGCACCTGTCCTGCATCCAAACTAAACCAACACGGCATCAAAGCCCAATGTTTGTGTGACTGTGACTGACCTGGAGAAACACGCCGTGTTGTGTTTGCTTTAATATCCGCCAGACGTACGGATTACCTATAACACCATGGAAAATAAAAGCATGTGTGAGGAAGGTGAAAGTTATTTTGTGAATGTGGTGCTCAAGTCACATGTTTCAGTAAAGTGTTTACATCTGTTTTTGATCCAATACAGTGCTTGTTTTGAATGTGTTTTCCAATTCCATTACACTTGTTTTGATTTTAAATTTTCTAAAAACAAAACATAATACCAATAAAATGTACCCCAAAGCCAAAATTCTCAAAACACATCCTACTATAAATTTGTGCAACTCCTAAATGCTCAGGTTTCAAGACAGAGGAGTGGAGTGTGGAAAATATTAAGCGAATATGTTTGGGCTTTTTGGCCAGGTGTGTGTTTGTTTGTACTCGCAGGAACGTTTTATTTCTCTGATCAGTAATCTGGGGGATTTCCTCACGTGAACATTACAAAGGTTCAGACATTGCACTGAATATATCAAATATATATCACAAGCCTCTGAAAAACCCATGGGATCAATCCTAGTTTGGGAAGTAAAATGCTTCTAGTGTCAAATATCCATAAAGTACATGTAACATACAAAGTTTACACGACAGGCCAAGCATGAGGGTCGTTAACAATAGTAAATGACATTATACGTGCTTGGATGTGCTTTAAAGTGTGATTGCAGATAGAAATGTCATGTAAATGTCAGACGTAGATGAAGTTTGTAGATAAAGAGTGTTGCAGGAAATATTCATCAATGCAAAAAGTGATGTTCTTCCTCAAAACATTTGTTTTGTTTCGCAATATGAATATCTAAAGATTATACTGGAGATGCAAAATGGCATAAGATATCAAGTCTTGATTTCTAAAGAAAAAGGATCAAAATAAAGTGTTTTTTATACTTAAAACAAGAAAAATGAAAAACAAGATCTGTCTATAGTATCTATCTAAATGTTGATACAATTTGAAATATTAAAATAGAGTGAAATAAGATTTTCGAGTAAAATTTTGTCTTAAATCTTTTTTTTTATTATCATTATTATGATAATAAATGCACATTTATTTCAGTTTCAGTTTTTGAGTTTTGAAAGTTTTCGTGTTTGGATATTTGAGGTAAGACATTCAAGGGCGGGTTTATGGGATGATGGGGCGTAGTGATCCCGACTGTTACATCACAGTCGGTGTTATGTTCTGATTCGCCTGTTTTTCAGTGGTCTTTTTTAAGAAGAAGGAGGAAACTATGGTGTCTGAGGCTCACTGTGTGTCATTTCCATGTATATGGCTTACAACTGTTATTATTTAACTATGCCAAGGTAAAGACAGTTTTTCATTCTATGGCACCTTTAAACTACTGTGCATTGAATTTATTTAATACACGAGTTTCACAATTTGAGTTGAATTACTGAAATAAATGAACTTTTTCACGACATTCTAATTTATTGAGATGCACCTGTATGTGCTGAACACATCCGAATAGTGCTTAACATCTGAGTGTAATTACAGCAAACGCAGCATTTCTTGAGTTTGACATCATGTATACATGCAAACCTCTTTTCATCGTCCCTGGGCTGCATCTGAATGCACGGGATCTCGCCGCAAGATCTTGCAACCATTAAGGGTGATTTCAGAAATGTCCAAACTGGGGGAATTTTATAGCACTTTAAAAGATGCCTTTCTCACGTGCTTTCCATCTCAGACTCTTGTGTCATTGGTTACACAACCCTAATGAAGTTCACATGAGGGTGTGATCAGTGACTGTGGAGGAGGGCGACACACCTGCACAAATCACTCACATATTCACACGCACTCACTGACACTGCAGTCAGATTTATAGCAGGAGAAGTCATGTTTATTCCTGTTAGCATGCTTATGAGAAAGAACATTTCCAGAACAAATCTCCAAATATTTTTCAATCAAAATGACAT
>CM049799.1:16064705-16069705 GCA_027422405.1 Ptychobarbus kaznakovi | reverse complement strand
GCAATTCGCAGGGCTTCAGTGACTGAGAGTAGCACCGTCTCAGTCGAATGGCCACTCCTGAAACCTGACTGTTTAGCGTCCAGTTTGTTATTCTGTGAAAGAAACAATGAGACCTGGTTGAAGACAACTCGTTCGAGTGTTTTGGCAATGAATGTAAGGAGAGAGACAGGTCTGTAGTTTTATATAAGAGAAGTGTTTAATGTAGGTTTTTTGAGCAGTGGGGTTACCCGAGCCTGCTTGAATGCAGTGGAGAAGATGCCTGTGAGGAGCGATGTGTTGATGATGTGTGTGAGTGCTGGTAAGAGTGTGGGAGAGATTGCTTGGAGATAAAGAAAACTTAGTTTGTTTTCTTGCAGTGCAGAATTACAGTATTGTCTTCTGATTCCAGGACTCAAAGGAGCATCTCGGTGAGAAACCAGGCGAGGTTGCCTCTCACATTTGGTATCCATTTTCCCTCTCCTTTGACTTCGATCAGGACAAAAGCTGTTTGTTCTTTTATTGTTTTTTCATTTGGCCGCTTCACTCATCGTCCGTCCGTCCGCTCGCTGCTGAAAAGTCCACGGCTGTGTTCTTTGGAAGCTGTTTATCATCAGTGAAAGGGAGCGGGCTGAGTTACTCTGAAGGAAAATCATAAACACAGAGGAGCATTTAGGCCCGGCCAAGCTGGTGGCTGTACCCACAGTGCTTTGTGCTGTGCTGGTTTAGGTTTCGGCCTTGGGTTTATTTGTTAACACCATTATAAATGCTTGAGCCTGGATCCCTTGAACCTGCGTCCAGGAGAATGATGTCTGAAGCTTTAAATAACGGTCGTCTTTGATCAGCGCTCTGCTGCCAGCGAGGATATATGGGCATAAATAAACCGCTATAAACTTCAGCATGAATGCATCGCTGCCCGTAATATGGAGGCTTTGAAACTTTAGTTTAAAAAGCTAATATTTTCCATCCATTAACAATATAAACCTGAACTTACTAAAACCATGTAGTGAAAGTCCAAGTGTTGCATGAATGTATCACACCTCATAACCTTTTGTGCCTTGAAAGGGAACATTGAAGAAAATGCCAAATATGTGGCATTTAGAGAAAATCTGAGCATGCTCTTCACTGTCTTCTTGCTTTGGAACAACATAGGCCTGCAGTGAAGAGTATTAAACGGCAGTATTTTAATATTTCAATATAAATAGTTGTCTGATAAACCTAGCATTGTATATTAGAAATGTTTGGCTCTTTGATTAATTGTTTTTGTTCCTCTTTTGTAAGTTGATTGTGATGAAAGAATCTGCTTAATGCATGTAAATGTCTATGTATATTTTGTTTTATATTTTGTTGTTTTTTTGAATTGAAAAGTTTTTTTGCAATTTAGTTTTTTTAAATACTGTATATCATTTAATATTTATTTTATATGGTTTAGTTATTTTAGTATGTCAAATTTAAGTAAACGAAAATGAGAAATGTTGTCTTGAAAACGAGCTGAAATACTAATAAATTGTATTAATGTTTATTTTATTTTATTTTATTAATTACATTTTTATGGTTTAAAATAGTTTTTTTAAGATACTATTATAGTTTTTATCATTTAATATTTTGAATCAGTTTTATTTTTAGAATTTATGTTTCTATTTTGATTTTTTTAAGTTTGTTGTGTGATTTTGTAATATTTATAGTTTTTTTATATTTTTGTTCATTTTTTATACAATTTCTGTTTTAGTTCATAAATGAGAAATGTTGCAACTAGCTAAAATAAAATAATTGTTTAATATATGTTCGTTTTTTTAATTTCCTGTTATTTCAAGTAACAAAAAAATGTTTTATAGTTGATTTATTTTTATGTTTTGTTATTGAAATTTTATTTTAGTTAATTGATTTATTATTGTATTTTAATAATAACAAATATTATAAACTAAGTGGGGTGCAGGTTTAAAAACAGTATTGTTGTCAACTCATGAAGCATGTTGAGTTCATTGAGGGGAAATCCAGTAATCATGTCATAAATATGGTTTTAATAAAGGATCCTGTATGTCTACAGCATTACTGTTCCCTCCTGAAACAGCTCATCCCAGCCTGAGGTGGTTAGTTGCTCTCCAGCCTGGCCAGACGGGTTGGTTTTGATGGTTTTAATGGGGTTTGGGGCACTCGAGGTCCGATGGTCAGTCTGGGAACCCAGATAAACCAGCAAACAACCTCAAGATTTTTGATTTCAGCTGATTCAAAAACACAATCATTGATTAGAAAACAGGAAGCAACAGCAATACTGTATTACATTATAGTACAGTATAAGTGCAAATGATTTGGAAGTCAAATAATGCATCAAGAGTTCCAGTTCACCTGTACTAATATAGAAACTGTAGTCAGCTTCAAACACATTTCATCCAATCAGAATTCAGAGTCAGAACTATAATGCATACTGTACGTTGGAAAATATAATAAGTCATCTGCACATAGCATTTACACAAAACGCACACACTATACGCACCAAATCCAGCAGAAATAGAGCTACAACAGCGTTTGGTTTTCCATCGAGAAGCCGTAACGTGAAGAGGTCACGCAGACGTTCATCTGTCCTCAGTGAACCAGCGAACAGAAGAAAGAGAAACTGCTGAAGGGTAAAGAAAACCTCCAAGTGTTCACATAGGGTTAGTGGTTTGACAGAGAGACGGAGGTCAGATATGAAGGATTTCTGCGGGTGCTGAGTCTGATTTCTACTGTATGTTATTGCTGTTAACCCTGTAAAGCTTGCTGTATCGTATTTGATAGGTTTCTAAATGATCATCATGATCAAACTTCTCCATGTCTTCTGTCTTCTGATCGATAGTTTATTTTAGTGTAATTGTAGAAACGCTTCAGAGTGGTTTTGATCAAGTAAGCGTCAGAATAACTGCAGTCATATCTCCAGATGAACACTTTCTGAAGCAGCTCAGCTTTACTTGATTCTCCATCAATCATGTTTTACTCTCAAATCTGATCATCAGGATCTTTACTTTCACTGAATGATCTTCATCACATCTTCATCTCTCAATCAGCATTGCATTATATGTTTGGATCATTCACATCTCATCTTACGAAGACATATTGTTGGAGATATTGAGCGATATTTAGATATTTTATGTCAGAATCCGCTGAACTGTTATAAAGATCTCATTGATTTACATAACAAGCATCAGAATTCCATCACATAAATATCAGCATCTGTGTACAAATTGGATATTTTGACTATATATATAAATGAGCGCTCAGTGGCCTGTAACGAATAGCAGCGGCACTGTATGCATATATAGATGTGTGTGTGTGCGTGTGCGTGTGTGTGTGTCTGTGTGTGCGTGTGTGTGTTTGTGTGTGTGCGTGCGTGCGTGTGAGCAGGAATGTGAAGTGATGTCATGGCGTGTGTCTGGCTCATGTGGGTGGACAAGAGCTCATGAGAGTCATTATTATCATAGAGGCCAATGAGAAATAAATTATGTTGAGGGCTCATTAATTATAAAGACACTTGTGTAAGTGCAAGCAAAACACACCGTCCTGAGATCTGAGAGACCATGGAGCTCTTTGGTGAAAATCATTTTAATAATGTAAAAATCTCTTCAAGAACCCTTCAATTGTAAAAACTGCATGACTGCATATACAGTGAGGAGGATGTGAAATAATGTAAGAGTAATATGATAGAATAAGGAAATAGGATAATGCTTAACACTTAATTAATAACATCTCAATTGTTTCTCCTATCCTACTTTTTGGATGTATTTCCAAAAAAAGAAGAAGAAGAAAAAGCTGCAAGATACCAAAGTCTTAAAAAGTGTTCATTAAATTCTGATAAAAATCTTCTTTTGTGTTCTCAGAAGAAAGGCTTTCAGGTTTGGAATGAATTGAGGCAGAATCATTGATGACATAATGATCACTTTTTTGGCTGAACTATCACTTTTAATTCTCAAATTTAGCCCTTACAATACATTCATAATCTATATATTATTTTCGCATTCCGGGTCTGTTTTGGACCCGAAGAATCATAGCTTTTTCAACTAAACCATTTTGTATCTGACAAGCAACCATGTTATTACCATGTTTTTACTGTATTAACCCCTTTTTTATTAATAAAAAATTAAGAACTCATTTACAATTTCAAATTGCACTTGAACCAAACTATATATATAGAAGATTTAACACCACTAGAATGAATGGAATTAAATTAATTTGAATTCAAAAGTAATGATTGTTCAAAAATGAACAAAATAAAGAAAAGTTATAAATGTTTCATGCTTCAGTGGTTCATCAATAGACATATATATTCATGTTTGTCAACAAAATTCAGTCCCAAAAGTGTGTGAGATATGGAGAAAAGATTTATTTTAAAAAGGCGTTTTGACACTCATATAACTTTATAAATCATTTAACAAAAAGTATTTTGGACACTTAATGGCTCTCCATACATAACCGGGTCGAAATGACCTGAACACAAAAATCTGTAAACATTTTAAATGGTGATATCATGTAAAAAAATAACAAATACAAAAATACAATTTTAAAACATCTGGGGAAAAGGTGTGTATTTTCAGTGTTTTAAAGCATTTGCAAAGTTGTATTCCCTCACTAACAGCTATGCATTTTTTGAATGTTTTGCATCTCTTCCAGGTCAAAACGGCCCTGAATGCGTCATGAGCGATAAAGATTAAACTCTGAATATAAATGCAGGATTTAAGACCGAGAGACAGAGAAGAAAGTGTGTCAGAGCAGACGTGGCGTTCGCGACCGAGTCCAAATCTCAGTCTCAGTAAAATGTGATGTGTGTGTGACACAGATGTTACTTATTAAAACCATCTGAGAGCATTTCAGAAACACAGAACTGATCTATTTCATCTTCATTAGGGTCCCGAGACCACCCGAGTGCATTTACACCCAACATCATTGATGAACTAGAGAATTGTTTGGGTGTGTGTGGTTTTGGATGATTATTGAAGATACTAATAAAGAAAGAAAAACTATTACATGAAGAATTATATTCATCGAAGGAATCA
>CM049799.1:16013254-16064605 GCA_027422405.1 Ptychobarbus kaznakovi | reverse complement strand
GTGGTTTGGGACGTGGGTGTGTGGTGGGGTGTGATGTGTGTGATGTGTGTGCGTGTGATGTGTGTTGTGTTGTGTTGTGTGTGTGTGCGTGTGATGTGTGACGTGTGTGTGTGTGTTGATGTCGTGTGTGTGTGTCCGCTGTGGATCAGATCAACCCGAGCGGGAACGGATGCATCCGCGGCTGGAATCTGATGAATCAGGGACGTCCTGGAGTGAAGGAGGTGATTCAGCAGAAGGAGAGCAAGCACTGTTATGTGTAGAAAGGAGAAAGGCTCGTTCTTCAGCGGCGGAGGCCTGGCGCGCTTCGACATCGAGTACCGTGAGTGAGTTCAGATCGGTCCGGAACGTCCTCGCAGAAATAATATACTGTTATAGAATCTATTAACATTTAGAATCAGCTTTTTTTTTTTATATTTATTTATATTTACATTTTATTAGTCATTTTAATCATTATTATTTAGTTTAGTAATTGTATTATTTTTTATTAATTATTATTATAATTATTATACAAAATACATTGAATTTTTACTATTCCCTTTAGTGTTTATTAAATGTTATGAATATTTTTTGTTTTGTCATTTCTATAAGTTTTTGTTATTTTTACATTTCAATACAGATTTAATTAAATATTTAAATATAAATATATACATTTATAGATAGATGGATAGCTTTACAGTAATAAACAGTGTTTAATGCTGCAGTTATGCATCAGAAGCTTGCACAATTTATGTTAATTATGGAGCATCTCAGAGGCAGCTCTACAGAATGACTAGTGTGAATGAATAAATTAAGCTACGTTTTGTTGATGAGGTGTGTGTGTGTGTGTGTGTGTGTGTGTTGTGTGTGTGTGTGTGTGTGTGTGTGTGTGTGTGTGTGTGTGTGTGTGGTGCGTGTGCGCTGCGTGCGTGTGCGCGTGTGCGTCTGCGTCTGTGTGTGTGTTTTCTCTGGCAGGACAGCTCTCTCTGGATGCTGGATGTTGTGTGAGCATCCGTTCCGTCCAGCAGCACGGTGTGTGTTTGCTCTGGTCAGCAATGCTCTGTCCCGCTGTCTGTTGCCGTGGTGACGCGAGACCGGATGATGCGGTAACTAGGGTTGGGCATCGTTTGAATTTCATCGATTCCGAGTCTTATCGATACCAATGTGTCTAAAAAATGTATTGTCAATGATTCAATGACTCACTCAAGATTAACTCGTTTCATTACTGGACGAATCAGTGTTTTTGTTTTTGAATTTAAAGAGATGATATCGTCTGCTGGTGTGGACGCAAATATCTTTATCGTATTGGTGTGAATGGAGCTTACACTGATAGCACACATACATCACAGAGATGTCTATTTGACGTCTGCATTTACATCTGCAAGATGCTCATCTGCAATACGTCTAATAGGACATTTCCTTTAAGTGTCAATTAGACGTCTATTAGATTTCTTTAAGATGTTGTCTTACAGGCGTCTGTCAGATGTTATACACAGCAGATGCTTTCCAGACCAAGTGATGTTTAATAGACATCTTGCAGACGTTCGTGTTCGTTCGTAATCTCTGGCTGTGTTTCCAGGATCTGCAGGTGTTTGTGGACGGCGGTGTGTGTGTGGCGACGCTGCAGTCTCTGATGCTGTGTTATCCGGAGCGGATGCTGGTGGAGATGAGAGCGTCGGCCGATGGATCCAGATCTCGGCAAACTCCTCCAGCGTGTCTTACAGCGACTCCGAGACGCTCAGCGCGGCTCTAAGCAGACTCTCCAGCGCCATGCAGGCCCCCAGCATCCACACATACATCGGGGACTGCCAGGTCTCTCAGCTGCTTCACTTCAGTTTTAGATGCTCACTAATGTAGTGATAATCCATGGGATTGTTGATGGGTCGGATTCCCAGGGAATGCAAGACCTGATGTATACCTTCAAGAGGTCATCAGATGCCCAGTTGATATGATTCTTTAGAGTTTTAATGAAAAGTCTATAACATACTTTGGTTCAAAAATTATCAATGGTAGTGTAAAACAACACCGTTTTTACCTGTTTACAGCAAGCTGTTTTGTTGCATGCCCCTTTAAATGCTAATGTGCTTTACTGACTCCGCCCCTCTCTTTCCCGAGCTGCTCTCTGAGAGACTGTTAACTTTAGCTGCATTGAACTTGCTAACTAGCACATTATTAGGAAGGCGATTTGCAAAGATTCATAAAAATAACCTTATACTCCTTCTGTAGGTGAGGCTGGATCACGAATGATTCACCCAAACATAGACATCAGTTCAAACAACACGTAAAAGTGAATTTTCCATCCAATGACCCTTCCCGGTGTTGTTCTCATTATCTAAAACCATGAAAAACATTTTCGTTAAAATAAAATTACCTGAAATGAAATGCAAAAATGTATTCCTTCTAGTCAGAATTTAATTTACTTTAACTCGATGTCCTAAAAGAACTAAAAACGATATAGCCAAGTTTAATATGAAATGACACAAACACAACAAAATTTAAAGTAAAACTAAAACTGAAACTATAACTAAAATAATTAAGTCAAATATTAATGAAAACTATAATAGCATCTCAATGATAAACAAAATAACATTGTTGCTTTGGATTAATGCATACATGTAAATAAAAAAACTACAGTATCTCACAGAAGTAAAGTACACCCTCACGTTTTTATAAATATTTTATTATATATTTGCATTGATAACACTGAAGAAATGAGACTTTGCTACAATGTAAAGTAGTGTGTACAGCTTTTATAACAGAGTAAATTATGAAAAATAACTCAACACACAGCCATTAATGTCTAAACCGCTGGACACAAAAGTAAGTACGCCCCATTTTTTTGCTGTCTTTCATGTTATATTTAATCTTCATATTACAACAGTAAAAAAACAAAATATAAAAAGCATCAGCAGCAACAACACAAATATTAGCAATAAGCTAAATAAATGTAGAATGTCTAATGTTTTGAAATGGAAAAATAAATAAAGGACAGAGTTATATCAACTTCATTTTAACTAGTTTTAGTAAGTTTATACGCTGTTTAATAGACCTATAGAGTCAAGAATAATCACGGATCATGTTAATTCACTGAATAATATTCTCTGGAATATTGGAACATAACATCATATTTTATTGCATTTCTCAACTGAATGTTATCAGCATTATTATAATGTTTTTGGTCACTCTAGATTATGAATTGCCTGCTGATAGTGCGGTTTATCTATGCATTAACACAGAACTATACTCAAACTGCGATCGCTCATGGAGATAATAAATAATTAATTTCCATAGAGGTGTATTTATTTAGATGTTTATTAGCTAAATTATGGTTATATGGTAAATGTTACTATAATTTAGCAATATGAAGTGGCTCCACGAGACTAATGATGAGCAAATATAGAACAGAGAAATAATTAAATTCAGCGATTTTATTTTCAACATGTGCTCATTCATGGTTGTGTTGTTTAACTCATGCAAAGTTACGTCTTTATCGGGACAGGACTCCGTGAGTTCCTCTATATTTCTTAGAGTCAAGCTGCATAAACTACATATCAGGCATTTATGTAATGCATCTAATTTGTGCATTAATGGCTGTTATGTTAAATAAAGTTTACTATCTACAGCGAATCAAGTACATGCACGCCGTTGTTGTTGTCTCGTCTCCCCTCAGACGTGCTGCAATGGTGCATTTATCGGTGAATCCGATATTACAAAACCGATATCCGATTATGATCAAATGCTTAAATATCGGTACATCGATATATCGGTCGATCTCTAATCATTATATGCTTAAACATTACGATTTGTAATTACTAGAGTAGTCAAACCTGTTCATTAGAAGGGGGTGCCAATACTTTTGGCGAAATATTGTAGCTTGCCTTGAGGTTAGTAAAACATGGGCTAATGAAATTTGTGATGAACTAACCCTTTAAACGTCTCGTAGCGTGACGGAGATGATGTTTTATGTCTTTCTCCGTGTGCAGATCTGCCGCTGTCCCGTCACTCCGGTCTCGGCTTCTACCACGGCTGTCTGGAGATCAGTGTGAACGGACGCAGCTGGACTTCGACGAGGCGGTCCGTAAAGACAACAGCATCAGGTCTCACTCCTGTCCTCCCGTCTCCGTCCCGGACCCAGCCGCTCTAGACAGGAAGTGACATCACCGCCAGAGCCGCCCCGGTCTCTGACACATGACTCCGGGTTCTTTGTGTTTTTAATTGATCCGCTCATTAGTCGATGATGACTAACCTGTGAAGGAGCTAGTGAGCCTCTATTTAAAGACGCCTTGTATAATAACACTAATTTGATTGCGATGTGAATGTTTAGTTGGATATTAAACACTAGTGATGCATTAATTGTTGTAATAAAGCATGAAAAATGCAGCTTGTTGTTGTTGTTGTTATGGAAACACAAAAATCCCATCTTAGACACTAATGAGAGTGTTTTAACGGTTAATTAACGCTTACCTTTGACTTATATGTGGTCCTGAGGAAAACCAGGGATTATGAAATCAGTTTCAGGTCCCATTAGTTAATGCATTAACGAGCAATGAGCAATACACCCGTGACAGTATTTATTAATCTTTGTTAAAGTTATTAATAAAAATACAGCTCTTTATTGTCAGTTCAATTCAGCTCAGGTCCATTAAATATTAAAATTCAAATGTATATATTTTCAGATGAATGTATTGGCAGTTCAAATGAACAATAAATAATAGGATTAATAAATGCTTTAGATGAATTTCCCATAAATAAATACCTCATTCGTTCATTCAAGTGTTTTTTAATTGTGAATATATCAGCTCTGTAAAATCATTTCAATAGTCTAATATTTTTTCTAATTATGCTTGTTATTTTGTATCTAGTTCTATATTTTCTCTGCTGGAAAATCTAGTATTATTTCTATAATTGTTCTATATTTCCATATCAATTTCTATATACTTTAAATCTTGTTCTATTTATGCATTTTTCTATATTTAGTTCTATTTATGCATTTTTCTATATTTAGTTCTACTTATGCATTTTTCTATATTTAGTTCTATTTATGTATTTTTCTATATTTAGTTCTATTTATGTATTTTCCTATATTTAGTTCTGTTTATGTATTTTTCTATATTTCGTTCTATTTATGTAGTTTTCTATATTTAATATCTAGCTCTACTTGTGTAATTTTCTATATTTCTATATTTAGTTCTATTTATGTATTTTTCTATATTTAGTTGTATGTATGTATTTTTCTATATTTAGTTCTATTTATGTTTTTCTATATTTAGTTGTATTTATATTTTTCTATATTTAATATCTAGCTCTACTTGTCTAATTTTCTATTTCCATATTTAGTTATATTTTAGTTTTTCTATATTCAGTTGTATTTATATTTTGTCTATATTTAATATCTTGCTCTACTTGTGTAATTTTCTATATTTCTATATTTAGTTCTATGTATTTTTCTATATTCAGTTCTATATTCGTACGTAAACCAGTCAGTATCTGGTGTGACCACCATTTGTCTCACGCAGTGCAGCACATCTCCTTCACATAGAGTTGATCAGGTTGTTGATTGTGGTCTGTGTAATGTTGGTCCACTTCTCTCAATGGCTGTGTGAAGTTGCTGGATATTGGCAGGAACTGGAACACGCTGTCGTATACGCCGATCCAGAGCATCCCAAACATGCTCAATGGGTGACATGTCCGCGTGAGTATGCTGGCCATGCAAGAACTGGGATGTTTTCAGCTTCCAGGAATTGTGTACCGATCCTTGCAACATGGGGCGGTGCATTATCATGCTGCAACATGAGGTGATGGTCGTGGATGAATTACACAACAATGGCCCTCAGGATCTCGTCACAGTATCTCTGTGCATTCAAAATGCCATCAATGTACATAACATACGCCTGTCCATACCATAACCCCACCGCCACCATGGGCCACTCGATCCACAACGTTGACATCAGGGAACCACTCACCCACACGACGCCATACACACTGTCTGCCATCTGCCCTGTTACAGTGAAAACCAAGATTCATCCGTGAAGAGAACACCTCTCCAAAGTGCCAGACGCCATCGAATGTGAGCATTTGCCCACTCAAGTCGGTTACGACGACGAACTGCAGTCAGGTGGAGACCCGATGAGGACGACGAGCATGCAGATGAGCTTCCCTGAGACGGTTTCTGACAGTTTGTGCAGAAGTTCATTGGTTATGCAAACCGATTGTTGCAGCAGCTGTCCGGTGGCTGGTCTCAGACGATCTTGGAGGTGAAGATGCTGGATGTGGAGGTCCTGGCTGGTGTGGTTACACGTGGTTGTGAGGCCGGTTGGATGCCTTTGGAGATGGCTCATGGTAGAAAATGAACATTCATTACACGGACAACAGCTCTGGTGGACATTCCTGCAGTCAGCATGACAATTACACGCTCCCTCAAAACTTGCGAAATCTGTGGCATTGTGCTGAGTGACCGGTGTAATATACATATTATAGTGCAAAATATATTTTCTTCCTTATTATTTATGTCTTGTTTTCTAGCATAAATATCAAAAAAATCTTGCATCAGGATGCATTTACTTGACAAGTAAAAGACTTAAATATGTATTGTTTTCTGAAAATTATTATGCACATTTTGTTAGTTTTTGCTTTAAAAAATAGACAAAATGGGGTAAGAAAAACATAATTAATGATCATACATTAAGACATAAATACGAAGAAAGAAAATTATTTTTTGCAATATATAACATTCTTTAAAGTATAAAGTAAATACAAAACATTGATAGAAATATATAGGCCTATATGGAATATGTATTTTATACATATATAGGCCTATATGTTTCTATTATTTTGTATTTAGTATTGTATCAGGTCTTTGTTTGGAAGATACTGTTATTATAAAACAATGCTCTACTTTTGACTTTTTGTTCACTAGATCTGCGTTTCTGATGATGTTTGTGATGAGAGATATATACAGTGTGTTTTACAGATGGACACGAGTTGACCTGACCTCGATGTTGCATAAAGAAACACGGGAAACAGGAAGAGAGTGAAAAACAAGAGAGCGAGCGAGGTAAACACTGAGGAAAACAGCTGCAGGAGAAGAATGTAACCTCACATCCGTAAGAACACAGACTGTCAATCAACAAACACCCTGATTAGAAAACTAGATCTGTTCCTCTGAAACACGCTCTCTATCACTGCCTGACCAACAGAGACTTCACAAATCAACATTCGGGACACATACTCGGATGTTTTTAAATGCTTATATCGACGAAGACCTCATGAGACAGACATTAACCCTGTGTATGCGAAAGTTTGTGAACCCCTTGAAGAATCTGTGAATAAGTTATTTATTTAGTACTGTCCTGAGTAAAATATTTTACCTTAAAGATGTATATAGTCCACAAGAAAAGATAACTATAGTTGAAATTATTAAATAACCCCGTTCAAAAGTTTGTGAACCCCTCGAAGAATCTGTGAATAATTGTAACAAAATTAGCGAGATCATACGTTATTTATTTAGTACTGTCCTGAGAAGATATCTTACATAAAGATGTATATAGTCCACAAGAAAATAAAAAACAATAGCTGAAATTATTACATAAACCCGGATCAAAAGTTGTGAATAATACTGGTTCTTAATACTGTGTTGTTACCTGATCCACGACTGTTTTGTGATGTTGTTCATGAGTCCCTTGTTTGTTCTGAACAGTTAAACTGAGCTCTTATCTTCAGAAAAATCCTCCATGTCCTGCTGATTCTTTATTTTTCCAGCATCTTTTCCATATTCGAACCCTTTCCAGCAGTGACTGTATGATTTTGAGATCATCTTTTCATGCTGAGGACAACTGAGTGACTCAAACACAACTATTAAAAAAGGTTCAAACATTCACTGATGCTCCAGAACGAAACACGATGCATTAAGAGGGTAAATTGTTCTTAATTTGTCTTCGGGAAACATGCAAGTGTGTTCTGTTGCTTCTGAAGGGCATACTAAATGGAAAAACAAATAAATATTTCAACAAAATAAGAAATATTTGGATATCTTCATCCCATTCAAAAGTTTTCACCCCCCACCTTTTATGGCTCATACAGTGAGAATAGGGAGGAAAAACAGCTCACTGTTATTCAGTGACTCAAACTGAGATCTTTATAACAGTACAGCAGAGACTGACATAAAGTTATCTAAATATCAATCATCATCTCTAATAATATGAATGAGTAAAATGAGATTGAAATGATCCAAACATATAATACAATGCTGATTGAGAGATGAATAAATAAACGCTCCACAAAAGCTCTCGCGTTTGAACATGATCTTTTCCACAGAATTATGTTGAAATCCATGATGTCACTTAAAGGAACAGCCATCATTCCCTCACGTCTTCTGTCTTCTCACTGGAAATGTTTTGCTCTCAAATCTCTCTCTCTTCTCTCTCTCTCTCTCTCTCTCTCTCTCTCTCTCTCTCTCTCTCTCTCTCTCTCTCTCTCTCTCTCTCTCTCTCTCTCTCTCTCTCTCTTCTCTCTCTCTCTCTCTCTCTCTCTCTCTCTACGCAGGTAGAAATATCTCCTAAGTGCATAAAAACAAAAAGCATGATGGGAAACCACTTGATTGGGACACAGTTTAGCGCTCGATGGCTTCGAAGCGGATTGTAAATCACTTTATTAATTCTCCATCTAATTATTGCCTGTGTCACATATGCATATTTTTTATACAGCTGTAGAGTAAATAATGCACAAATCCGTACATAAATCTTCTGTTCCAGATTCATACACATTATTATTATTATTAAGTCTAATTTAAATGTTTTTGTTCTCATGTCAGATATGCATGTATACGTGCACCAAGAGCTTCTTAAAAACCACAACAATTTCCTCGTGTGTTTACGCACACTTGAATAAAACTGATTCCGTGTGTACATGAATACTGTGCACTTTTCATTTACCCAGGTAACTAATTCAAGTAATGATTACGTTGTTTTGAAATGACAATTCATTTATCTTATTATTTTGTATTATTATTTACTTAATAATTTTAAGGCAATGGGTTTCCAATTTTTTTTTAAGTTAAGTGAACTTGACAATTAACTTAACTTATTATTATGTACTTAATAATTTTAAGGAAATGGGTTTCAAATTTTTTTTTTTTTAATTGAACATGACAATTAACTTAACTTATTATTATGTACGTAATAATTTTAAGTATATTTAACATTTTGAATTTAAGTCAACTTATCACTCTTTACAGTGTGGGTCAAAAATGTTTCATAAAACATTCCAGGAATGTATTTATGCTGTTTTGAGAACATTATGAAAGACCAGATAACGATGAACGTTCCGTTACTGGAAGAATATTACACCAAAGTTCCGAGGACATTCCCTGATATCTAGAATATGAATGTTTGGTTACTTTGTCATGCAACTGTTTTTTTTTGTGAAATAAGTGCATAATATGTCTATTTAAAGTGCAGTTAATGTTGTAAATATGTAAAGTAGCACACACATATAGTGTTACGGCTAGGGCTAATCTGTAAGATTTAATGAGTAATAATTTAATTTCATGCGTAAATGAGATTTCAGTCTGTGTATTAGTGTAGAAGCCTTTTATGAAATGCATTTGTCCTTGTTTAACGGCTCTAGCCTAGTAAAAAACAATATATTTAAAATACCTTTATTTCATACGAAGTATGGTTAAAATCTATTATAATATTTACTGATAGAAAACAATGCACTTTTCTTAATATTAAGTCTAAAATGTGTTTTAATGTTGTATTTATGAGGGTTGTATTTAAATGCAAAATATTTGAAGTACAGCCTAGTTCAACTTTAGCAATCAAGTACACTAAGCAGACTACTTCCGCACAATTAAAAGTGCTTTAATTAGTCGTTCCAATTTAGCAGACTTAAGTAAATACCAGATTAGCGTAGCCTACCAAAAGTACAATTGCAGAGCGTTTTATTAAGTGCATAAATATGAAAATGTATTTGTAGTATGCTTGGCATGTATTTCAAACACATTTGAGTATATTTAGGGTTCAGCCTGAACATTCTGCTGAGCTTCTCTTTTTGTGTTGCACTGACACAAAGTCACACAGGCTCTGAAGGACACGAGGAGGGCAAGTAAATGATAGCAGTGTTCATTTTTGGGGTGATCTATGGCTTTAAATGGATCTTTTCCCAGAATGTACTGCAGTGATCTGCTATTGCAGAGGAAGATTATGCAGACTGCATAGGGAACTCCCTACGCACCGCGACTTTCACCAATAAACCGACGAATCTGCTGCTCACGATTAGAGAGAGAGAGAGAGAGAGAGAGAGAGAGAGAGAGAGAGAGAGAGTTGAATGTGCTGCAGACACGCTCGTGCTCGGCTTTGAATGTCACGGATCAGTGCGGGATTCTGATCCAGAACCAGCGAAAGTTTGACGCAGAACCAACATGAGAGAGTCCGTGTGGATCTGCTGCTTCGTCCTGCTGTGGACCGGCTGCTCCTCGCAGCGTAAGTACGCCGAACGAGCCCTTATTCCCGTGCAAGCAGTGTCCACTAACTAGTAGAAGTTGAGAGTTTCTGCTGTTTCCAGTGTCCGTGTCTCCGAAGGAGGCGAGCGAGTTCCTCCGCAGACACCGGAGAGCGAACCAGGTGTTCGAGGAGACCAAGCAGGGTCACCTGGAGAGGGAGTGTGTGGAGGAGAAGTGCACTAAAGAGGAGGCGAGAGAAGTGTTTGAGAATGACCCTGAGACGGTAAGAGGAATACTAACTAACTAGTGTGCGCTACTGTCCTGGGTGCTCTGGATTCCTGCTAATGTTTGATGCGCAATTAATCGTCCACTTCTGTAATCATTGTGTCTCCTAGTTAGTGTGCCCTTAATTATGCTCACTAACTAGTGCAACCGCGATTAATTGGTTTAGTTAATGCATTCGACTCCAACTTATTTTTGATGTGATCTTTCATCCTCATCGTCCTCTACTGTAATAATAATGTCGACCCCTAGTTAGTGTGCACTCAATGATGCTCACTAACTTGCGCTGCCGAGATTATAATCAGTTTAGTCGATGCATTCAACTCCAGCTTATTTCTCATGTGATCTTTCATCCTCATCGTCCTCTTCTGTAATGATAATGTGGACCCCTAGCGAGTGTACACGCGATGATTATCCCTAACTAAACTAATGACTAATTAACTAGCATGCGCTGCTGCCACGATTAATCGGTTTAGTCAACATGCTGAATTCCAATTGATGTTTGATGTGATCTGAGAATTGACCTCTTTAGTAATGATTGTGCCACTCCCTAGGTAGTGTGCATTCGGTGATGCTCACTAACTATCAAGCATGCTTCTACAGCGATAGACCATTTTAGTCAATGCACTGGATTCCAGCTTTTGTTTGATGTACTCTTTCATCCTCATTGACTTCTGTGCTGCTCCTTAGTGTGCACTACATAGTCTCTAGTAGGGCTGCAGTGGTCCATTTGACAGGGAGCGTGTCCCATTTATAGAGCATGTATTATCAGTGAAATAAAGTGTTTGTAAACTCAATAGAACTCATGCATAATCATAAAGTCCCTGCACCAAACTAAGTTTAACGTACTATGGATGTAACAAAAAACACATTAGTTATTTCCATCAGAGCATCCTGCATTGATGCTATTAATACTGTCACATATTCCTGAGTCAGGTCAATAACACTGCAGGAATATGATTCCTCAAACACAGACTGTTCTCCTCTGGGAGCTCATATGCAAATGAGCCGCTCCGTGTGCCTTCTGATTGGTCCCTGAGGGGCGTGTCCCCGCTGTGATTGACAGCTGAGCCTGGAATGTGTTTTTGATACAGAATGAATTCCAGCGTGGCTGCGCATGTTCCCTGCATGCATCTCATGAATGTGCTGATTAGATTTAATCCTGTTTGCTCTGTAAATAAGGATTGGGAATGTTTGGGAAATGAAAGATTATGACGCCCTCATACTTTCTATTATTAGCTTGAACATGAGAATTTATGCATTCAACTTAAGACGCATGATTTTCTTCCGTAATCTTGTTTTCTAGTATAAATAACACTCTTGAATCAGGATGTATTTACTCGACAAGTAAAATAACTTAAGATATGTCTTGTTTTCTAATAAAAGAATTTAGTTTTTGTTAAAATATCTACCGATGGGGTAAGAAAAATATAGTTTAGCCTCTAAATTAAGATTATTTTTATTCTCCCATTAGCAGATATTTGTACTTGTTTTAAGCAAAAACTAACACAATTTGGATGATATTTTCAGAAAACAAGACAAAATATCTTAAGTCGTTTTACTTTACCCCTAGTTAGTGTGCACTCGATGATGCTCCCTAACTAACTAATGACTAATTGGCTAGCGTTCCCTGCTGCTGCGATTAATCGTTTAGTCGATGCACTTCGATTTTTCATCCTCATCGTCCTCTTCTGTAATGATAGTGTCAATCCCTAGTTAGTGTGCACTCGATGATGCTCACTAACTAGCGCTGCCACAATGAATCGGTTTAGTCAATGCATTCGACTCCAGTTAATTTTTTATGTGATCTTTCCTGTAAAAACACATTTTAGGCTTAATATTAAGAACTATGCATTGTGCACAAGTAGTACTCCATATGAAGTTGAATTCAAAGGTTTATATCAGTAAGTCTCTAGCGATATGTTAATAGATTTGTACCATTTAAATATATAGCTTTTTTACCATGAGGCGAGGTGAGACAAGGAGACGTGAAGCAGGTTTGCGTGTCAGAGATGTTGGATTTCCACTCGCTGCATGCATTATTCACCTGCAGCGCATGCGACCGGCTTCTCGGACGCTGCAGATTTCTCTCTGCAGTGTGTGTGACTGTGAGTGAGTCAGCATGGCACTTACCCATGAAACTAGTTTAAGAGTTACATGAGTTTAATGCACAGAGGACGTGACATCGATTAGCTCAGGGGTCACATATGAATCATTTGCTCTTATTAATGCTGTTGTAGTAATACTGCTGGGATATTAGTGTACATAATGGGACTCAAGTCTTGTGTAGTTTTACTCCACCTCATACCTTTGGTGTGTGTGTGTGTGTGTGTGTGTGTGTGTGTGTGTGTGTTGTGTGTGTGTGTGTGTGTGTGTGTGTGTGTGTGTGTGTGTGTGTGTGTGTGTGTGTGTGTGTGTGTTGTGTGTGTGTGTGTGTGTGTGTGTGTGTGTGTGTGTGTGTGTGTGTGTGTGTGTGTGTGTGTGTGTGTGTGCATCCTATCATACCATCTCAGAGACGAGACGAGACACATTATACACCCTCATGTAAGACTAACTATGGGCTTGACATGTCAGGACAGGACTGTCTGTGCAGTTCTCATGTGTCTTCATAACTAACCCAAACCTGTTATACTGTTAATACTCAGTCATTTCTCATCATGGCTCTTTGTCTTTTGTAGGACTATTTCTACCCGAAGTATCAGGGTGAGTCTCAACTCTTTTCTATGTGTTGTGATTGTGTTGTGACGAAGGTTGGAATGATTTGATGTCTGTATATTGAGCTGATGGTTTGCTGAATCATCTGCTGATGCTGATGGAGGTGTTTGATTCTCTTTAATGCTCCAGCGTGTATGGACAAGTTTGGAGACTCTGAGAAGAAGAAACGGATCTGATCACCTGCGTCCACAGTGAGTGACTCAGATCTATATATCATCCATCTATCTGTCTATCAATCTATCCATCCATCCATCCATCCATCCATCCATCCATCCATCTACTGTATCTGTCATTGTGTGCGTATTAGTGTTAGTGTGAGAGTTTGTGAGTCTGTGTGTGTGTGTGTGTGTGTGTGTGTGTGTGTGTGTGTGTGTGTGTGTGTGTGTGTGTGTGTGTGTGTGTGTGTGTGGTGTGTGTGTGTGTGTGTGTGTGTGTGTGTGTGTGTGTGTGTGTGTGTGTGTGTGTGTGTGTGTGTGTGTGTGTGTGTGTGTGTGTGTGTGTGTGTGTGTGTGTGTGTGTGTGGAGTGTGTGAGTGAGTGAGTGTGTGTGCGGTCTGCAGTGCGTTTGAAGCAGTGATCTGTTATTTTTATCTTTATAAAGAGCTCACGGTGACTTTGTTCTTGGTTCTGAACGTCTCGCTCCTCTCGTTCTCCTCCCGTCCCTCAGTAAATCAGGTTTGAAGTGTGTGTGAGCATCTGAATGAGTGAAGCCAGTCAGGTGTTTTTAAGCCGGTCAAGTGGGTGTGTGTGACGATCTTCATGACGTCTGCTGGAGGCTCGTCCTGCTCGACTCATTTCTGCTGATGCGGAGGCAGCCTCGTGCTGCGCTGTGATTGGTCAGTCTGTATCCGGCAGAATCCCTGAGTCAGAGCAAGAGATGCTGCGTCTCTGAGCTCTTCTCGTCTCGTGCACGGTCAGCAAACACATCAGAGATGGCCAGAGAGTCATCCGAACACAGAGCTCAAAGACTCGCTGGAGAAGAACTACAGTGTACTGTTCAAGTGCATGTTCTATAGTGTAACAGATTCATCAGTGGCGTTATTATAAACAACAACTAATGTCCTCAGAATCGTTCAGCACAATTAATAACTTGCTCCTCTTATATTTTCATCTGACGTCATCTAGACCATGTGGGATGTTCAATTTAACATTAACACTTTACAATAAGATCTCATTATTACACTGCAAAACAATATTTTCTTCCTTAATGTTTGTGTCTTGTTTTCTAGTATTAATTATTGAATCGGGATGCAAAACGACTTAAGATATTTTGTCTTGTCTTCTGAAAATATTATTAAAAAATATCTCCCAATGGGAAAAATCATATCCAAAATAAAAAAAATTGTTTACATGTTATGTGTGTACTGTGTATATTTATAATGTATACATGAATATGCACACATTCATGTATATATTAAATACTTTTTTATTTATATATTAAATATATTTGTATATAATATAAGTGTATGCATGTAAATATTTTCCAAATAAATACTGTATGTGTGTTTATTTATATATGCATAATAAATATACACAGTACACTTATAATATGTAAACAAAAACTTTTATTTTGGATGTAATTACTTATGCATTAACTAGCATTCACAAAAGATGAGCAAGGCAAAGCCATTTATACCATAAAGCACAATTATAAACGAGTTATTTGACTAATATACTGTACAATTATAAAACATATGGAAAAGGCAAATGTACACACAACTATTACGCAACACGTATGTATTATTGTTTAGTCTTTGTTCATATTAGTTCATAAAAATACAACTGTTCATGTTCATGTTAGTTCATTAAATAATATTAACACAACTTTTGATTTTAATAATGTATTAGTAAATGTTGAAATTAGCAACTAATGAAGTCATGCAGTGGTTCACACAGGCGTTTAATGCTGGTTAACACTCGCTGTTCTAGCTTGTGCTATTCTGAAAGATGTCTGGTACTTTGCATTACTAGCACTTCTCGTGTTTATTGCCTGTTTATGATGAATCACTTGTTGTATTCTTAATTTGCTTTGGATAAAAACCATCTGCTAAATGAATAAATGTAATGCCAGGAAGGCTACAGCTACAGGAAGAAAGCATGTAGTCAAAGGATGTTATAGGATTTCATATCTGATGTGTTTCAAACAGAACATTACAGAAGCTGAATGTGTTTCGTGACTCATCTCTTGCTCTCTCTGTCTCTGTCTCTGTCTCTCTCTCTGTCTCTGTCTCTGTCTCTCTCTGTCTCTGTCTCTCTCTCTCTCTCTCTCTCTCTGTGTCTCTCTCTCTCTTCTCTCTCTCTCGCTCTCGCTCTCGCTCTCCCTCTCTCTCTCTCTCTGTCTGTCGCAGTGCATGCTGGGAGTGAGCGTGGTGAGTGTGGGTGTGAGTGGTTGCCGACTGTGGCCGGTAAGAGTGCTTTTTTCCCAAACTTTTTTCCTTTTTCTTGTAAGTGTTTTGTTTGTTTTGTTCTTTTTTTTAGGTAGTTTGTTTTTCTTGTTGTTGTGAGGATAGTCTGCTCCCAGCATTTTTGCTGGGAAGCATGGCGACTCCAAACACAATGGTTTTTGAAAATTTAACTCGGCGGCATGGAGTAAAAATTGATTCAAACGCTAATGTGGAAGATGTTTGTTTGGCTGTGGGAGATGTTGTGGGTCATGAAAACATCGTGTCCGCTTCGCGAATGAATAGTGCGTTTGTGCTATTTTTTAGCACTATTGAGAAGGCGAATGAAATAGTGCAAAGTAGTGTTGTAATCAAAGGTTCACTCACGCCGGTGTTTCCTTTGAGCACTCCCGCCAAGAAAATAATGATTTCAAACGTCCCTCCGTTTGTGAAAGATGAGATGATCGTGCAGGAATTGTCACGATATGGAAAGATAGTTTCCCCGATCAAAAAGATTCCGCTTGGGTGTAAATCGCCTTTAGTGAAACATCTCGTGTCTTTTAGGAGACAGGTGTTTATGATTCTGAAGAATGGCGAGGATGAACTTGACCTGGTTTTTAAATTTAAAGTAGAAGGTTTTGACTATGCTGTTTTCGTATCATCTGATACGACGATCAAATGCTTTGGTTGTTCGAAAATCGGACATCTGAGTCGTAATTGCCCTGATAAAATGAACACGAACACAGAGCAGACTGATGTAGGTAAAGCGGGGAGCGCTGTTGATGAGTCTAGCGCACCGGTGAATACGCCGCTCGAGGGAGTGAGCAGCGCGGAGGTGCGGGCGTCGTGCTCTGCTGTCGGTGATCATGGAGGCGTTGTGGAGGAGTCCGTGGGGCTCAGTACATTATCTTCTGTGCTTGTAGAACAAGACAGAGAAATTGTAAAGGAAGATTTGAGATTGAATGATTGTGGATTGGACATGGAAGTTGAATCAACTTTCAAAACACCAATTAAAAGAAGAAAGAGTCAAAACGATAAGTCCAGTAAACAAATCAAAATAAATGACGTTGCTGAAGATGAAGTCATAGCTTCTGACGATGATGATTCTGATTCTTGCGTTTCTGTGTGTTCAGAGTTCTCTGCCTGTTCTCAAAATGAAGCAGTAAATGTTTTGTACAAAGCTGAAGACATTAGTGGTTTTCTTCAGGAAACGAAAGGGTTAAAAGGCGTGCAAATTGAGGATTATTTTCCTAATAGTGCACAATTTGTGAAGGACACCAGATATTTGATAAAAGAAGGGGCTTTCGCAGATCTTGAAGTATATCGTTTACGGAAATTTGTAAACAAGTTACAAAAACAAAAGCCTAGAGATGATAAGAATGCCATGGTTTAGATTCCTAAGCTTGGGTTTTTTTTATTCTATGCATAATATCTGTCTTTGTCCATCTGAGTTGCTTGCTGAACTTAAATAAAACTATGAGTCAGCTAAAAATTGGAACTCTCAATTTAAATGGAGCTAGAGATGTTCGTAAACGGATGATGTTGTATGAATATATAAATCAGAAGTCTGTTGATGTCATGTTTATACAAGAAACGCATAGTGATCAAAGAAATGAGGTGGACTGGAAAAGAGAGTGGAAAGGTCAACTTTTTCTTAGTCACAAATCCTCAGTAAGTGGAGGTGTTGCAATTTTATTTTCTAAAAATATGACTCCAGTATCTTTTGAATCTGTTGAAATTGAAAAAGGTCGCTTTTTAAAAGTTATTGTTAAGTTTGAAAAAATTGTTATGGTTTTTTTAAAATATCTATGCTCCTAATAGTGGAGTAGAAAGAGTATTGTTCTTAAATTTAGTCAACACTACTTTGAAAAGCCTAAATACAGATGATTTCTTAGTTTTAGGGGGAGATTTTAATTGTACTGAGAATGATAAAGTAGACCGAAATCATTTAGAACCGCATGTTGCATCTCAAAGAGTTATTAAGCAACTCGTTCAAATTTTTGATCTCTGTGATATATGGAGAAAAATGCATAAAACATTAAGGCAATACACATGGGTTCATTGTAAAGACAATTCATTGTCTTTGGCACGTCTTGATCGGTTTTATAGCTTTAAGCACCAGTTCAATATTTTTAAATCTTGTCAAATTAATCCTGTAGGATTTTCAGATCACAGTGCGGTTCTCTGTTCTGTATTAGTAAGTTGTGTGAAGTCAAGCAGTGCCTATTGGCATTTTAATACATCTTTACTTGATGACAAACATTTTAAAGACTCTTTTACTTTTTTCTGGGATGTTTTTAAGCAACAAAAATATTTATATAGCTCTTTGCAACAGTGGTGGGATTGCGGGAAAGTACAAATCAAAAACTTTTGCCAGCAATACACTCTTAATGTTACAAAAGAAATAACTCGATCATTGAGTACTTTAGAGACCGAGAAGAGAAGTTGCTGTACAGTTTTATAAAAAATTATATACAGCTGATCTGATGAATGAAAAGATGCCTATTAGTGGTTTTTTCGAAGGTCTGCCAAAACTTGATGAAGAGAGCAATGAGAGTTTGCAACAACATCTGACAGAACAAGAACTTTATACAGCAATGATGGGCATGGAGAATGGGAAATCTCCTGGGATTGATGGGTTACCCATTGAATTTTATAAAACTTTCTGGCCCGTTTTAAGAGAAGATCTCTTAGTAGTGTTTGATGAAAGCCTTACTAATGGGTTTCTTCCCCTTAGTTGTAGAAGGGCAGTTATCACTATATTGCCCAAAAAAGGTGATCTTCAAAATATAAAAAATTGGAGGCCTGTTTCTCTCCTGTGCTCAGAGTATAAAATCCTGTCTAAAACATTAGCTACAAGATTGAGTAAAATAATAGGGAAGGTGATACACTACGATCAAACATATTGTGTACCAAGTAGATCGATTTTTGATAATATAATTTTAATCAGAGATGTTTTAGAAGTTTCAAAGATGTTTGGTATAAATACTGGTCTTATTTCTTTAGACCAAGAGAAGGCTTTTGATCGGGTTGAACACCTTTATTTGTGGCATACTTTACAAGCCTTTGGTTTTAATTCACGATTTATTGATATGATTAAAACAATGTATTGTGAAATCGAGAGTGTGATTAAAATTAATGGTAGTTTGTGTGCCCCCTTTAATGTACAGAGAGGGGTTCGACAAGGTTGTGCTATGTCTGGGCTATTATATGTGCTGGCTATAGAACCACTGCTGTCCATGTTACGAAATAAGTTAAAGGGTTTAACATTGCCACAGTGTAATAATGCTTTCCATTTATCTGCATATGCTGATGACGTTATTGTTTTTATAAATGATAGTGATGATGTTAAAATGTTACAACAGATTGTTAATGATTTTAAGGATATTTCATCAGCAATTGTAAATTGGGGAAAAAGTGATGCTTTATTGATTGGAAAATGGGAAGGAGAAAATCCCATTCTACCAGGAGGCTTATTATGGAAAAAAGATGGGTTAAAATATCTGGGTGTTTTCTTAGGCAATGAAGCTTTCATGCAGAAGAACTGGGAAGGAATGGCAGACAAAGTAACAGGACGTTTGAAAAAATGGAAATGGTTGCTTCCTCAGTTGTCTTTTAAAGGACGCACACTCATAATCAACAATCTTGCGGCTTCTTCCCTGTGGCATAGACTTGCATGCATTGACCCTCCGGTTGGTCTCTTAGCAAAAATTCAAACAGAAACAGTGAACTTTTTTTGGGACAAGTTGCATTGGATCCCTCAGAGCGTTTTGTTTCTGGCTAAAGAAGATGGAGGCCAAGGTCTAGTGCATTTGTCAAGTAGATGTGCTGCTTATCGTCTTCAGTTTTTGCAGAAGTTTTTGATAGGATCTGAGCGACTGGTATGGAGACCAGTTGCTCAATCCATTTTACGCAGAATAAGTGGACTTGGCCTGGACAATGCTTTGTTTTTAATGGACTCAAAAAAAATTGATTTTAGAGGAGTTCCTGCTTTCTTTCGAAATCTCTTTAAAATATGGAGTCTTTTTAAGCCTCAATGGATGGAACCATTAACGTCTCTGTACTGGTTACTCGAAGAGCCCATTGTGTGTGGAGCACGTCTCGATGTATCTGGTGACGAAATACCAGGTCTTAAAGATTTGTTGTACAGAAGCGGATCTCTACAGTTGAAACACATTGTAAATAAGGCAGGTCCTGACTTTAACAATGTAGAAGCAGTTTCAGCCTTTTTAAAGGTAAAGTCTGCACGGTACATTAAACATTTTTTAGATAAACTGCAGGGGGCTTTGAATGTACAAGAAAGAATTTTACTCGATGAGTACAATAAGAAATGTATATTTCCAGATTGTGAAGATTTCTTCCCAGATATAAGTATTGTACCTGATCTTTCTTCATTTAATGACATTAATTCTTTGTTGAAGAAGGAAATTGATGTGCAAATTGATTTCTTTGAAGTTAAAGGGAAAGCATTGTACAGAAGTATTGTGAAAGTGACGAATATTAAATGGTTAAATAGAAGTGATACTGTATGGAGAGACACATTAGAGATCACTGAAAAAACAAAACCAGTGTGGAGGATTTTGTACAAACCTCCGTTACCTAAAAGAGTTGGTGATCTTCAGTGGAGGATACTCCATGGGGCTATAGCAGTTAATTCTTTTGTGGCAATGTTGAACCCAAATGTAAGTGAGAATTGTCCTTTTTGCAATGAAAGGGAGACTGTGTTTCATTGTTTTATGTTTTGTAACAGACTTCCGTTTTTGTTTAGCCTTTTAGAGCTTCTTTTTGAATCTTTTGAGGTTTGTTTCACAAGGCAGGATTTTATTCTTGGTTGTATGTATACCATTAAGAAAAAATACAAATGTCAATTGCTTAATTTTATTGTTGGTATTGCAAAATTAGCCATTTATATAACTAGGAGAAATAAAATTGAACAGAAAGGAGAACAAGAACTTATAACAGCTTTTAAAAAAATGGTAAAATCACGACTTGTAATCGAGTTTAATTTTTATAAACTAATGAGTACATTGAATATTTTTGAAATTGAGTGGTGCTGTGATGATGTGCTGTGTTCATTAGTTGATAATGAACTGGTTATTTCAGAAGTGTTGATGTAAGATTTTTTATTAGATTGAAAGTATGTGACTTGTTTTTGTGAATGTTGTCATGATTTTTTGTAATAAAAGGATTGTCAAAATTCAAATTCTCTCTCTCTCTCTCTCTCTCTCTCTCTCTCTCTCTCTCTCTCTCTCTCTCTCTCGCTCGCTCTCTCTCTGTCTCTCTCTCTGTCTCTCTCTCTCTCTCTCTCTCTCTCTGTGTCTCTCTCTCTCTCTCTCTCTCTCTCTCTCGCTCGCTCTCGCTCTCGCTCTCGCTCTCTCTCTCTCTCTCTCTCTCTCTGTCCCTCAGACATTCCAGACCAGTGTTCCCCGAACCCCTGCAATCATTACGGGACGGTGCGCTGTGAGGACAAAAAGGGCGAATTCCAATGTCATTGCTTCACAGGATGGAGCGGTGTCTCGTGTGAGAAAGGTACAAATACACATCAGCTGTTAAAGTTGCTGATAAATATTATTCTCTGGATCATTTATTCAAAAACAATGAAAATGCAGTTCATACAGACAGTATCCTAAC
This sequence comes from Ptychobarbus kaznakovi, assembly GCA_027422405.1. Classification (NCBI taxonomy): domain Eukaryota; kingdom Metazoa; phylum Chordata; class Actinopteri; order Cypriniformes; family Cyprinidae; genus Ptychobarbus; species Ptychobarbus kaznakovi. Next base: position 16,043,180 of record CM049799.1, on the reverse strand, counting down.
CATAGACTGTAAAAACATGCCCATGTGTCTACAATTCATCTTCTGGCAGTGATTCATTTAGAGCCTGAATATGCTCAGTAGTGATTCATTTGGAGTCACAGTCTGCACAGTAGTGATTCATTTAGAGCCAGAGTCTGCGCAGTAGTGATTCATTTAGAGCCAGAGTCTGTGCAGTAGTGATTCATTTAGAGCCAGAGTCTGCGCAGTAGTGATTCATTTGGAGCCAGAGTCTGCGCAGTAGTGATTCATTTAGAGCCAGAGTCTGTGCAGTAGTGATTCATTTAGAGCCAGAGTCTGCGCAGTAATGATTCATTTGGAGGCTGAGTCTGCGCAGTAGTGATTCATTTAGAGCCAGAGTCTGTGCAGTAGTGATTCATTTGGAGGCTGAGTCTGCACAGTAGTGATTCATTTAGAGCCAGAGTCTGCGCAGTAGTGATTCATTTGGAGGTTGAGTCTGCACAGTAGTGATTCATTTAGAGCCAGAGTCTGTGCAGTAGTGATTCATTTAGAGCCAGAGTCTGCGCAGTAGTGATTCATTTGGAGTCTGAGTCTGCACAGTAGTGATTCATTTGGAGCCAGAGTCTGCACAGTAGTGATTCATTTGGAGCCAGAGTCTGCGCAGTAGTGATTCATTTGGAGTCCGAGTCTGCGCAGTAAAGATTCATTTGGAGCCAGAGTCTGCGCAGTAGTGATTAATTTGGAGGCAGAGTCCGCGCAGTAGTGTTTCATTTGGAGGCAGAGTCTGCGCAGTAGTGATTCATTTGGAGCCAGAGTCTGGGCAGTAGAGGCTGAGTCTGCGCAGTAGTGATTCATTTGGAGGCAGAGTCTGCGCAGTAGTGATTCATTTGGAGCCAGAGTCTGCGCAGTAGAGGCTGAGTCTGCGCAGTAGTGATTCATTTGGAGCCAGAGTCTGCGCAGTAGTGATTCATTTGGAGCCAGAGTCTGCGCAGTAGTGATTAATTTGGAGCCAGAGTCTGCGCAGTAGTGATTAATTTGGAGCCAGAGTCTGCGCAGTAGTGATTAATTTGGAGCCAGAGTCTGTGCAGTAGAGGCTGAGTCTGCGCAGTAGTGATTCATTTGGAGCCAGAGTCTGCGCAGTAGTAATTTATTGGTATTAATGATAAGAACTACTCAAAATGATAGAAACCATATTTGGGGGAAATGTATTTGAAGTGTAATATGATATTTTAGTCTGACTTCATTTACATGGAGAGGGCAGGGTTTATGAGCTATACTGCAGCCAGCCACCAGATGGCGATTTAAATATTTAGCCTTCACTTTTCAGGATGTGTATGGCACACATCCATTATGGATCTATATTTCATATTCTCAAAGACTGCATTTCTGAGAGCCTTCCACATGCATCTAGATTTGTAAAGATGTCTGGTTTCATCATCGGGAACATCTCGATCTGTTGCTGTGATAATATATTGATGGTGATGTTTATCTCTGAATGTCATTGAGGATGTGAATGATGCAGCACTTCCTGTGCTCTTCTTCTGCTGACCCGTGCTCATATCAGATGATGCTCAATGCTCTTATAATAGCACAGGTTGTGCTAGATCTCGAACCCTGCAGGATCATCCATCACGTTCTCTGAGTCAGCCGGAGCTGAGCAGTTTCTTGTAGACTGAAACACTCAGTATTGTTTGCCAAGTTAAGATTCATTAGAACACCTTAGCAACCATCTAGCAATGCCATAGCAATTGCAAACATCTACTCAGAACATCTTAGTACCACACCCTAGCAACTGCACCACACCCTAGCAACTGCTTAGCAACCATTTAGATCACCTTAGCAACACCCTGGCAACACCCAAGAACACCCTATCAACTGCTTAAACAACCATTCATAACACGACAATATCCATTGTTTGGATAATCACCCAGAGAACACCTTAGCAACAACATAGCAACAAATTAGATCTCCTTAGCAACACCTTGACAATCACTTAGAACACCCTAGCAACTGCATAGCAGTGTTTTAACCAAATAATATACGTTAGCAACCTGGTAACAATGCCTGTTGCTATATGGTTGTCGGGATAATCACCAAAACAACCCTAGCAACTGCTTGGTAACAAGTTAGAACTTCTTACCAATCATATAACAGCAAATTAGAACACCATAGCAACACCCTGGCAATCACTCAGAACACCCTAGCAACTGCATAGCAACTATGTTAGCAACTATTTAGATCATATGACAATATCATTGTTAGGATAATCCCCCAGAAGACCCTAGCAACTACATAGCAACAAATTAGATTACCTTAGCAACAACATAGCAACACCCTGGCAATCACCCAGAACACCTAGAAACTGCATAGCAACAAGTTAGAACACCTTAGCAACCACATGGCAACAAGTTAGAACACCCTAGCAACTGCTTAGCAACAAGTTAGAACACCCTAGCAACCACATAGCAGCAAATTTGACAATCACTATCTTGGCAATCAGTCGGAACACCCTAGCAACTGCTTAGCAACAAGTTAGAACACCCTAACAACCACATAGCAACACCTTGGCAATCAGTCGGAACACCCTAGCAACTGCTTAGCAACAAGTTAGAACACCCTAGCAACTACATAGCAGCAAGTTAGAACACCCTAGCAACCGCTTAGCAATAAGCTAGAACACCCTAGCAACTGCTTAGCAACAAGCTAGAACACCCTAGCAACCTGAGCCAATCCTCCCTATACGCCCCCTTGCTCTCAAAGATGTTTTAGTTTCGTTTTGGAGTTTGGCCAGAGGTTATGAAAACATAAATTATAATTTATTTAAATGCGGTGCGCTGTCACCCTCTCTACGTAAAAAATCAGTCAAATCATTTAACATGAATATCATCTCGTCTCTTGCTCGAAAAAACTGCGTTGCATCTACCCCCCCCCCCATTCTGCGTAGGGCCCCTGAAACACTAGGGGGCCCACTTGCTCCAAAATATGTTTTAGAGACGAATTGAAACACAGACAACTGCTTTGCATCCACCACCCCCCCCCATTCTGCGTAGGGCCCCCAGGAGTCTAGAATCGGCACTGCTAGCAACATATCAACAACCATTCAGAACACCGTAGCAACTGTGTAGCAAGTGTATGTGTGAGTCCTGACTCATCAAACCCAGCACAGAGCCACATTCACATCTCTGAGAGGAAAATGTGAGGGACTTTCTGCCCGCCGTCCAACACTGACTCCGCCCACCCTGCCCGAGTCCTGAGCTGCTCCTGACTGGCTAACGGCGCACGTGTGTGTGTGTGTGTGTGTGTCTCTGTGTGTGTGTGTGTGTGTGTGTGTGTTGTGTTGTGTGTCTGTGTCTGTGTCTGTGTGTGTGTGTGTGTGTGTGTGTGTGTGTGTGTGTGTGTGTGTGTGTGTGTGTGTGTGTGTGTGTGTGTGTGTGTGTGTGTGTGTCTGTGTGTCTGTCTGTGTGTGTGTGTGTGTGTGTGTGTGTGTGTGTGTGTGTGTCTGTGTGTCTGTGTGTCTGTGTGTCTGTGTCTGTGTCTGTGTCTGTGTGTGTGTGTGTGCGCGTGTGTGTGTGTGTGTGTCTGTGTGTGTCTGTGTGTGTGTGTGTGTGTGTGTGTGTGTGTGTGTGTGTGTGTGTGTGTGTGTGTGTGTGTGCGTCTGTGTGTGTGTGCATCTGTGTCTGTGTGTGTGTGCATCTGTGTCTGTGTGTGTGTCTGTGTCTGTGTCTGTGTCTGTGTCTGTGTCTGTGTCTGTGTCTGTGTCTGTGTCTTTGTGTGTGTGTGTGTGTGTGTGTGTGTGTGTGTGTGTGAGTGTATGTGTGTGTGTGTGTGTGTGTGATTTTGCAGATGTGGATGAGTGCAGCAGAGGGAACGGCGTATGTGAGCACCACTGTAACAACACCATGGGCAGTTACCGCTGCTCCTGTCATCATGGATACACGCTCTCGGGTCACCACATGTGTCTGGGTCAGTATGAGCTGGAAAATCTGACACTAAACCAAACAGTACTGCTGTACACACTCCTGACATATGCATCTCAGCTCTCATTTAGAGTCTTAAAGAAGTGTTTATTTTAGATTTAGCATCAAATTTAGCATCAAATATGATCATTCTAAAATGTAAAAATATATATTTTCGTGTACGAAACGTACTTTATATGGTATCTCTTACATTACAATATACAAATTTTCACTACTCACTATAGTGTACTGTTCTATATTTACATATTTTAATATGTATTATATTATACACATTTTTAATATTTAATAAAACAATTTTAGTACAGGCGATACTGTGTATTTTGAATGCAGCGTATACAAATATCTGTTGTCTCTTCTGAGGCTGGCACACTAGATAGTGTTCATCTGTGCACACAAACACAGAAATCAAAATGATGGTGCCGTGAGGGGGGGGGCTTACAAGATAAAGGGGCGGTAATGTTATAATGAGATGCCTTTGGGAGCGAAATCAGACGCTTGCAGAAAAAGGCTCACCAAAATAAATTGACTGGGTTCATCTTCTTCACGTTTCCTTGCACCTGATTATAGCACTTAAAATGTGCCTTTAAAACATCTTACTCAGCAGTGAGATCCAGCCTGTGCTTCATCAGGCAGATGTTTCTCCACAGATGTGAACGAGTGTGTGGAGACTCCAGATGTGTGCGGATCCGCGCGCTGCTCAAACCTCGACGGGAGCTACGACTGCTTGTGTGAGGATGGGTTCGACTACGACAACATCACCAAGAGCTGTGCAGGTGAGTCCACGGGATCCCAGCGTACAGAGAGAGAGACGGTACATCTAGAGCTGATCAGTCTGAAACTAGTGTAGACATCATATCAACACACACAGACACACACACACACACACGCACACACACACACACGCACACACACACGCACACACACGCACGCACACACACACACACACACACACACACACACACACACACACACACACACACACACACACACACACACACACACACACACACACACACACACACACACACACACACACACACACACACAGAGAGAGAGAGAGAGAGATGGTACATCTAGAGCTGATCAGTCTGAAACTAGTGTAGACATCATATCAACACACACACGCACACACGCACACACACACACACACACACACACACACACACACACACACATGTTGGTTTTTATGGTTTACGGGGACTTTCCATAGGCGTAATGGTTTTTTATACTGTACAAGCTGTATGTGCTATTGCCCTACACCTACCCTACACCTAAACTTAGCCCTCACAGGAGACGGTGCATTTCTATTTTCCCTCAAAAAACTCACTCTGTATGATTTATAAGCGTTTTAAATTATGGGGACACTGAAAATGTCCTCATAAATCACCTTCTCCTTGTAATACCTATGTTATACCCATGTCATTATACAAATTTGTGTCCTCATAAACCACATAAACATGCCCACACACACACACACACACACACACACACACACACACACACACACACACCACACACACACACACACACACACACACACTGTTACGACCCTGCGTTCTACTTGCTCGCCTGCTGGTGGCGGTGTTCTTCCAGGAGAGCGTGGGAGATCGCACACCCCTGTTACCTGTTCATCACTTAATTATAGAGAGGATAAAACATTGGACTCAAACACTCCTCTTCACTTCGTCCAGGGGATCGACAGCCTCTGGAGGAGTCACTTCTTTCGCGAACCTTTATTTGTTTACAGCCCATACCAACCTTTTCTGCTCCCCAATTGGATGTTGATTTCTCCCCTTTGATTTTGAACCCTAGACTTCGTTATATTAAGTTATCTGTATTTTTGAAGACTAATAAAATCTTGCAAGTCATTATTTTGGTGTACTTGTACTTTATGTACGGTCGAAACGAGCTGGCCGTAACATAAATTGGAGCCTCGTCCGAGATCCTATGGGGGTAGGAAAACGTTGGTAAGTTTGGGTTGTATGTGTGTATGTTTTTGTGAATGGTTACCTTTATAAATGAGAACTCTGGTGAGTTAGTGTGTTTCCAGCTGGATTGTGAATGCAATCCTTCCGACGGAGCACTGTTTGTTGTTTTGTTTTGTTATTTTGCCTTTCTTGTTTTTGGTGGTTATCCTGGGTGGAGATTAACTCTCTGTAGGGGGTACGCTTCCGGACTTTCAGTTTGACTGATTGTCGCGGAGTTCAGCGTTTAATGCCGCCCCGAGCCCGGTACATCGCTGAAGACCAGGTAGGATTTAGTTAGTGTTTTCTGAGTTAGGAGCTGGAGTTTTCTCATATTGTAAACGGAAAATCCATTCTACAAAAATAAATAAAGGTAAATAGTTTGTGTGTATAGTGCGGTTTATTTTTCGCGCTTACACTGTGTTTTGACTTGTGGGAAGTCTTTGGAAGTTTTGGGAATGAGCATAGGTTGCGTAATACGGTGACGTAGTTCCTTTTTGAAGCAGTGGCTTATGGGAGTTGTATTTCGGGTAAACAGCGTCTCACGTGTGTTAGCTAGTAGTTTTGTTTGTGTTATTGTGCGTATACAAATACGAATAACATGTCTTCGGTGATCGAAGATTTCTTTGTGTGTCCATCAGAAGCTTTGCTTGAGAGTTATACAAAGGAGCAGTTGGTGCAAATCGCCGAACGCTTCAGTGTCGATCTTACTTCTCAAGAAAAGAGGCTGAAGGAAACTATTGTGACTACTTTGAAGCGGTCACTTGTTGATAGAGGAGTTATAGAGGTAAGCACTGAGTTAATTACTCCCAGTGAATCGTTTGTGTCTACTCCTGCTGAGGTTTATAGTGAAAGTGAGACAAAATTTCCAGAATTGTCTTTGCAAGAGAAGCAATTGTGTTTAGATGCCGCGAAAATTCGTGCTGAACGTGATGATCGCGCTATGAAAGAGCGAGCGGTAGAAAGAGAACATCAGTTAGGTATGCGAAGAATGGAGCTTGAGTTCGAGAAGGAACGAGAAGAGAGAGCGTTTCAGATAAAAAAATTGGAGTTAGAATTAGCAGCAAAGACAGCTGAAGTTTCACAAGTGAATGTGCAACATGCGAATGCAGTTGAACCTGTGTTTGATGTTCACAGAAATATGAGATTAGTGCCGCCATTTTCTGAAAAGGAAGTGGATAAATATTTCTATCACTTTGAACGTGTTGCTTTATCCATGAAATGGCCGAAAAGCTTTTGGACTTTATTGTTACAGTGTGTGTTCACAGGTAAAGCTCAGGAAGTTTATTCTGCACTCTCACTGGAACAGAGTGGTGAGTATGATGTTGTGAAATCTGCTGTGTTACATGCATATGAACTCGTGCCTGAGGCATATCGTCAAAAATTTAGGAATTTGACTAAAGTTGATGAATGTACTCATGTTGAATTTGCAAGAGAAAAAGAGAACTTATTTGATCGCTGGTGTATTTCAATGAAAGTTACATCTAAAGAGCAGTTAAGAGAATTAGTGCTCTTAGAGGAGTTTAAACATTGTGTTCCTCATGCTGTGGCTACGCATCTTACTGAACACAAGGTGAATACACTTTCTGAAGCTGCTATCATGGCTGATGAATTTGTGTTAACCCATCGTCGGTCATTTAGTTCAGTCTGTCTTAAAACCAACGATATGAGTAAGTCCAAGTTTTGCTTTCAATCTAAGACAAAGTCTCCTGTGATGAGTGGGAATATTAGGGCGACAGTTGCTGAACATTCTAGTAAACCGGCCCTCTCACGAGACATGGTTTGCTTTTATTGTAAAAAGCCTGGTCATAAAATATCTGACTGTCTTATTCTTAAGAAGAAAGAGAGATTGTCGAAACCTGTTGCTTTAGTTTCTACCTCACCATTCACTATTGACACTTGTGATGAGAAAGATCGTCATTTATCTAGTTCTAGTGATAAATCTGTTGATCAGTGTATAACTTCATCCGTTGATTATACACCCTTTATCACTGGGGGAAATGTGTCATTGCCTGGTTCAAACGAAACGGTGCCAGTACGTCTTCTTCGAGATACGGGAGCCGCGCAGTCGTTTCTTTTAGAAGGAATTTTGCCTTTAACTTCTGAAACTGCTACTGGAACTCATGTATTAGTGCGAGGTTTTGAGATGGGGTTTGTTGAAGTGCCTTTGCATCGAATCCATCTTTCCTCTGCCATTGTATCTGGTGATGTAATAGTTGGTGTTCGTTCTGCACTTCCAGTCCCTGGAATTACATTTATTCTGGGAAATGATTTAGCTGGTGGGAATGTTTGGGGACGGAGTGGTGTGGCAGCTCCGCCCATAATGGCATGTATACCTAGGAAATCTGATGTTAAAAATTGTAAAGAATTTCCAGATTTGTTTCCAGCTTGTGCAGTTACTCGATCAATGGCTAAACCATTATCTGAAAATCAAGTTGAAGTTCCACTGCATGACACTTTCTTTTATACTGTTAATACAGGTGAGCTAGGATCTGATGTTTCTAAATGTCCTGAGCAAAGAGACCTGAAGTCTTTCTCTTCGTTGTCTTCTGACCAGAAAGATTCAACAGTGCTGCAAAGTGAATCTGCTGATACATCTGAGGTTCTATCCACTCTTGAGAAAACTAATGTTGATCTCTCTGATGTTGATGACTGTTCTCTGACTTCTTTGTTACAGATCTCTCGAGAGGATTTAATTAGAGCTCAACTGAGCGATGACACTCTTAAACCTTTATTTTTTGCAGCAGGGTCTAAGAAGTGTTCTGATGCTCCATCCTCTTCGTACTTTCTTGATGATGGTCTGCTTTGTCGGACAGTGGTCCTGCATAAAGATGTTTCTCTAGAACCTAAAACTCAGATTGTGGTTCCTATTACAGTGAGAGACTCTGTGTTGCATTTGGCTCATCAAGGACTTGCTGGTCATACCGGAGTTCGTAAAACGTATGATCGGGTCTTGCGGCAGTTCTATTGGCCTAAGGTAAAACGAGATGTGGCAAAACATATTCGATCTTGTCATACATGCCAGATTACCGGTAAACCGAATCAAAAAGTGCCTGTTGCTCCGTTGCAGCCTATTTCCGTCGTTTCCACTCCTTTCGAGCATTTGATAATAGACTGTGTTGGTCCTTTGCCCCGGTCTAAGACTGGTCACCAATACCTTCTAACCGTTATGTGCCAGACTACTCGTTATCCTGCTGCTTATCCGTTAAGGTCCATCACTACAAAATCTGTCTTGAAGGCCCTCACTAATTTTATGTCGACCTTTGGAATTCCCAAAGTTATTCAGTCCGATCAGGGTTCGAACTTCATGTCAAAACAGTTCTCAAAAGCCCTGCGTCAACTTCGAGTAGACCACAATATTTCTAGTGCCTATCATCCGCAGAGTCAAGGAGTTCTTGAGAGGTTTCATCAAACCCTGAAGTCCCTTTTGAGGTCATATTGTGTAGAACTCGATGCGGATTGGGAAGAAGGTCTGCCGTGGATGTTATTAGCGATACGTGAGGTAATCCAAGAAAGCCTTGGGTTTAGCCCAAATGAATTGGTGTTCGGACATGTAGTGCGAGGACCTACAGCTGTGTTAGCTGAGGGGTGGCGAATGTCTAAACCTTCTGAAAACATTGCAGATTATGTGAATGGATTTCGACGTAGATTGTATGAGGCACGAGCTCTCGCTAAAAAGAAGTTGAGTAAGTCTCAGATAAAAATGCAACAACATTTTGACAGAAAAGCTAAGTTAAGAGAGTTTCAGGTGGGTGATCAAGTACTGGCTTTGCTGCCTCTACCTGCCAACCCATTTCAGGCTAAATTTACAGGCCCCTACAGTGTAGTTAAACGTCTTTCCAATAATAATTATCTGTTGAATACTCCTGACCGGAGGAAAAAAGTACAAGTCTGTCATAGTAACCTGTTGAAATTGTATATAGCTCCTGTTCGTTCTGTTACGGTTAATGTGGTAAACTCTTTTCCAGAATCGTCTCCTCTCTTTCGCAGCACGAGTGGGGATTCTTTAGAGAATGCTGATGAAGATGAGAGTTTTCTTTCTCGAGAAAAGGTCGACGGGCGACTTAAAAACTCTGAGATTCTTCTTAACCTGTCCTCTCATCTTTCTTATTTGACAGAGAAAGAGAGGAGTGATGTCACTGAATTGGTGGTGTCATTTCCCTCTCTTTTCCTTGATGTTCCTGGTCGCACTTCTATCATAGAACATGATATCGACGTAGGAACCTCATGTCCAGTTAAACAGAACGCCTATCGAGTCAATCCTTTTAAAAGAGATTTGCTGAAACAAGAGGTGAACTATCTGCTTACTCATAGTCTGGCTGAATTTAGTTTCAGTTCATGGAGTTCTCCTTGTGTTCTAGTAAATAAACCTGATGGCTCATATCGATTCTGCACAGATTATCGAAAACTTAACTCTGTGACAAAGCCGGACTGTTTCCCTTTACCTCGAGTTGATGACTGCGTCGATCATATTGGCTCTGCCCGTTACGTTAGTAAATTCGACCTCTTAAAGGGGTATTGGCAAGTGCCTTTGACTAATCGTGCGAAGGAATTATCTGCCTTCGTTACACCTGATGCTTTCCTGCAGTATACGGTAATGCCTTTCGGAGTTCGAAATGCACCTGCGACTTTCCAGCGACTCGTAAACCGTATACTGTATGGAATGTCAGGATGTGAGGCATATCTTGATGACATCGTGTTGTATAGTTCGTCCTGGTCTGAGCATCTTAACCAGATTAAGGAACTTTTTTCTCGTTTAGCAAAGGCTAATCTTACCGTTAATCTAGCTAAGTCTGAATTCGCGAAGGCAACCGTTACCTATCTGGGTAAGGTAGTGGGAAATGGTTGTGTAAAACCTGTTGAGACTAAAGTTGAAGCCATTTGTAACTTTCCAGCTCCCACCACTCGTCGTGAATTGCGACGATTTCTCGGCATGGTGGGATATTATGGGAGTTTTTGCGAAAATTTTGCCAGTGTACTCTTACCGATTTATTGAGTCCGAAGTTATCTTTTCAGTGGACTGAGTCCTGTCAGCAGGCTTTCGAAAATTGTAAGGCTTTGCTGGCATGTGCCCCTGTTTTGGCAGCTCCGAATTTTGAAAAGTCTTTTAGTCTTGCAATTGATGCGAGTGCTTGCGGTGCGGGCGCTGTTCTCTTGCAGGAGGATTCGAACCAGGTTCAACATCCTGTAAGTTACTTTTCTAAGAAATTTAATCGACATCAACAGGTATATTCCACCATTGAGAGAGAGGCTCTTGCCCTAGTGTTGGCCGTACAACATTTTGAGATCTATCTAGGGTCAATTGCTGCACCGATTATCATTTATACGGATCATAATCCTTTGGTCTTCCTGAATCGAATGAGGAATCGAAATCAGCGCCTTATGCGATGGAGTCTCATTTTACAACCTTTCCATCTCGAGATTAAACATATTCGAGGAAAAGATAATGTTATAGCTGACACACTTTCTAGAGCGTAACATCATTTTTACGTTGTTTGTTCCTTTTCTTTGCATCTCTAGGGCCCAGAGGTGTTAAAGAATGAAGAGAAAACGACGTTCCTTTGGACCACCGGAACTTATTGTGTTCGTTCTGGATAGTGTTTAACTGACTTTTCTTTGTTTTTGTTTTTAGATTCGTTGCCGAATCTTTTTTTTTAGGAGGGAGGTGTTACGACCCTGCGTTCTACTTGCTCGCCTGCTGGTGGCGGTGTTCTTCCAGGAGAGCGTGGGAGATCGCACACCCCTGTTACCTGTTCATCACTTAATTATGGAGAGGATAAAACATTGGACTCAAACACTCCTCTTCACTTCGTCCAGGGGATCGACAGCCTCTGGAGGAGTCACTTCTTTCGCGAACCTTTATTTGTTTACAGCCCATACCAACCTTTTCTGCTCCCCAATTGGATGTTGATTTCTCCCCTTTGATTTTGAACCCTAGACTTCGTTATATTAAGTTATCTGTATTTTTGAAGACTAATAAAATCTTGCAAGTCATTATTTTGGTGTACTTGTACTTTATGTACGGTCGAAACGAGCTGGCCGTAACACACACACACACACAGAGAGAGACACACACACACACACACACACACACACATAGAGAGAGAGACACACACACACACACACACATAGAGAGAGAGACACACACACACACAGAGAGAGAGAGAGAGAGACGGTACATCTAGAGCTGATCAGTTTGAAACTAGTGAAGACATCACCACACACACACACACACACACACACACACACACACGTGTTCAATCATTTACAGTGAATTTATAACAGCTAAGAGGTGTTGTTAGGTACAACCATGGCTTCATCGGGCGTATTGCTTTTATAAAACGTTGTTTCATATAATTAGCAATGTTTCACAAAATAAAACAGAGCAAATAAAATGTAATGATATGAATAAAAACAGTATCTTCCACCAAACAGTGTAACGGTTGTGGGTGCAACAAAGTGGTTGCCGAGCAACACACAAAGTAAACAAAGGCCTGTGTTACTTTGTAATTGACAACAGCTTCGAACGCGGCTCGACCAATCAGAGTCAAGGACCGGAACGATACATTTTATTACAGTAAATATGCCTTAATCAGTGTTACTTTAGTTTTATTAATATTTTTTATTTTAACTTTAGTTTAAGGTTTAGTCATTTTGTTGAGTGTTTTTTGTCGTTTTCATTTTTATATTTTTTTGGTGAATAAATATTTAAATACATTTTCTTAAATATGAGAAATGTTGTCTTGGCAAATAGCTGAAACAATTTTTTTACATTTATTTATTTCAGTTAACGTTTATTTTATTTCAATTAACAAAATGTTTATGGTTTTGATTTTAGTTTTCATTTATATTTTAGTTTTAATTTATTTCATTTATTTTTCATTCAGTTTTGGGTTTAGTTATTTTAAGTCATCAAGCTAAACTAAATTAAAATGAGAAAAGTTTAAATAGCTTATTTCAGTTAACTTTTTTTACCCCATATAACGACAATTATTTCATGATTTAAATGTTAGTTTTTATTTAATTTTAATGTAAGTTTTAGTAATTTTGTCAGTTTTAGTTGTTGTAGGACATCATGCAAAACTAAATGAAAATGAGAAAGTATGATCATTTTTATGATTTTTATGATCTCAATATATGATGTTCTTTTTGTGGCTTTTCACCTATTCAGAGAAAACTGCTTTCATAACGTCTCAATAGATCCACTTCAGTTCTTACAGTCAACCGAGGACAGTTCCTACTGCTCAGTTGTGCTTCGTCCATTTAAACATCGTTCAGGATTCCCATCACAATCATATTTCCACACTTCACTTCTACTCTCATATGTGTCAGCATGTACTATAATATTCTATAACGTGAGCGTCTTTCCCTCCAGCTGACTCTTAAAGACACACATAGCAGGTGAAGAATGAACGGTTTATAAAGGCTGTGTTTTTAGATGAATGAGAGCTGTAAGTGTTGATGAATAGAAGTATTGAGTGTGTTTGAGCTCATGAGTCGCTCCTGTTGTTCCGGTCAGACGTGGACGAGTGTGAGACGCGCGTGTGTGAGGAGGAGTGTGTGAACACGCCGGAAGTTTCCGCTGCTACTGTGACGGGCGACAGGGGAAGAGACTGGGACAAGACTTCAGGAGCTGTGAGGTGATCTCACACACATGCGCGCGCGCACACACACACACACACACACACACACACTCTCACACACAGACACACACACACACACACATACACTCTCTCACACACTCACACTCACTCACTCACTCACACACACACACACACACACACACACACACACACACTCATTCACACACGCACACACTCTCACTCACACTCACACACACACACACACACACACACACACTCTCTCACTCACACTTACTCACTCACACACACTGACACACACGCACACCACATTTTCTGTTGCCCTACACCTAAACCTACCCCTTACAGGAAACTACTTGCAATTTTTTTATTTCATAAAACAAAGTTTTGTATAATTTTTAAGCCTTTTGTTTTACGGGGACACAGGCAGTGTCCTCATAAACCATGTTTACATTGTAGTACCCATGTCATTATACACATGTGTGTCCCCGTAAACCATATATACCAGTTTACACACACACAAACTAAATAGATTTTTGCATTTAAAAAATACAAATGTATCAAAAATAAAAATAAATTTAGTCTCAAATGACTCAAGTGAACAGCAGAACTCATTGTACACCGCGTGCATAATTATTAGGCACATTGATATTCTGATCATATTTTTTTCCAAGCACATTTGACCAATTCCAAACCACATCAATCTTAATAACCACTATTGATTTTGTATTTATAAGTGATATATAATTGTCCATTGTCTTACCCCATTGGCAGATATTTTACTTGTTTTAAGCAAAAACGAACAAATTTAGGATAATATTTCTAGAAAATGAGACATAAGTAATTTTACTTGTCAAGTAAATGCATCTTAATTCCAGAATTTGTAGATATTTATACAAAAATACTAAGGAAGAAAATCTTTTTTTTTTGCAGTGCAGTTTCATATTTATTTCATAAAGTCATTTTAAATGTATACACCCTTAAACTATAAACAGAAACACAGCCAAATATTATTATAGTTTTGATGGTTTCATGTTCAGTATTAGTTCAGTTTTCTTGTTCAGTAGTTTTACTTTCATTTCTGTCTCTAAATATCTTTTAGTTTTGTTTAGTTATTGTCAGTGTTTGATCTCTGCCTGCGACGGCACTCTTTTCTCAGAAACCAATCATGTCAGACTGGACTAGCTTCAGTGAAATTTAACTGTCATCATTAGGGTTGCAAAGGGGTGGAACATTTCCGGATAGTTTCCAAAATTCCTGGAAAGTTTCCAAAATTCCCGGAAAGCTTCCAAAAATCCCTGAAAGTGTCCAAAAATCCGGAAAGTTTCCAAAAATCCCGGAAAGTGTCCAAAATTCCCAGAAAGTTTCCCAAAATCCCAGAAAGTTGCCAAAATTCCTGGAAAGATTTCCAAAATCCCGGAAAGTTTCCAAAAATCCTGGAAAGTTTCCAAAAATCCCGGAAAGTTTCCAAAAATCCTGGAAAGTTGCCAAAAATCCTGGAAAGTGTCCAAAAATCCGGGAAAGTTTCCAAAAATCCCGGAAAGTTTCCAAAATTCCCGGAAAGTTTCTAAAAATCCTGGAAAGTTTCCAAAATTCCTGGAAAGTTGCCAAAAATCCTGGAAAGTTTCCCAAAATCCCGGAAAGTTGCCAGAAATCCTGGACACCAAGAACACCAAGTCTATCTCAAAGAAGGCACAACAGCGCCTACACTTTCTCCGCCGGCTGAAAAGAGCAAGTCTCCCTCCACCCATCCTCACCACCTTCTACAGGGGTACCATTGAGAGCGTGCTGACCAGCTGCATCACTGTCTGGTACGGGAACTGTTGTGCAGCAGACCGCAAGACCCTCCAGCGAACAGTGAACACCGCTGCAAAAATCATTGGTGCCCCTCTCCCCTCCATCCTGGATATTTTCCTTACACGATGCTCCAGCAAAGCAAAAAGTATCGTGGAGGACCCCACCCACCCTCCCACAGTCTCTTCCAGCTCCTACCCTCAGGTAGACGGTACCGGAGTATCAGAGCCCGCTCCGCCAGACTGCTCAACAGCTTTTTCCCCCAGGCTGTGAGAGCCCTGAACTCAAATCACACCGCCCCTCTCTGAAACCCCAAACAGCCCCAAACAGCCCCCCCCCCCACACACACACCTTACCACATCTCAGGAAAAACTGTTAACTTTTATTTCTGTGCAATTCAGGTGAGCGGGCCTGCACAAGCCACCTGTAGCAACACACTCTCCTCTACATGCACTAGACACTTTCACACACCATTGTGTGTCCATAATCCCTCAAAAGACTGATTGTAATTTACGACTGTAATGTATGTATGTTTACTGGCTCATGCACCACAAATCACCTTACACTGTTCCCCAGCCAGCTGCTTGAATGTCTCTCTTTTTGCACATGTACAGTATTTGAAGTCATCTGCACAGTTGTACAGTTTGTATTTTATTTTACTTTTTTAGTTTATGTATAGGTAACCACTTTTACATATAGCATATGTATAGTCTAAGCTGACAGTAGGTCAGTTTGTGTATAGGTTTATACTGTTTTTACTTCGTGTTGTATATCTGTATTTATGTAGCACCGTGGTCCTGTGAGACACGACATCTCGTCCCGCTCTATGTCCACACATGTAGCGGAATGACAATAAAGCTCAACTTGACTTGAACTTGACTTGAAAGTTTCCCAAAATCCCGGAAAGTTGCCAAAAATCCTGGAAAGTTTCCAAAATTCCTGGAAAGTTGCCAAAAATCCTGGAAAGTTTCCCAAAATCCCGGAAAGTTGCCAGAAATCCTGGAAAGTTTCCCAAAATCCCGGAAAGATTCCAAAAATCCTGGAAAGTGTCCAAAATTCCCGGAAAGTTTCCAAAATTCCTGAAAAGTGTCCAAAATCCCTGGAAAGTTTCTAAAAATCCCGGAAAGTTTCCAAAAATCCCGGAAAGTTTCCCAAAATCCTGGAAAGTGTCCAGAATTCCCAGAAAGTTTCCAAAAATCACGGAAAGTGTCAAAAAATCCCGGAAAGTTTCCAAAAATCCCGGAAAGTTTCCAAAATTCCCGGAAAGTTTCTAAAAATTCCTGGAAAGTTGCCCAAAATCCTGGAAAGTTTCCCAAAATCCCGGAAAGTGTCCAAAAATCCTGGAAAGTGTCCAAAATTCCCGGAAAGTTTCCAAAATTCCTGAAAAGTGTCCAAAATTCCTGGAAAGTTTCAAAAAATCCCGGGAAGTTTCCAAAAATCCTGGAAAGTTTCCCAAAATCCCGGAAAGTGTCCAGAATTCCCAGAAAGTTCACTCACTCTCCTCTTCACCTGTAGCTGGTGTGTGGTGAGAGCATACACTTGATTGTCTCTATGTCTCTCTCTCCTCTCCACCTGTAGCTGGTGTGTGGTGAGAGCATACACTTGATTGTCTCTATGACTCTCTCTCTCCTCTCCACCTGTAGCTGGTGTGTGGTGAGCGTATACACTTGATTGACTCTATGACTCTCTCTCCGCTCCACCTGTAGCCGGTGTGTGGTGAGCGCATACACTTGATTGTCTCTATGACTCTCTCTCCTCTCCACCTGTAGCTGGTGTGTGGTGAGCGCGTACACTTGATTGGCTCTATGACTTTCTCTCCTCTCCACCTGTAGCTGGTGTGTGGTGAGCACATACACTTGATTGGCTCTATGACTCTCTCTCCTCTCCACCTGTAGCCGGTGTGTGGTGAGCACATACACTTGATCGTCTCTATATCTCTCTCTCTCCTCTCCACCTGTAGCTGGTGTGTGGTGAGAGCATACACTTGATTGGCTCTATGACTCTCTCTCCTCTCCACCTGTAGCCGCTGTGTAGTGAGCGCGTACACTTGATTGGCTCTATGTCTCTCTCTCCTCTCCACCTGTAGCTGGTGTGTGGTGAGCGCATACACTTGATTGGCTCTATGACTCTCTCTCCTCTCCACCTGTAGCTGGTGTGTGGTGAGAGCGTACACTTGATTGGCTCTATGACTCTCTCTCTTCTCTCCACCTGTAGCTGGTGTGTGGTGAGCGCATACACTTGATTGGCTCTATGACTCTCTCTCCTTTCCACCTGTAGCTGGTGTGTGTGTGAGCGCATACACTTGATTGTCTCTATGACTCTCTCTCCTCTCCACCTGTAGCTGGTGTGTGGTGAGCACATACACTTGATTGGCTCTATGACTCTCCTCCTCTCCACTGTAGCCGGTGTGTGGTGAGCACATACACTTGATCGTCTCTATATCTCTCTCTCTCTCTCCACCTGTAGCTGGTGTGTGGTGAGAGCACACTTGATTGGCTCTATGACTCTCTCTCCTCTCCACCTGTAGCCGCTGTGTAGTGAGCGCGTACACTTGATTGGCTCTATGTCTCTCTCTCCTCTCCACCTGTAGCTGGTGTGTGGTGAGCGCATACACTTGATTGGCTCTATGACTCTCTCTCCTCTCCACCTGTAGCTGGTGGTGTGTGGTGAGAGCGTACACTTGATTGGCTCTATGACTCTCTCTCTCCTCTCCACCTGTAGCTGGTGTGTGGTGAGCGCATACACTTGATTGGCTCTATGACTCTCTCTCCTTTCCACCTGTAGCTGGTGTGTGGTGAGCGCATACACTTGATTGTCTCTATGACTCTCTCTCCTCTCCACCTGTAGCTGGTGTGTGTATCATCCAAGTGGATGCTGCACACTGGTGGTGGTTGAGGAGAGACCCCCCCCCCCCACATGATTGTAAAGTGCTTTGGGTGTACAGCAATACACAATAAAGCGCTATATAAATGCATTATTCATTTGAAGTTGAGTTTTTGACTCTTGTGAGAATGTTTGTCTCATCTTGCTCTCTGTGTGTCTGAAGGTCATCGAGCTCCGCCGGTCGCTGGACATGAGGAGGAACTCACGCTCACTGTATCTCGGACGCATGTTCAGCGGGATTCCTGTGGTGCGACTGCGCTTCCGCCGCAGGGTCCAGACCGGGTGAGCACGCTTGCACTGGAATATCTTCTTTCTGTGTTGAGCACAATTAAAACACTTCAGTTATACTTTATAGTTTGCCTCACAGCGTGCCCTGTCTCATATCAATTCACATCAGTTTCACACCAATTACTAAACAAACAATACTGTAAATGCACATTAATACAAAAACAACAGTATTAAAAACCCATTTAATCCCACAATAGTGACCATAAATTTTTTTTTCATTTATTACATTTATGCATTTAGCTGATGCTTTTATCCAAAGCGACTTACAGTGCTATACATTTTTTATCAGTATGTATGTATTTATAAAGCTCTAAAACATTACTGACTGGTGTTTTAGTGCACTTCCAGCAAATATGGAGACAATAAAGTGTCTTCGCTAAATGTGTGCAGAGTCACATGATCAGTGCAGATTGTGTCACATGACCAGAATCTTGAGAAGATGATAGGCTTGTTCGACTTCATGTGGCGCCGCAAAGACAAAAGGAATGCATTCTGGTTATAACATTTGATCGGCGCTACAGCCTAACGAGATAACGAGTCCAGCCGCCAAGGTCACGCGCTGCAGTTGCTCAAAATGCCTTGATGACGACACGCTTTATTCTCAGTGGTCAGATTCTGTGATGACGAGCACGAGGTGTGTTGCGTGTTTTTATTCCAACAATTAATTTCCAATAATGCTTTTATAACATTAAAGCTTTTTAAGTATAGTTGCACTGTTATCTTGAGTCATTTTTGATCAAAAAACAGCATATATACCCACACTTTATTGGTAGTAGCGTATATGTTTATGCTGAATTTATTCTTGAACAGATTGCGCTGTATTAAGCAGTAACTAAAAAGTGTTTTTGTTGCTCATAAAAAGTTTTGGTTACGCTTTACTTGAAGGCGTGTGCATAAGACTGACATGAAATCTTCATAATCATAACATGACACAGAATATGACGGTTTTTTATGCATGTTTATGACAACTTTTATTAAGTGTAATTCGCTCAGTTATGTCATTTTTAATGCAAATATGACATTATTTGACCTAACGCTACCCCATAACAAAGACATCTCAAACAATGTAATTTTTGCATAAAAAAGGACATAACTGAGCGAATATGACAGTTGTCATAACATGTGTCATGTTATGATTATGAAGGTGTCATGTCACACATGCCACTTATGCACACGCCTTCAAGTAAAGTTTAACCAAAGTTTCTGTGTATTTCCCATATATTGCATTTATTATATTCACTTTATCTGTGATAAGAGCATGCAAACACTGTGAGCATCACTAAAGGGGGGAGAAAGTGTCCGACTTGACGTCTTTTAATCCCCCCCCCGACTGCAAGCGGCTACTCTCGCCAGCCGGTGACAGGCTAGTGTAGTTCATCTCCAACAAGCCAAAACAAACTACAAAACAAACGACTAGGGAAGTGTGTTAATATAAAGATTTATCTTTAATGTGTCTATTATTAATATATGCATTCACATATAGCCAGTGTAGTTGAGTGTGGTCATACAATAGTGACCGCTGTGATGATTTATGTATACAATATAAATTCAGGTGCAGTTAGAGAAAATTACTTGCACTAAATTCAAAGTTCAGATGTTACCAATAAGTTACAATATTGATGTTATAACACTGGTTGCACTAATATAAAAAAATTAATATATGTTACAAAAAAGTTACAATTTTGAAAAAGGTTATTATCTCCATACAATCAATGTTCTTTGTTTTTGTTTGTTTTTTGCATAAAAGTAACCCTAGAATGTAATCAAAAGGTTTAAAATCGCTATAATTTTTATGACCGCTGAAATATGTTAATTCAGTACACTTATTATCACAATTGAAAAACACTTAAATTTTATTTTTTTTATTATTTGAATCAATGTTTCAAGTCAATGTTAAGTCAAGGTTTGCACCTTGATAACAGTCTCAAATTAATACAATAGTTAGTACCAGTTTTTATCATATTTAGCCAAAGTCAAAGCATAGTAGCATTTAGCATAAAACAAGTAAAATTATACCCCACTGGCCAATATAATTTTACTTGTTTTATGCAAAATTCACCTAATTTAGCCGCCACAAGGAAACAAGATTAAATCTTTTCTTCAAGACTACATTTTTAGATATTTTGACTAGAAACAAGACAGAAATACTAAGTAAGATGAGCCTAAATATCAATCTAACTCTAATAAATACATTATAGTTACCGTGGCGTCTCGTTTCCACTCAGATTCACGGCAGAGTTTGACCTCAGGACCTACGACCCCGAGGGCGTGATCTTCTTCGCTGGGGGTCACTTGAACAGCTCCTGGATTGTTCTGGGGATGCATCATGGGAAGGTGGAGCTGCAGCTGAAGTATGGAGCCGTGAGTCGAGTGACCAGCAGTGGACCGCGGGTCAACGACGGCCAGTGGCATAAGGTCAGAGGTCACCGCAGGGGTCACATATGACACTAGGGCTGTGTGACAGAGAATGAAAATTCAATATGTGTAAAATCTATTTAAGTTATATTTAAAAATATTCTTGGAACAGAAACTTCTGAAAATGACCCGCAGTGTTTTAGCAAGTGAACAGTCAGTAAGAACAAATACACAAATTTATATAAAACATATCATCCCTGTATGACACATTGAGAACATGGTTCGAGTTCGGCTTGCAACATTTGTTCTCTCTCGTTTTTTCCTATTTATTTTAGGCTGAATGTTGTCTGTTTCATTACAGAACTCTTGAAATAGATTTTTGACATTAACACCGCCTTATGAATTCATATCCCACAAAAAAGGCAAAATTAATAAAAATATATTTTTGTTCAGAAATACCATGCATTCTGGTCATTGTGTAAATTGCATTTCGTTTTTTGTTTAAATAAATTAATAATCCAGGCTTAAAAAATACATCAGGTCATTGACCCCTTAAAAGATTTGTATTACTTAAGTGTGCATTTAAAAAAAAAAGTTGAATTAATTAGTTATTTTATAAATTCATTTAATTAGTTCTACAAATGAAGGCCTTAAACGATTTGTATTACTTCTTAAGTGTGCATTTAAAAAAAAAAGTTTAATATATTAATTAATTTAATTAGTTCCAAAAATGAAGGCCTTAAAAGATTTGTATTACTACTTAGGTGTGCATTTAAAAAAACAATAATTAAAAAAATATTTTAATTAGTTCCACAAATGAAGGCCTTAAAAGATTTGTTTTACTACTTAAGTGTGCATAAAAAAAAAAAAAAAAATTAAAATTATTTTCATTAGCTCCACAAATGAAGGCCTTAAAAGATGTGTATTACTACTTAAGTGTGCATTTAAAAAAAAAACAATAATTTACAAATTATTTTAATTAGTTCCACAAATGAAGGCCTTAAAAGATTTGTATTACTACTTAAGTGTGCATTTAAAAAAAAACAATAATTAAAAAATTATTTTCATTAGCTCCACAAATGAAGGCCTTAAAATATTTGTATTACTACTTAAGTGTGCATTTAAAAAAAAACTATAATTTAAAAAATATTTTAATTAGTTCCACAAATGAAGGCCTTAAAAGATTTGTATTACTACTTAAGTGTGCATTTAAAAAAAACAATAATTAAAAAATTATTTTAATTAGTTCCACAAATGAAGGCCTTAAAAGATTTGTATTACTTCTTGAGTGTGCATTTAAAAAAAGGTTTGATTCATTCGATATTTTAACAATTTATTGAATTAGTTCCACTGAAGGCCTTAAAAGATTTGTATTACATCTTAAGTGTGCATTTAAAAAAAATGTAATTAGTTAATTTATAAATTAATTTAATTAGTTCCACAAATGAAGGCCTTAAAAGGGAGCTTAAAATCATAAAGTTGCATTAAATATTGCATGAAAGTTTTTTTAATTTAAGTGATTTTAAAAAGTAATGCAAATCTGCTTAAAGTTGCATTTATAGCAAAGTCTAAAAATACAAGTCATCGTGTGCTTACTAGACATTTAGGTTGCTTTCAGAAAATCTTAAATTTGTTGTTTTTATTTTGATCACGGACTGAATTGATCTGAATAATAACAATTATTTGTTGTCTTCTCTAGAGCTGCTTTACAGCTTAAATTAAATAATGATTTTGCAAATGTTAGGTCCTGTAACGCTGCTTTGCATCGATTTGTATTATATGAAGCTATCTTACTGCCTCCTGATTGGTCCCCTCAGATCTCGGTGGAGGAACAGGGGCGGAGCCTCGTCATTAAGATTGACAGGGAGGCGGTGATGAAGATCGCGGTCAACGGAGATCTGTTCACGCTGAATAAAGGCATGCATGAGCTCAACCTGACGGTGGGCGGCGTTCCCTTCAGAGACGACGGGCTGGTCAGCAGGGTGAGCTTCATCCAATCATCTCACCACTAAGAGTTCTCCTGAGTTTTATATTAAAACCTATTCACAAAACTTGTGCTGAGGAACAGAGAGAAGTGTTACGCTCAGAGGAAATAAGGGGGCGGGGTTTAGCTCGATGCTATGGGTGACATCAGCACGCTTATTAACTATGCACACAGTGATTGGTTGATAGTCTCTGTTAGAGATTTAATCTGATACTATGTTGCCATATACAAAATAATAATAAATAGATTTTAAAATGCAGGCTAAGTGTCACTAATCTCTTATATGTGTGCTAATCATAATTAGTAAATATGCATATAAACAGCCTTTTAATGAACAGGCTGATAGTAAGACTCAAAAGCCGTTAATTCTTCTCCAGCTCATTAATGAAAAAAAGTTTTGAATTTTAAAATTGATAATATTTAAAATTTATGTTAAATATGATACACTTTGTTAGCAGCGTGTTCCTGCGATTGTTAATAAGTTAGTACACTGCAGAGGTGGAAAGAGTACAAAAATATTCTACTCAAGTAAAAGTACCATTACATTACTGAAATTTTACTTAAGTACAAGTAAAAGTACGAGTCTAAAAATATACTCAAGTAAAAGTAAAAAGTAGCTCATTTAAAATTTACTCTGAGTAAAAAGTACTTAGTTACATTTTAACAATGGGAGGGAGGAAAAAATGGGATAGACCAAAGGTGTCAAACTCAGTTCCTGGAGGGCCACAGCCCTACACAGTGTAGATATTACCCTAATTAAACACATCTGATCCAGCTAAACTAATCATTTAGGCTTATTTGAAAACTACATGGTATGTGTGTTGAAGCAGGGTTGGAACTAAACTCTTTAGTAGCGCTTTAGTTAGGTGCTACAGGAGCATGATGGCTAAAACTGAAAGACTGAGCAGGAGTTTCTTCCCCCAGACCATCAGGCTCCTAAACTCAGTCTCATAACATCATTACATCCACAGGACTCAACTTAATAAACTGTAACACATCCATTATTCCCCATCATCCACACTGCTGCTATGTGTACATTCCCGGTACAACCTATTTGCACATTCTCTTGCACTGCACACTTTATCTCATTGCACATCTTACTCATTTTATTTCATTATTTGTTTCTTACTTCATTCTCACCATATTTATATATATATACACTCTCGTGTTTTGTTTCATAGTTTTTATTGCTTTTATGTTATTTTTATCCTATTATTATTTTTATTTTTTTGCACTTTCCATTGAGCGGACCTGTCCTGACTAACATTTCACTACTTATTATACCCTGTATGATTGTGTATGTGACAAATAATAAAGAACCTTGAACCTTGAACCTTTAGGGCTGTGGCCCTCCAGTAACACCCTCCAGAGTTTGACACACCTGGGATATGGGCCTATACATCTCAAACTAGGTGTTTTTAATTAAAGGAATCAGTTATTTAGAATAATAACACATTTGGGCTGTTACCAGGGAAATTAAATCAGTATCAACAAAATTAATCTTTGCAATGCAGAGGAAACGCAGAAGCTTCATCTGAAGTGGCATATATGTATTTACACACTGACATGAATGCATTTAGCCTGCAGTTACAAATGCAGAAATAATGTTTTGATAAATAAGACATAAAATGTGACCCTGAACCACAAAACCATAAGGGTCCATTTTCCTAAATTGCGATTTATACATCATCTGAAAGCTGAATAAATCATATTTCCATTGATGTATGGTTTGTTATGATCGGACAATATTTGAAAATCTGGAATCTGAGGGTGCAAAAAATCCAAATATTGAGAAAATCTCCTTTAAAGTTGTTCAAATTAAGCTCTTAGTTTTGATATATTTACAGTAGGAAATTTACAAAATATATTAATGGAACATGATCTTTACTTAATATGCTAATGATTTTTGGCATAAAAGAAAAATGTATAATTTTGACCCATACAATGTATTGTTGGCTATTGCTACAAATATACTCCAGCGACTTAAGACTGGTTTTGTGCTCCAGGCCAGGGTCACAAATGTTAAATAGTCATTTGAAATTAAAAAATAAATAAATAAAAAGATACTTTAAATGTTAAATTAGAACCACCAGTAGGTGTCAGCAAGTCACTGATAAGTGAGTCATTGCGATTGAACAGAATCATTTAAACGGTTAATTCAAGGAATGAAACACGTCATTGCTCAGAGTCAGAGACGCAAAACTGTGTATGGTGGCTGTGTTTGGTATTATTTTTGTTGTCGAAATAGAGCAAAAACAGGCAATATGGTGTCTAAAACGCAAGTCTCTTAATTAACTTCTGGTTTTTGAACTGTTGTAAAAAGCAAAACTACAGGCCTATGTAATCATGGTGATTTTTTTGAGAAAAACGACATTCTTCATGTGATGTTGACTTACTATATTAAATTATATAAATATATACATTTTCTGCTTCTATATCTTCAATTTTGTGATCATTCTAAGCGCATTTTAACAGACTGAATCACGCAGTGAAAGAAAGCAGTCCAGATGCACGTGGATTAGTCTAATCTAACGTTACTAGATTTCACGGCACACTGTTTAGAGTGATTTGTTTGGTTTTTGGCAAAATACTGATAATGTCAAATCGCACATCGTTAAAACAACAATTACTATATTATCTCAGATGATATCGCACACCCTGCACCACTGTCTTTTTGGCTCATTTGTGCAAAACCTTTTGCTAAACCGTCAAAGCTTCATTTTAACCACCAATGCAACGATGCAAGTATTTACCTTACGTTATCTCTACATGCTTGCGAAGGGCGATGTCGAGATGTTATAAGCTGCTAGTTCGGTCCCCCGAGGCAAACACAGCTTACACTGCATAATAGAGCATGAATATATGGCCAGGGGTTCACTTCATCCCTTCGAGTTCAACTTCAGCAGAGTACGACGGGGTCTGGTTTTCAGCTGGGTCTGCACCATTAACGTACTCGGTTACTATCGTAACCTCGGTTCCCTGAGATACGGAACGAGTACTGCGTCTTATTCAAGACGCATATGGGAAAATGTCCATTTTCTCCTAAACCTGAAGACTTATTTAATCACGCAGTGAAACTGCACGACTATTGGTTCGTGCAGTGGTAGAAAAACGAACCAATGAGTCGGCAGCGGAGCTGCACGAACCTATTGGCGACGATCACCTCCAGTTCCCGCCGAAATGGGCGGGGTATCTGGCTATATAAGCGGTCGTTTCGCCATAGGATCCTCAGGTTTACTTCGACTGAAGCGACGACTGAGTTGTGCAGCTACCTGGCACGGCAAAGTACGCAGTACTCGTTCCGTATCTCAGGGAACCGAGGTTACGATAGTAACCGAGTACGTTCCCTATCGATACTCCACTCGTACTGCGTCTTATTCAAGACGCATATGGGAACTGAATTTAATCACGCCGTGCTAGGGTAGATGAACGACTGTATATACCTCCATAAACATAAATGCCCATAGGGAAGTAAGTAGTATACTTCAGGCTAAAGCGAGCTAAACTCATAGAGGTCATGCTCGGCCTGGATAATCGTTCCATATGACTCCTGTATACTCAGTTAACCGGAGTATGCAGGGTGCCAATCAGAGGGCCTGAGCGCATTGCGGTCAAGAATCTCTGACAGGACTGTTCCCACAGCGTATGTGTACAAGCTCATCTAAGCAGAGAGGACTCTGGCCTGTAAGGCCGGTATGTCCAGGTTATAAAACCTAGCAAATGTGGACGGAGTGGCCCAGCCAGCCGCCGCACAAATCTCTGTAATGGGTACACCGCTAGACCACGCCCATGACGAGGCAATGCCTCTAGTCGAATGGGCTCGTACTCCAATGGGGCATTGCAGGCCCAAAGAAGAGTATGCCAGCATGACAGCATCCACTATCCACTTAGAGAGTCTCTGCTTCGTGACCGGATGCCCTTTGGCGCGGTTACCGAAGCCAACAAAGAGCTGTTCCGTATGCCTAAAAGGGGCGGAACGCTCAAAGTAGATTCTCAGAGCTCTGACAGGGCATAACAAGGATAACTCCCGGTCCTCCTCAGACGGAGGAAGCGCGGAGAGCGTGATGACCTGAGCTCTGAACGGGGTTGAAAGTACCTTAGGTACGTAACCATGCCTTGGTTTCAGGACGACCTTGGAGTCGTTAGGCCCGAATTCCAGGCAGGCAGGGCTAATCGAAAGCGCCTGCAGGTCTCCAACTCGCTTAACCGACGCTAGTGCTAGTAGCAGAGCAGTTTTCAGCGAAAGTGACCGGAGGTTCGTAGACTGTAGCGGCTCAAAGGGAGGGCCCTTCAAGGCCCTCAGTACAGTGGGCAGATCCCACGTAGGGACAGTAAGGGGCCGAGGTGGATTCAATCTCCTGGCTCCCTTCAAAAAACGGACAACTAAGTTGTCCCTGCCTACCGACTGGCCCGCTATAGGGGCATGAAAAGCCGCTATAGCTGCTACAAATACCTTGAGTGTAGAGTGAGAACGTCCTTTATCTAGCAGTTCCTGCAGAAAGGACAGAACCACTGCTAACTCAGAGGTAGAGGGGTTTTCACCACGGTTGAAGCACCAAGTGGAGAAAACAGACCACTTAAGGGCGTAGAGGCGTCTCGTGGACGGGGCTCTAGCCTCAGAAATGGTGTTTAATACTCGCTCTGGGAGGTCAGTAGGCTCCCGTTGAGCGGCCAAATGCAGAGAGCCCACAGCTCGGGTCGAGGGTGCCATATCGTTCCGTTCGCCTGAGAGAGGAGATCCCGTCTCAGGGGCACGGGCCAGGGGGCTGCTGTCAGTAGCTGAGTCAGCTCTGACAACCAAGGTTGGTTCCTCCACAAGGGGGCCACCAATAGCACCTTGTGACCCTGTTCCCTGATACGCCTGACGACCTGTGGAAGCAGGGCGATCGGAGGGAATGCATAAAGGAGGAGGTTGGGCCAGTCGTGGGCCAACGCGTCCCTGTCCTTCGAATAATAAATTGGGCAGTGAGAGTTGTCCTTGGAGGCGAAAAGGTCTACTTCTGCCTTGCCAAAGGTCTTCCAGATCTTCTGAACCACCTGCGGATGGAGCATCCACTCCTCTGAGGGGACATTGCTCCGGGATAACATATCCGCTCCCTGGTTCAGTCTGCCCGGCAGGTGTGCTGCTCTCAGCGAGCGCAGGTTGAGCTGAGCCCATTCCAGAAGGCGCTCTGCCAGAATAAAGAGGCGCTTCGAGGAGACACCTCCCTGGTGATTTATATAGGACACCACGGACATGCTGTCTGAGCGAATCAGCACATGGCGTCCTATTAGGTCCGGCAGGAAAAACTGGCAGGCTCGACAAACTGCTAGCATTTCCAAGCAGTTGATGTGCAAGCCGCTCTCCGCCTCCGACCAATGGCCGAAGGTCGGTTTGCCTTCGCACAGCGCCCCCAACCTGTGTTGGAGGCGTCTGTCGTGACAACTTTCCTGGTGTGGACCAACCCCATGGCCACGCCCTTCCTCATCCACTGTGGGTTCTTCCAGGGGGTCAGGGCTGTTACACAGGCCTGATTCACCCTGATATGCAAGCGTCCGTGACGCCATGCATTGTGTGGAACCCGTGGTTTCAACCAGCGTTGAAGAGGGCGCATGCGGAGCAGGCCCAGCTGTAACACTGACGAAGCTGCGGCCATAAGGCCCAGCATTCTCTGAAACACTTTGAGTGGGCGAGCGGTGTCGCTCTTGAAGGTGGCCGCGAGTTTCTGAATGGCCAGAGCGCGTTCTGGCGCTATCACCGCTCTCATGTGAGCCGAGTCCAGGACTGTACCCAGGAACGATACTCGTTGGCTGGGGGACAGTGCGCTCTTGGCAAAATTGACCCTGAGCCCCAGGCACTCTAAGTGGCTGAGTATGAGGGTTCTGTGTGAAAGCAGTTCCACCTCTGACTGGGCCAGAATGAGCCAATCGTCGAGGTAGTTGAGAATGCGGATTCCCATCTGTCTCAGAGGGGAAAGAGCCGCGTCCATGCACTTCGTAAAAGTACGGGGGGCCAGAGACAGCCCAAAGGGAAGGACCGTGTACTGGTAAGCCACTCCCTCGAAGGCGAATCTCAAGAATCGTCTGTGACGGGGGCTATCTGGATGTGAAAGTATGCGTCTTTCAGGTCCAGAGAACAGAACCAGTCCCCTGTGCGAATCTGCGAGAGGATCTGCTTCAGCGTGATCATCCTGAACGGCCGTCTCATGAGGGCGTGATTCAGGCGTCTGAGATCGAGGATGGGCCGGAGGCCGCCATCCTTTTTGGGGACGAGGAAGTAACGGCTGTAAAAGCCTGACTCGCTCAAAGCTGGAGGAACCATTTCTATGGCTCCTTTTTCCAGCAACGTCATCACCTCCGAGCGCAGAACGCGAGCGTTCTCGCCCTGCACCGAGGTGGAGACCACGCCACTGAAACGCGGGGTCTTCGAGCGAATTGTAGTGAATAACCTCGTTTTATTATCCCCATAACCCACTCTGACACTCCGGGGATGGCCTGCCAGGCCTCGGCCCGCGTGGCAAGGGGTTGGATAAACTCGAGTGGCCGGCTGCACGGAGGCAGGGCACTCGTGAGAGACGGAAGAGGGAAATTGCTCTTTTTTTGAGAATTTTTGTGTTTTATTTTTTCCGCTATCACAGCGGACAGTTGCATGGTCGCTTGTACGGAACCAGTAGCAACAGACACAATGCCCTCTGCACCCGGAAGAGAACGGGGTGCCAAGAGGGTTCCCATTAGAGGCCTTTTGGTGGGCGGTCCGGCCGTGGCGGGACTCGACCCTCTCCTCTTCCTGTCCTGCAGATCAGGAGGACGCTGGGGGCGCAGGGTCCAACACTATCCTGGGTCGGGGGCCCTGACGCTTCGGAAGGGGGTAGCGTCTGGCTGATCGCGAACGCCCTCGCGGCTGCTGAGTTTTGGCAGGCTGAGGGGCGTGAACGGCAGGTGCAGGTCTCGCAGGCTGCTGAGTCGGCGCAGTCCTGGGGCGACTCTGAGCAGCTGCTGGGTTGGAGCGCTTGGGCAGGAAGTGTCGCATAGCCTGTGACGCCTTCTGTGCTTCCGTAAAGCGCTCAGCGAAACCTTCCACCGCAGGTCCAAAGAGGCCGCTGGGAGAAATTGGAGCGTCAAGGAAGGAGACCCTGTCCGCGT
>CM049799.1:15995754-16008254 GCA_027422405.1 Ptychobarbus kaznakovi | reverse complement strand
GCCAGTGTCCCGGTGAACCTGTGTGACTCTCAAACACACACTGTGAACGTGACGGTGTTCGGCAACAGCTCTCTACTGGAGGTGGATGGGCAGCTGGCGCAGGTGGAGATGATGGAGAGCGTAGACGATCTGGATCTGACGTCTTCTTACAGCACCTTTATAGGAGGGATTCCAGGTAATGGAATCAGTCTGATATTTGTCTCATATTGGTCTCACTTCAGTTTCATATTGGTCTCACATCAGTCTCACATCACTTACACCAGTTTCACATCCATCTCACTTCAGTCTCACATCAGTCTCAAATTGTTCTCACATCCATCTCACTTCAGTATCGCATCACTTACACCAGTTTCACATCCATCTCACTTCAGTCTCACTTCAGTTTCACATCAGTCTCAAATTGGTCTCACATCCATCTCACTTCTGTCTCACATCATAAACGCCAGTTTCACAGCCATCTCACTTCAGACTTCAGGGGCGGCGCTAGGGGTGGGCTAAGGGAGCTGAAGCCCTGAATGTTTTTATTACCATGCCCTGTAAGCATCATCATCATCACTGAGTTTTCATGCGCATTAAAATCACGAAGCGCAGTTTACTCCCGTCAGGAACCGTCCACTGAAGCTCGTACTTCTGACTGACATGTAAACTGGCCAACCATCGATAAGAAGTTACAGCAGATCTCGCCATCGGTCAAATTAGGTTGATGGTTACTGAGCCCTGTCACTTTGAAGCAACAAATAGCCTATAGGCTATTTAATTATAATATTATTATATACATACAGTCTTTCTAGGAGACATGCATTTAGAGGATTATATGTTTTGTTAGTATGGTCTGTGGCAGACTTTTCTTCATGTCAGGGCAACAATTCAATAAAGAAGTTAATTTTAAGTGGCTTAAATTGTAATATTGTCTTTAGCTCTATTTCACTAATAACAATGTTTACAAACAAAGCCCAGGGCTCTGGACTGACACCAATATTTTAATAGTAAATGTTGTTTATCTGTTGTCTGAATATGATGAACATCGAAAGACAAACGAAACAAAAGCGTAACACAATCCCACGACTCGTTTATCAGCTCCGCCACACAAAAACACTTGTATTTTTCTATCATTTAATGTTTCTATATTCCACTTTTTATATTTGAAACATAAATCTCATCACATTATTTATGCAATAGGGTACGTGCGGTCTAAATGCATTTACAAGTGATACAAAATAAGTGTATAGCGGCTCTATAATAGAGCCCTGAATGTTTAATCATACTTGCATATAAATATATTTATACAATACTTTAGATTTTAATTATATGGTTTAAAAAAAATAAAGGCACTTAGCTAAAGTATAATTTAAACACATATATTTTTAAGTGTATTGGGACACATATTTGAATGTCTTTGGGCTTAGCCCCAGATATCTACTTGCCCCTGCTTTCAGTCTTATATTAGTCTTACAGCCATCTCAAATTAGTCTTACTTAAGTCTCACGTAATTTTAACCAGTCTCACATTCATTAGTCTTACTTCAGTCTCACACTAGTCACTTACGGTTTGGGGACGTGCCTAAAAATGAAATAAATATTACAAAATGTAAAATGACTGATGTTAAATTTAAAGGATTTGTTTTGGAGGGAACTAAAATACACTGAAAATACTCATAATTATTTGTTTTTAAATGTTTTTTTTAATGCAATAAAATATGACTTTTTTTTTTTTTGCAACCTTTCTATGCACAATGCAATTCTGGTGTGACTTGTAGTCGAACAACTTATTTTCTGAAAAACCCGACAGACTTCGAGGCAGATGATCTTGAGATGTGACTCTCCCGAGGGTCCTGATGTTGTTTGTTTGTGCAGATGTTTCTCTGGCGTCCGCTCCGGTGTCGGCCTTCTACACGGGCTGCATGGATGTGCGGGTCAACGGTCAGCTGCTGGACGTGGACGAGGCCCAACACAAGCACAACGACATCCGCTCTCACTCCTGCCCTCTGGTGGACGCGCAGCAATAACAGCAGCTGAAGCTCAGCACAGAGGAGCTTTAAAGGGATACTTCACCCAAAAATGAAAATGTGATGTTTATCTGCTGACCCCTGCAGGGCATCCAAGAAGTAGGTTTCTTCAGTAGAACACAAATGAAGATGTTTAACTCAAACCGTTGCAGTCTGTCAGTCATATAGACTGTCTTTAAGAGACAGAGACAAAAGCTAATTAAACCCTGAGGCTCGTGACGATACATTGAGGTCTAAAGACACGAAACGATCGGTCTGTGCGAGAAACTAAACAGTATTTATATCATTTTTTACGTTTTGATACACCACGCGTTCACAACATTCGGCGCGGGATGCGCCAACAGCTCTGGAACATAGATATATATACATAGATGCCTCATTAGCCACCGTTTCTATGGGCCGCGATACGTAAGGATCGATGTATATATATCTATGTTCCAGAGCTGTTGGCGCGTCCCGCACCGAATGTTGTGAACGCGTGGTGGATCAAGAGGTTAAAAATGATATAAATACTGTTCAGTTTCGTGTCTTTAGACCTCAATGTATCGTCACGAGCCGCAGGGTTTAATTAGGTTTTGTCTGTGTCTCTCAAAGCCGTGAGTCCCATTGACTGCCATTATATGCCTGACAGACTGCAGTGGTTTGAGTTAAAAATCCTCGTTTGTGTTCTAGTGAAGACACAGTCACATACTTCTTGGATGCCCTGATAAGCAGATAAACATCACAGTTTTGGGTAAACTATCCATTTAATCCGGATCCGGTCCACAGATCCACAAAGGCCTTAGTAAAGCCGGATCCCTCGCCACACTCACGCACATATAGCACAGAGCCCGCCGCATATCAAAGTATTACTCGCATTAGACCAATCAAACACAAGCTACTGAGAGTGTGCTGTAAAATACTGTAACTGTACATATGCCACTGTAAATGCTTTAGAGGAGGATGACTAAAAACACCAACTACCATTAAAGGCCTTCAGGCCTGGATGTAGGTGCTCAACTTCATCATCATCATCATCATCATCATTCAGTAGTTTGTTTTTTAGTCCATCTTGTTTTTGTTGAAGTTGTTTTGTATTTTGTTCATGTTTGCGAGACTGTAACGCTTGATGAAAACGAATAAAGGTGGATGGTGTTGTTATGATGAATTGTGTCCTTAAGTCCACAGATGTTCAGCGGCTCAGAAACTAAACCAATTAACCTGATGAGTGTTACTTTACACTAATAGTTTATGAGACACAAAACTAGCGTTTTTCATGCACTGAGATCTATTTTGCTCCAATCTCAAGTCTCTTCTTTCAGACTGGTGAGACGAAAACATCCAAAAACACACATTTGAAAGGGTTTATTTTATCGCTTTGCATCTGTAGAAGTTTTTTCTCTTACGCCAAACTTTTTTTCCTCTATTCTGTTCATATTTCATAAATTTTCACCCTAAAAACATGGTGAAAATATTTGTTTTCTGTCTGTTGACAGATTTATGGCATGATAAAAACGTTAATATGGCATTAAATCAAACAAGACTTTTGATTTTAGCTTTATCCAATGTTCAGATTAATGTGGTGGAAATTAACATATTGAAGTAGGTTATGCCACATTTGCATATTTTAAACAATGTTAAGCGCAGACTCTTTCAGAACCACCCGTTGCTTTATCGTTTATATTTTTGCTGTTTAAAATAGAAGCATTTCTATTTTATGAACAGATTTTTGTTCAGGGTTTTATAGAAGGTGAAGTAATGAACACATTTTAATCAGGTAAAAAGTGATGGTCTTATGCAGATTAAATAGAAACCATGCAAATACCGAAAACACAGCGTCACATAGGAATACGGTTCATTCTTATTTAGAGATGTTTGTTTATTGTATTTTTAGTTTAAGCATAGAGTAAATGCACCACAAAGCAAAGTAACATGTAGCAATAAAACATTGAACTGGCAGATAAATAAAAAAGAAGTTTGTGATTAAGCTGAAGTCTTTGTTATGCTTTTAATTCAAACTGGTTATGAATATGTGCAAAAGATTGTCTGTGCATTTAAGGGTTAACATCATATTTTTCTTGAGAATGAGATGACAGGCTTTGATATATGCTACATTGTTGCCTTGTTTAATACAACAAATGAAAAATGTCACTGATACATCTTAACCATGCATTTGTCTATTATCTCTTTAAGCAGCAAGCATTTCATGTTATTTATATATATATATATATATATATATATATAAATGTAAAAGCTGTGCTAATCATAACGGGAGAATTTACTTGCTAGATTATGAAAGTATAATCTGGCAGTAGTCGTGAATATGTACTTAGGGTTATGCAGCTTATGTTTATTTTTTAAAGTGCCAAATACATTTATTAATCATTTATGACAAGCTGATGATTTTTAAGAACATATGTCAAGAAAATGTATTCTATTTTTTTTTTTTTAATAAAAAAAATATAATTCTGAATTCTAAAAAGAGCTTTCACTCAAAGAAATGAATATGCTAGAAGGTGGTTTTCACATTGATGCAACACAAATATTCTTAATACAAATATTAATTGTTAAAGTGTCAATTAGGAAGATATATTTTTCTTAATGTTTTGTGAATCCAGCCCACGGATGTGTTGCATTACACCAGGACTGAAGGGCTGATAGAGTCACATGTCGTGTTATTTAACCACGTTTACACTTTAACGTCCTCCTCAGACTCATGCTTCAGTTGATCTGACCGCAGAAGACTAAAGCGGAGGATGGGACACGTTCTTGAGTGTTTCAGTCTTATATGATACGATGAAGACCCCACCAAAGAACGAGGACGTTAAAAGGCAAAGTTCAGAGCTTTAGGAAACTACCAGACAACAACATCGATCACATTTGCTACACGAATAAGTGATTATATAGACTCCTTCCGAGGTCATCGGTGGAGGTCACAGGGGTCAGAGGTCAGTGTTCCTGGCTCAGGTTTCTCAGCAGGCGTAAGCTGGAGGCTTCTCGAAGGGCCCTAATGAGTGAGCGTAGAGCGAGGGAGCGTTTGGAGTCAGCATGTAGCTGCTGTTGTCCTGAGATGTGGGTACGACTGGATTCGTCCTGCTCTGAGATGCCGCTTGAGTCTCGTCAGATGGCGAGGTCATGACCTCGGGGACGGACTGACCTGCAGCCGGAGCTGGATAACCGTTCAGATGCTGGAGAGCGAGGATGAAGAAGAACAAATGAGGAGATTAAACCATATGTGTAGACTTTTTAGCAGCTGCTTGTTTACTACTTAAAAGGTGGACGATATGATCAAAATCTTTACCACGACAAAAGTCATTTTCAAACACAGACTTCATGATATGGTAATTCTGCCTGAAATCATAATGTTACTAATTTAATTTAACGCCAGTTACAAAACAAACCGACATTTAAATCTCTTAATAGAACAAAAACAACCGATATTTAAATCTCTTAATAGAACAAAAACAACCGATATTTAAAACTTTTTAGAATAAAAAATAGAACAAAACTGAGCAATGTTTAATTTTGTTATGAGAGCAAAACTGACAGGTATTTAAATAATTGAATAGAACAAAACTAACCGATACTTAAATGTCAATAGAACAAAACCAAACAATATTTAATCCTTTAATAAAGAACAAAAGTAACCGATTTTTTATTCTGTTTTTAAAACAAAACTGAGAAGTATTTAAATTTTAATAGAACAATAACAACAGATATTTAAAACTTTAAATAGAACAAAACTGAGCAATATTTAACTCTGTTATTAGAACAAAACTGACAGGTATTTAAATAATTGAATAGAACAAAACTAACCAATACTTAAATGTCAATAGAATGAAACCAAACAATATTTAAACCTTTAATATAGAACAAAAGTAACCGATATTTAATTCTGTTTGTAAAACAAAACTGACAGGTATTTAAATTTTAATATAACAAAACTGACCGGTTTTTAATTCTTTAAATAGAACAAAATTGACCGATATTTAAACCTTTTAATAAAACAAAACTGACTAATGTTTAAATCTGTTTCTAGAACATAACAGACCGATATTTTAATCTTTTGACAGAACAAATCCAGTTGATATTTTAATCTTATAATAAAACAAAACCAACCGATATTTAAATCTTATAATATAAAAACACTAACCGATATTTAAATCTCTTAATGGAACAAAACCAGCCGATATTTAAATCTCTTAATGGAACAAAACCAGCCGATATTTAAATCTCTTAATGGAACAAAACCAGCCGATATTTAAATCTCTTAATGGAACAAAACCAGACGATATTTAAATCTCTTAATGGAACAAAACCAACCGATATTTAAATCTCTTAATGGAATAAAACAAGCCGATATTTACATTTCTTAATGGAACAAAACCAACCGATATTTAAATCTCTTAATGGAACAAAACCAGCCGATATTTAAATCTCTTAATGGAACTAAACCAACCGATATTTAAATTTCTTAATGGAACAAAACCAGCCGATATTTAAATTTCTTAATGGAACAAAACCACCCGATATTTAAATCTCTTAATGGAACAAAACCAGCCGATATTTAAATCTCTTAATGGAACTAAACCAACCGATATTTAAATATCTTAATGGAACAAAACCAGCCGATATTTAAATCTCTTAATGGAACAAAACCAGCCGATATTTAAATCTCTTAATGGAACAAAACCAGCCGATATTTAAATCTCTTAATGGAACAAAACCAGCCGATATTTAAATATCTTAATGGAACAAAACCAACCGATATTTACATTTCTTAATGGAACAAAACCAACCGATATTTAAATCTCTTAATGGAACAAAATCAACCGATATTTAAATCTCTTAATGGAACAAACGATATTTTTCTTAATGGAATAAAACAAGCCGATATTTAAATCTCTTAATGGAACAAACCCAGCCGATATTTAAATCTCTTAATGGAACAAACCCAGTCGATATTTAAATCTCTTAATGGAACAAA
Source organism: Ptychobarbus kaznakovi (assembly GCA_027422405.1). NCBI lineage: Eukaryota > Metazoa > Chordata > Actinopteri > Cypriniformes > Cyprinidae > Ptychobarbus > Ptychobarbus kaznakovi. The sequence goes on along the minus strand of CM049799.1, from coordinate 16,001,283 downwards.
ACCAACCGATATTTAAATCTCTTAATGGAACAAACCCAGCTGACATTTAAATCTCTTAATGGAACAAAACCAGCCGATATTTAAATCTCTTAATGGAACAAAACCAGCCAACATTTAAATCTTATAATAAAACAAAACTGACTGACATTTAAACATCATAACAGGAAAACATTTTCTATAGAAAGACTATAGAAAATCCTGTAGGTGTCCTGATCGTCTGAGTGTCATGAGTACGTCCTGCTGACAGAAGTTAGCTGGTTAGTGGTCCTCACCTGCATGGGCAGCGGGTAGTTTGGGTAGGCGGGTAGAGTCTGTCCGGAGGGGCAGAAGCCGGTGTAGGTGATCAGGTGTTGGGTGGGGTTGTACATAATGTGAGGGGCTGGAGCCGGACTGGGTGTCATGTGACTGCGAACCACAGGAGCCTGAGCGCGCACACACACACACACATCAATTATAGACTCATTAAGACACATGAATGTAGACGCTATGATACGGATAATGAGAATTATTGTTATGTTAAAGCTGATAATTGAAATTATACATCTAAATAGCTTTGTATGCTTCTAATTTATTTATGTATTATTAGAAATTTAAGTAGTGAAGTACGCCATCAAAGTAAAGCATTTTCACTCAGAAACAGAACATTGCTAAAATTATCCACAATGTTTTTTTTACCCAAAAACTGAAAATTGCCAAAATTACTTGCAAATATTTTTTACCCAAAAACTGAAAATTGTCAAAATTACTAGCAAATATTTTTTACCCAAAAACGGAAAATTTCCAAAATTACTTGCAAATATTTTTTACCCAAAAAACTGAAAATTGCCAAAATTACTAGCAAATATTTTTTACCAAAAAACTGAAAATTGTCAAAATTACTAACAAATATTTTTTACCCCAAAACTGAAAATTGTCCAAATTACTTGCAAATATTTTTTACCCAAAACTGAAAATTGCCAAATTTACTTGTAAATATTTTTTTACTCAGAAATAGAATATTGCCAAAATTATCCACAAACAATGTTTTTTTTTTACAAAAAAAAAGCCATGGTTTATGCACCAAAGTTTTTGAGTGAAAAATCATTATTGTCAAATAATTTGGGCAATATTAAGAGAGCTATAATCAATCAGCTCCAAAAAGAAATACAAAACATGTGCTGAGGTTGGCAAAAAGATTGATTCTAAGATTTGGTGATAATATAACATAAGAAATGTATAAGCAATTTTTAGAGGCTGATCGCTTTTAACCAGGAACACCAAATTAGATTATTTTTTTATTTTTTGAAAAATAAGCCATCAAAACATTATGCCGTCCACTAAAAAATTTGATATTGGTGATTGCAGTTTCATCACTGATAGATTGTGCATCTCTATAATCAAAACTGAACTCAGCTGGAATATATAAAACAAACATTACAAAAAGTTAAATTGCTATGCAATGTTGGGTTTAAAAATGAATTATACATTAGTTTTAATATAAAACAAAATTATTTCTGAGTGGCATCTGTCTTGTAGTTGAATCTAAAAACACTGTAGTTTGATGTGTTTGTGATGAATCCAGACTCACCAGGTCTTTGAAGGCTCCCAGTATAGCAGCGGTGATGATGCCCAGAAACACTCCGAGCACATTGAGCATCACACAGGCCCACAGCAGACGGTACAGATTCACCACGTCCCAGCAGCTGCTCACACCCGTGAACTCATAGTACCGCACCCGATAGTCCACGCTAACACACACACACACACATGCAGTAAAACACTCAGAAACACAGCTGTGCTGGAAATGCTCAGGGATTGATCTGTGCTTCACCTGTTACAGTGGTATAAGTCACAGCAGTAGCAGGTGTTGCTCTTCACCTTGAGTGTGCACTGACTACCGTAGGAATGACACTGAACCTGAACACAGCAAATCAACATCAAGTCATCGAGTTTAAACTTGACAAACTGATGTGTGAGCTGCATTCACTCTTAAAGATGAAGCGTACAAACGAGGGTTTTCTCCGTGGTGCTGTAGAAGAAGCATCCTTTCTTAACCCTCGTGTTGTGTTTCTGTTATTTTGACCCAGAGAGGATTTTCTTCTCCCAGAGAACTAGGACTTTACTAAGCTCTGGACTAAACCTACTGACCGGGTATCACAGCTTACCAACATTGTGATTGATCTGAGCTTATCCACCTCAGTTTATGAATGAACATTTCAAAATTATCCACAATAATGCTTTTTTTAACCCCACAATTCCATCCAAACCACAAAATATTGGCAAAATTATCCATAACAAAAATGTACTCGAAAATTGAATATTGCCCAAATTACCTGTAAATATTTTTACTCAAAAAACGAATATTGCCAAAATTATTCCCAAATCATACTCTGTTTTTTTTTTTTTACTCAAACTGAATATTGCCAAAATTATCCAAAAAATCATGCTTTCATTTTTTTCACTCAGAAACTGAATATTTCCAAAATTATATTCCTTTTATTTTTTACAGAGAAAACCGATTATTGCCAAAATGATCCACAAATAATGTTTTTTTTTAAACCCCACGATTCCATCCAAACCACAAAATATTTCCAAAATAATCTGCAATATTATTTTTCTCTCAAAAACTGAATATTGGTAGAATTATCTACTATAATGCTGGGTTTTTTTCACCCCGAAACTGAATATTGCCCAAATGATCCACAAATCATTCTCTCTTTTTTTAACCTAAAAACCTGAATATTGCCAAAATTGTCAGCAAATATTGTTTTTCACTCAAAAACGGAATATTGCCAGAATTATCCATAAAAACTTTACTCGAAAATTTAATATTGTCAAAATTATCCACAAATCATGCTCTGTTTTTTTTTTTTTACTCAAACTGAGTAGTCAAAATTATCAAAAAAACATGCTTTCTTTTTTTACACTGAGAAACAGAATATTTCCAAAATTATATGCACTTTTTTTAACTCCGAAAACCGATTATTGCCAAAACCATCCACAAATAATGCTTATTAAAATTGTATATTGCAAAAATTATCTGCCAAAAGTGCTTTTTCAGTCAAAAACTGAGACGCAAAAGCTCAAATCAATAAGTCATATGATCAATGCAGCTCCAAAAAAAATAACTTGTGCTAATTGACAGAATACAAGTTGATAAAAAGGTTGAATCCAAGATTTGGTGATTGGAGAGATTTACAAGCAATTTTTAAAAGGCTGGCCATCAATACCAACAAAGAACCTTTATTTTTAAGAGTGTGAATAAAAGTGTCGGCCGAACTAATGATTGACCAGACTGAAGTCATGTTCATATCTGACCAGCAGAGGGAAGCAGAGCACAAGATCAGACACGGTTTATCAGTGCCTGATAACAAAACCCATAATCATCATCAGTGTGACGATTTCAGATGAACTCACCTCAGTGTAGTAGTTGTCATAGCTGTAAGAAGAGCTGGAGTAAAACTCACAGCGGCCCTCCATCAGCGGCCTCCTGTCCTACACACACACACACACACACACACACACACACACACACACACACACACACACACACACACACACACACACACACACACACACACACACACACACACACACACACACACACACACACACACACACACACACACACACACACACACACACACACACACACACACACACACACACACACACACACACACACACACACACACAGACAGACAGACACACACACGCACACCACAGACAGACAGACAGACAGACAGACAGACACAGACAGACACACAGACACACAGACAGACAGACAGACACACACACGACACACACACAGACACACACGACACACCACACACACACAGACAGACAGACACACAGACACACACACACACACACACACACACACACACACACACACACACACACACACACACACACACACACACACACACACACACACACACACACACACACACCACACACAGACACAGACAGACAGAGACAGACACACAGACACACAGACACACACACACACACACAACACACACACACACACACACACACACACACACACACACACACACACACACACACACACACACACACACACACACACACACACACACACACACACACACACACACACACACACACACACACACACACACACACACACACACACACACACACACACAACACACACACACAGACACACAGACAGACAGACACACAGACAGACAGACAGACAGACAGACACACACACACACACAGACACACACACACACACACACACACACACACACACACACACACAGTACAGTACTCATTATCTCAGGACTGATGTTTGATGAGCAGCATGTGAGCAGATACTCACGATGAACTGTGCCGCGATGATGCCGTCGATGATGGAGCAGAGAAAACACGACACCACACCCAGACTGATGAAGATGATGGACGCCACCAGCTGACACACACACACACACACACACACACACACACACACACACACACACACACACACACACACACACACACACACACACACACACACACACACACACACACACACACACACACACACACACACACACACACACACACACACACACACACACACACACACACACACACACACACACACACACACACACACACACAGTTAAATCACCATCACATGAAGGACACACTCAAGAGATGAGAAAACATCATCATTATATCACCAGATCAATCGTATCTCAACCCCAAAATCAAACTAAAATGATTAGATCAAGTATAATGGTGCAAACATCCACCTTCAGGAATGATCTTCATCTCACATCTTCTGAGGAGCGTTTATTTCTTCATCTCTCAATCAGCATTGCATTATATGTGTGGATCATTTACATCTCATCTTACTACGACATATTATTGCAGATATACAGTGACCACCGATATTTACATAATTTTCCATCAGTATCTGCTGTACAGTAAAAATGATTTTCTTCCTTAGAATTTTTGTCTTGTTTTCTTATATAAATATCTACAAATTCTGGAATTAAGATGCAGTTACTTGACAAGTAAAACGACTTAAGATATTATGTCTTGTTTTCTGAAACATCGTCCTAATTTTGTTAGTTTTTGCATAAAACAAGTAAAATATCTGTCAATGTGTTAGGACATCCTAAAAGGAGGTGTGAGGGTTTCATCAGATTTAACTCACTTCTGAGCACAAATTTGTCTCCAAAATATATACTTAGGTTCAAACCATTATATTTTCAGTATCACACACACACATAGACACACACACTCACAAACACTCTCTCACTCTCTCTCTCACACACTCACACACACCCTCTCACTCTCTCTCACACACACTCTCTCTCACACACACTCACACTCTCTCTCACACACTCTTTCTCACACACACTCTCTCACACACTCACACTCACACACACTCACACACACCCACACTCTCACACTCTCACTCACACTCACTCTCACACACACTCTCTCTCACTCTCTCACTCACTCTCACACACTCTCTCACACACTCACACATCACACTCACACACACTCACTCACACATCTCTCACA
>CM049799.1:15910754-15990754 GCA_027422405.1 Ptychobarbus kaznakovi | reverse complement strand
GCTATTCTGACTTTACATCTCGCTATTCTGACTTTACATCTCGCTATTCTGACTTTACTTCTCGCTATTCTGACTTTACTTCTCGCTATTCTGACTTTACTTCTCGCTATTCTGACTTTACATCTCGCTATTCTGGCTTTACATCTCGCTATTCTGGCTTTACATCTCGCTATTCTGACTTTACATCTCGCTATTCGGGCTTTACATCTCCCTATTCTGACTTTACATCTCGCTATTCTGACTTTACATTCTCGCTATTCTGGCTCTGACCTCGCTATTCTGCTATTCTGGCTTTACTCTCGCTATTCTGACTTTACTGACTCGCTACTTTACTCTCGACTTTACTTCTCGCTATTCTGACTTTACATCTCGCTATTCTGACTTTACATCTCGCATTCTGACTTTACATCTCCAATTCTGACTTTACATCTCCGCAATTCTGACTTTACATCTCCAAAACTCTGCTTTACATCTCGAATTCTGACTTTACACCTCGCTATTCTGACTTTACATCTCGCTATTCTGACTTTACATCTCGCTATTCTGACTTTACATCTCGCTATTCTGACTTTACATCTCGCTATTCTGACTTTACATCTCGCTATTCTGACTTTACTTCTTGCTATTCTGACTTTACATCTCCGCAATTCTGACTTTACATCTCCAAAACTCTGACTTTACATCTCGCAATTCGGACTTTACACCTCGCTATTCGGACTTTACATCTCGCAATTCTGACTTTACATCTCGCTATTCTGGCTTTACATCTCGCTATTCTGGCTTTACATCTCGCTATTCTGGCTTTACATCTCACAATTCTGACTTTACTTCTCGCTATTCTGACTTTACATCTCACAATTCTGACTTTACATCTCACAATTCTGACTTTACATCTCGCTATTCTGGCTTTACATCTCGCTATTCGGGCTTTACATCTCGCTATTCGGACTTTACATCTCGCTATTCGGGCTTTACATCTCGCTATTCGGACTTTACATCTCGCTATTCTGGCTTTACATCTCACAATTCTGACTTTACATCTCGCTATTCAGACTTTACATCTCGCTATTCTGGCTTTACATCTCGCTATTCTGACTTTACATCTCGCTATTCTGACTTTACATCTCACAATTCTGACTTTACATCTCGCAATTCTGACTTTACGTCTCGCTATTCTGACTTTACTTCTCGCTATTCAGACTTTACATCTCGCAATTCTGACTTTACATCTCCGCAATTCTGACTTTACATCTCGCTATTCTGACTTTACATCTCGCAATTCTGACTTTACATCTCAAAGCCATCGAAGAGTTCCCTCAGCAACACGTGGTATCCGAAACTCGAGCATCGGAGATTTCCGTGAAAACACAAAGTAACCACGTGGAACGAAACAAGAGATTCGGCCTGCTGAATGAACGCAAGTATTCAAACAATGTTTCTATCCTAACTGAACTGGCGAATTGATCTGTATGCAGAAAAGAGCAGTGTCTCTTTCGTGATCTTCCTGGTGGTTTCAGTTATGAAATAGCAAAGAGTGTTATTTTACACTTTATGCTAACATTAGTCACAAGACCCCAGCATGTGTGTGTGTATGTTTATGTGTATGTTTATGTGTTTTTATTAAGTTAGTCCATGTATCGTAGAATAGCAGTTAGTAAATAAACCTTGTTTCATTGATAAAGAATGATGTCTCTTGGGATGCGATTTTCTAGTTCAAACTTATTGCCAAAAGATTGCATTACCTCGCTCAAATGGTATAAAATCCTTTATTTTGTTTATCGTAGGCCTCGAAAGCAAAATAAACTAAATTGTTAAATATATACTATGATCGCTGGACGAATCGTTAATACAGTATAAATCATAAGTCAAAGTAAAATTAATATTACTTTAATCAAGCAATATTTTATCTGTAAGCAAATGATTCCCTGAAAAGCTAAATAATATCTATAGTTTCATTACTTTATATACCAGTATATGCAATTGTCAATTTGTATTTTGTTATTCCTTATTTACTTATCTTCTTTTTATTATCTGTGTTTATTGTTCTGTCACCGTCATTCTGTTGCACTGTGGTGCTTCTATCACGAAAACAAATTCCTCGTATGTGTAAACACACCTGGCAATAAAGCTAATTATGATATTCATATGTTTTGTTTCCACCACAGAAAAAAGGGGGAAAAGGTTCATTGACTTGCAATTCTGACATTACATTTTTCAATACAGTAATATTTATATTTAACTAATGTATAACCATGCTTCATTCAAAAGATTTGTGTCACCACTAACATGTTTTTTTTTGTTTCAGGTGCCTTTTTTTAATTAATTTCTGACAACCAGTGTTGGGAAAAGTTACTTTTAAAAGTAATGCGTTACAATATTGTGTTACTCTCTAAAAAAGTATCTAATTACGTTACTTAGTTACTTTTTATGGAATGGAATGCGTTACGTTACTTTTGCGTTACTTTTTAAATATGAGCAGGGCTTAATTATTTGTTTTTAATACAATAAGTTATATTTATAGCAAATATAAAAGCCTTTCACACCAAAAAGTGTAATGAATAAACCTCAGGCTGAAGGAAGAGTAAATCACGTCTGTACAGAAGAACACAGGAGAAGTTCAACACTCTTCAGGAATAAAACAACAATGAAGCACAATTGTTAATGTAAAATCATTTTTTGTCTTATTAGTATGATTGAACTGATCATCAAAGGTCAGCAGCAAACACATCGGTTAATAAAATGAGATTAGATATATTTGTGTTGTTTAAAATATTTAATTATTACAGGTTTGGGTCATATTCTGAGTTTGCATTTCACTGTTTTAATTATTTTTGATGAATACTGAATCAGTTTTTTGCGAGTGGGATGAATTAATACACATTCATATTTAGTCTATAACTACAGTAACATGTTCACACAGCGCAATGTCATCAATAAATGGGAAAAAGTAACTCCGATATGTTCTTGTAAATTAAAAAGTAATGTGTTACTTTACTAGTTACTTGTAAAAAGTAATATTACGTAACTCGCATAACTTGTAATACGTTACACCCCCAACACTGCTGACAAATAATAATGATATTTTACTTGGGCTGGTTTCTTGAAGACCAGCGATTCAGTTCGAGAGGTTACAGCACGTCCCTGAACACTGACGCTTTAAAGATGCATGTGTGAAGCTCCATGTCAGCGATCAGTAACTCAACACCGGCTCTCTGGTTACCCGTCAGCAGTCCAGCTCAACTGACTACATCCACAAACCAACCGAGTTAATTAACAACTCACACAGACACACACACGTGCTGGACTTCAGCTCAGTGAAGCCCATGAGCTGGTTTGTGCTGTGCTGAATCCAGCACGGGTTATATAAACACTCAAGGGCAGATGATGTAGTGCTCACTGCTCATGAAGAGAGCGAGTGTTTGAGAAATACAAACACAGATTCATCTGCACTGAATCATAAGGGATTCTGATTTATTAAATCCATTCTTTTATGGAAACACATCCTGCTGTCTAATGCCATACTAATCAATACGAATGCTAACATTTTAATCTCATTAGTCAATCAAAGTAGAATAGATTTTGTTAAACATCGAGAGCATTTACTGAAACTAAACTGTACCTCATTACATTTAGTTCAAATATATTCCATTTATGCATTTATTTATTAAAGCACGTTAAAAACGACGTTGATCCATACAATAAAAGCACAAAGCATCAATCCAATAATAAGACTCAAACGGAAGAACGTTCAAGAACTGTAAACAGAGCCAAACTCATGATAATCATTCACGGTCCGGGTATTTTAAAACTACAGAACTGGTTCTGAATAAAAACTGCTGAACGTATTTCACTTTGTCCTCCGGCTTCATGTTGCGTTACGTAATGGATGACTCTGAGAAGATCTTGTTCTCTGAAGGTGAACATCTGAATCATCATCACCCTGACGTCTCATTCCATTACGGTCGTTATTCTGCAGCGTTTGACCGCCAAAGTCTCTGGCAACAATGTTCTGGTCACTTCCTGCAATCTCCGAGGGGTCAGAGGTCACGGGACGGAGTCTGTAGTGACGCTCAGGAAATGGAAACTGAAGCTGATGTGTGATACGGGCTATTGCACATTAATGTGTTCACCTGAGCGCCTGGATTCAGTTTACCGGCACTGCGTGTGTGTGTGTGTGTGTGTGTGTGTGTGTGTGTGTGTGTGTGTGTGTGTGTGTGTGTGTGTGTGTGTGTGTGTGTGTGTGTGTGTGTGTGTGTGTGTGTGTGTGCGTGCATGTAGATTGTGTGTGTGTGTGTGTGTGTGTGTGCGTGCATGAAGATTGTGTGTGTGTGTGTGTGTGTGTGTGTGTGTGTGTGTGTGTGTGTGTGTGTGCGCATGTAGATTGTGTGTGTGTGTGTGTGTGTTATATTGTGTGTGTGTGTGTGTGTGTGTGTGTGTGTGTGTGTGTGTGTGTGTGTGTGTGTGTGTGCTGTGTGTGTGTGTGTGTGTGTGTGCATGTAGATTGTGTGAATGAGTGTGTGTGTGTGTGTGTGTGTGTGTGTGTGTGTGTGTGTGTGTGTGAGTGTGTGGTGTGTGTGTGTGTGTGTGTGTGTGTGTGTGTGTTGTGTGTGTGTGTGTGTGTGTGTGTGTGAGAGAGAGACAGTGTGCGTGTGTATGTGTGTGTGTGTGCGCATGTAGATTGTGTGAATGAGTGTGTGTGTGCTGTTCATTAAATTTTAAAGGATGTACTGGGATCAGAGCCACACACAGACAAACAACACATCATGGTAACACCGGTGCGTGTGTGTGTGTGTGTGTGTAGAACTGTCCTGTGTGATTGGGGTGTGTGCATGTAGATTGTGTGAATGTGTGTGTGTGTGTGTGTGTGTGTGTGTGTGTTTATTACCAGGGTCTAAAATTAACAACTGACAGGTACAAATATTGAATACATTTTGCTGGTTGGCTGCTCATAATATCCTAATATCAAAGCAACACAATTACATATTGAAGAAATAAACAGTTTGATGGCTGGTAAAAATACTGAATTCATTCGTGTGTGTCAGGTGTGCGTCCACCCACGTTTGTGATGGAGTCGCTAAACCAGGTTACAGCATCATTAAAACAAGATTCAGCCGTCAGAACATGATGAGGAACAGCCAAGCAACCACACTGAACACCCTAGCAACCACACTGAACACCCTAGCAACCACAACAAACACAGCCGCCTTAGTAAACACACAGTCACCTTAGCAACCATACTGAACACCCTCTCAACCATACCAAGCACCCTAGCATCCACACCGAACACCCTAGCAACCAAAACAAACACCCTAGCAACCACACTGAACACCCTAGCAACCCCACTGAACACCCTAGCAACCACACAGAGCACCCTAGCATCCACACCGAACACCCTATCAACCAGAACAAGCACACAGCCTCCTTAGTAACCACACAGTCACATTAGCAACCATACTGAACACCCTCTCAACCATACCAAGCACCCTAGCACACCTTAACAACCACATTGCACATTAGTTGCATAGTAACACCCTAGCAACCATACTGAATAAATTACAGTCCATATCAACACCATAGTAAACACACTAAACATTTCAGTCCATAGAAACACCCTAGCAACCACACTACACGCATCATAGTCCATAGCAACACCCTAGCAACCACACTAAACAATACTGACAATAGTGTCAATTGCAGTTACATAGCAACACCCAAGCAACCTTATTAAACATCACAGTCCATAGCAGACTCTAACAACAACACTGAGGACATTACTGTTACCTAGCAACCACACTACACATTAGTCGAACACCCTAGCAACTACACTGAACACATTGCAGTCCAAAGCAACACCCTAGCAACCACATGGAACACCATTATAGTTACACCGAAAGGCCTTTGCATCACGTCAGTGAGAAAACAGCAAACATCTGGTTTCTATAAGCTTGAGTTGGACTGAAGATGGCTCCCAGCGATCATCAATGCTAATCTAATTCAGCTAAAGCTCCACCTGATCCATCAGCCAATCACTGACCACAGATCCAATCACACTCATCGATCTGATGGCGATTGTGCCTCGTGTTCCCAAATAAAACGAGTAATATTATCTGAAATATATTTCACAGGGACAGAAATAAACCTCACTGGAATACAATGGCTGTAATTGTATTGATGAGCCTAGTAGCCTGTATCTAGTTCATCTAAAATACCCCATGAAGCCATTTTGAGATGGCTTTGGGCTGGTTTGTACTCACCATCGGCCTGCGGTTCTCCACCAGGTTCAGACCAACGATCCCCAAGAACGCTCCAAAACTCAGCTGCCATCGAGAAGAGAACAAACCAACACACGTGATTTAACGAACATCTCGACCATTACATTAGATAAACTAACAATTGTGCTTCATTGTTTTTTTTATTGCTGAAGAGTGTTGAACTTCTCCTGTGTTCTTCTGTACAGACGTGATTTACTCGTCCATCAGTCTGAGGTTTATTCATTACACTTTTTGGTGTGAAAGGCTTTTATATTTGCTATAAATATAACTTATTGTATTAAAAACAAACAATCAAGCCCTGCTCATATTTAAAAAGTAACGTGAACGTAACGCATTACTTTCCATAAAAAGTAACTAAGTAACGTAATTAGTTACTTTTTAGAGAGTAACACAATATTGTAACGCATTACTTTTACAAGTAACTTTCCCCAACACTGGTCGTAAGTGACGGATTACAAGTAACGTAATCAGATTACTTTTTCAAGTACTAACTAGTAAAGTAACGCATTACTTTTGAATTTACAAGAACATATCGGAGTTAGTTTTTCCCCGTTTATTGACTGAAAGCTCTGATGTCCTCATGTTGAGAGAAATCAGGAGTAAGATGTTACTTTAGTTTAGTTTGGTGTGAAAGGGCTTTAAATTTGCAGAAAATATAATTTATATATTAAAAACAAACAAGCAAGCCCTACCCAGATTTAAAAAAGTAACGCAAAAGTAACGTAACACATTACTTTCCATAAAAAGGTAACAGTTACTTTTTTAAAGAGTAACGCAATACTGTAACGCTTTGCTTTTAACAGTAACTGATCTTGACTCCATCTTCATCAGCTAAATAATGACAGGACAAAACAAAGTGATGGCGTGGAGTCACTCACTATAATCCCGGGATAGTATCCAGACACGGCCACGTTATCCGTCTGCGTGGCCGACAGCAGCCCGACCACCAGAACCAGAACCGAGAGTCCGAACAGAGACACGGAGCACCAGAGCGCCGTCCGCCGCCGCTTCACAAACACATCTGGACAAACACCACACTTTAGACTACATGTCTACTAACTCTCAGTAGGGTAGGTTTAGGGTTAGTAGAAGTGTACACACACTTGCTAAGTTTCTCATAGTTAGTGTGTTGTTTGTTGTGGACCAATCAGAATAAAGATATTCAGCAGACAGTCTACTAATACTCTAAGGTCTGCTAGTAGACATGTAGTTACAAAGTTACCTATACAGTAAGTAGAATGTCTAAATAAAGTGTCTAAATACAGCTGTGCACTAATATTAATACAATATTATCAGCCCTCTTTAAAACATTACACACATAACAGATCTGAATGTCCTCTGAACACAAAACACTTCAATGTTTTAAAACAATGTTTTGATGGAACACTCCATTGTATCGTTTTTAAACATTACGGGAACGTTACATTTGAATGTTCTCTGAACGTTCTGAAACACGTGGTAACATTTAAAACATTTCAACAATGTACAAGTAATGTTTGCGTTCTAACGTTTTGAGAACACAATAGTAGATACATTAAAAGTCGATAAACAAGTAGATACATTAAAAGTCGATAAACAAGTAGATACATTAAAAAATATATATATTCTATTAGTTACCGAAACATGTTCAATCATAAGATTGACCGAACGTTCTGTGAATTTTCTCTAAACACATGCTTATGTTTTAGTTATGCAAATGTAATTCCATTTTACAAACATCAAAGGAATAAATGGGAACTTTAAAAAACGTCACGTCTAAACACACCTCTCACGCTATTGCGCTACAATTGAGAACATTAATAATTAGCACATAACTTTATAAGAACGTTTGTTCATAACGTCGAGAGAACATTCACAGAACGTTCATTGTCAAGGAAAATGGAAATAGTTACATAACATTGCAAAATATTAACTATATTACTGTTATATAATTATCTGATAAATGCGACAAGGCATGAATATATTACGATATCATAAATATGCACATCAATATTTTCAGTAAAGTCTTTTATACTGCTAAATGTAATTTCCAGTAAACATGTCAGAAGCAGTGAGGTATTAAACAAACATGCCAAATATAAAACTGTACATCATCTCATGCAATGATGAGAAAAACACCAAGTTACTTTTCCATGTTTGTTTATGCTATTATCATGCATGCAGGTTTAATAAACACATCTGAGACCCACTCGAATATTTCATACTTTCTTCAATCTAGAAATAAATACAAATGTGTTATTGACTATTGAAATATGATCAAATTTAACAACCACCGAGGACTTTTCTCATGAAGTAATGAATGCATAAACTCGCTCCCCTCATGCATGTGAGAATAAAGTCACAATCATAATGATAAGATTATTACAGATGATCTGATGTTATTATTATGAGAACTCACCTGCGGGATCCGCGTTCGGCTGCTGCATCGCGTCTAATTTAATCCACGAAACAAAGTTTATAGAGACTTGTGTTGATAATAATCGCGCGTCAGTGCCGCAGCGGAGAGACAGTGAAGCGATGCGCGCGCGACTGACGCATGCACGCGACGCCACACTCTACAAACCCAGAGTACAGTAGAGTCATGACCAGCACTGCTCGAATCCACCTGACAGATCCACAGATACAATTACAATAATAACACACTATATAGAGCTGCTACCAATAACTCAATCCATCCATGCATACGATTACAAACGCATAAATAATGTTGAGAATAGTGCTTTTCTTTATTGAATATTTGTATGAAAGCTATATCAAATTTGTGCAAACCGCTCTTGTGATATTGCTTAATGTAAGGATTGAATTTGTGGTTGCTGCTGTAATAATTTAATTTGAAGAATTAATTATTATTATATCATATTTTAGGCTATAATATAAAAACATATTTCATATAATTAATTTTATGCAACAATATTTTTAATTTTGTAGGTATTTTGTAATAAATTTTGGTCACATCTTTGAGAATCTGAATTTCTGACCCAGCTTAAATCAATGGTTCTAATGGGGGGGGGGGGGCACTGGGGGGGGGGCACTAGGGGGCCTCAAGATGACCAAAAAGACGACAAAACAAGCGTTTAAAAAAGATTTATTGACTAAAAATTAAATATATATTTTTTTTAGTATTTGGTTACTTTTATAATGAATATACATCGATCTAGTCATGATATAAGAGTGGCGGGGGTGGGTCTTCAAGATTCAACTAAACTGAACTAAGCTGGACAATGCCATTACTAAATTCAATAATGAAATGCATTCAGCAGATAATTGAGTGTTAAATCCTGTCATTTTACATTATTGACAAAATTTGCCTATTTTGATATTGTGCAGTGCTTTGTTACAATTTGTATTGTTAAAGGCGCTATATAAATAAAGGGGACTTGACTTGACTAAACACAGTGTGAATGCAGCTTGTGTTTAACACACAATCAAAGCAGAACCAGCTCTTTGGGTTTCTGTCAGTCCTCACTGCAGGTCAGCACTGGACTAACATATGAAAGCAGTGTGTTGGACATCAACCCTTTCAATGGGTGCCAGTACTGATCTCAGCGGGACAATACGGCCATCTAGTGCTTGAACTGATGCAGCTACACGACTCACGGGAACTTCAGAACGGGAGGGTTTTGCTTTCATTCATTTAGTTTAGAAAAATCCACACTGTACTGTTACTACTAAACGCTATCACCATATTCACTGTAAGTCTGTATACGAGTCAAATATTCATAATGCTTATTAATGTCTTTATGTATTGCATATGTCACCATCACTGGCACGTTTTCTGTTCACTATAGTGATTTTGGGAATATTAAAAGAATATATATTTCCACAAAAATGAAAAGTATTGTATACTAATCTAGACTGCTGTTAAAAACGTTATCATTATTGTGAAAATGATTCATAACAGTCCATACCACTTGTGCGCTATATTCCCAATGTCCCATAGTACTGAATTAAGTACAACTGAAGTAATTTTGTGAACTATTGCTTTAAATATTTACATGCATTCATATTAAAATGTAACATTTGACTAAACGTTCTAAGGTTCTCTGAAAGTTCTGTTCCGGTAACTGTAATAGAACGTTCGTTTAGAGTCATCTGGACTTTAATAATGTTCTCAAAACGTTATAGTGTCAAAAACATGATTTATACATTGTTCATGGGAGGTTTTAGTTCCCTTACGGAAATTAACTAGATGTTTTTTTGTTTTATTTGTAGTGACTATGTGTTCTATTTAGAGGTGGGCATAGATTAATTTTTTTAATCTAGATTAATCTAGATTAATTTTGGAATTAATCTAGATTAATCTAGATTAAAATGGCTCATTTGAATTCTGCCGAAGGCATTCAGAATATGTGTGCTACCCAAATAATGACTAAAAGTAAGTCTTTGAGAACGGGTTTCTCAAGCCAGGTGGCGCATTAGACCAGGGGCTCATCTCCTGTTTCCAAAATGCATCACAAACTTTAATCTCTTCCCGTCCCAATCCCACGAAAAAACTGGGGGAAAATCCCGTTCCACTCCCGGAAGAATGACTCCCATTCCCTCCCACTCCCGTGTTGTTGTTGTTGTTTTTTTTGCCGATAACTGTCAATTACAGTAAAAATATAGTACAGATCACAGCGTGCCCACCTTATTAGTTGAATAAAAACCCAAAATGTCGTTTTTTGTTATTATATTGAACTGAAAGCCATCTTATTATGCACAGTGTTGCACAGACTACATTTCATATAAATCATCCATGCTAACACACACGTCTTCTATTTTTTGTTTTTTAGACATTTCACTCTCTATAGATATATTTTTCTATGTACTGTATTTTTAGATATATTCGAGTTTCGAAGTTTCTCGCTCAAGTTCACATGAGACCTAAAGCGCATCCTGTTTGCTTAAAAGCGTAACGTTTCGTTGTTATTCTGAGTGCACACAAATAAACATAGAGTCTTTACAGATTCGAAAGATGTATTAGGCTACTTTTATCTGTATGACCAAAAATGACGGAGATTTTAAGAGCAAGTGAGCGCACCGGAGCCTGTCCTGCAGCAAACGCGCTTCCACACAAACACTTCAATAGCGCACATTTCTCTAGGTTAACATCATATTGAGCGGCCATGTAAAGTTGCTACTACATACACCTTTCAGATGAAAAGCCATATTTGAGGTTGATGAATGATAGGTGAGCGTTTGGATGTCCTGCCCGAGTGTATTACCACACAGACCAGCCGTTAACAATCTGTCCATCACGGACTGCGAGCCTCTAGTTCGAAGACTCGTTCTCGCCCCCTACAGTGCAATTCGGCTAGGTATACATCCGCGCTAAAATATCAGGGTGAAAGTCATCATAGCTTGCGTAGTATAGACCCAGCTCCCAACCCAACTTTGAGAATAGATTAACGGCGATATTTTTTTTATCGCCGATAAGAGTCTCACGTTAACGCAGCACGTTAACGCCGATAACGGCCCACCACTAATTATATTACAGTGAAAGAATGGTAACTACAAATTAACCATGGTTTTGTATGATATTTGTAGTAAAACTGTGGTTATACAAATGGTAGTCAATACGCCAAAATACATGCTTACTACAATTTTACTATAATAACCCTGCTAAAAAAACAATAGAAGCCCAATAGAAACCATCACAGAAATTCCAATGGTTTCCATTAAAATACCATTACCATAAACATTAGCTTTTTCCAGTAAAAACATTACAAAATTAATGTTTTTGTAGTGTGTTTTGGTCATTTTTCCAATAGGATTTAACATCCCACCAATAGAATCCATCACATACCAGTAGACACCATTATAGTTTCCATTAAAACCAATACAATTCCCATTATAACCATTAAATCCATTACATTTCTATTGTGTTTTGGGCATTTTTCCAATAGGATTTAACATCCCACCAATAGAATCCATCACATACCAGTAGACACCATTATAGTTTCCATTAAAACCAATACAATTCCCATTATAACCATTAAACCCAATTATATTTATATTGTGTTTTTCAGCAGGGAAGGTTCATTTTCGTAAGGGTTCTGAAACATTTGGATTGGACGTTTGTTGAATTTTTTTTAAATGTTACTACTTGTTGCAGAACTTTCAGAGAACATTCAAAAGTAATGATTTCATCAAGATACTGTGATGAAGTATGTTTACGGTGACTGAGATTGAGTGGTACTGTACCTTTAAGAGAGTCGCTCGGCTCTCTCGCGCACATTGTGTCGATACCGGTCCGCCGCTGTCGTGTAGTGTTTTCATTCTCGCTCTGTACCGTAATGTCTGCTCATTCCGCCGAAGAGCCGTTCCCGTTCCACGGACTGCTTCCGAAAAAAGAGACCGGTGCTACTTCGTTCCTCACAAAATTCCCGGAGTACGATGGCCGAGGGGTGCTCATCGCGATCCTCGACACCGGGGTGGACCCAGGGGCCCCGGGCATGCAGGTAAATCGAGCCCGCGGCTGCGGTTCATCACCAGGCCGCAGTCGGTTTTCCTCCCGTTTCAGGGACCACAAATACTGGACGTTACCGGAACTCCTGTGTCATAATTAAACAAAGAAGCACTAACGTATACGAAACAAATCAAGCTGAATAAAGCTGTTAAAAACATAAACTACACGTTTGAAAGGACAAGCTGTGTCATCCTCATCAATGGCTCTGACTCGCAAAGGAGTACCATGGTAAAATACCACAGTTTCTTTAGACTACCATGGTATTTCAAAGCAACATTATATGACAAAATACCATAATAATTGAATATAGTAACCATTTACTCCTTTAGATATCAAAATACCATTGTATATGACAAAGGCTGTGTTTCAAAATCTAGCGAGCTCCCTACATAGACAGCAATACCGAAATGATGTCCATGTAGGGAGCTCTTTCACTAACTAGTTAGTGCTGTCAAACATTTAATTGCGTCCAAAATAAAATTGTTTACATAATATATGCGTGTGTACAATGTATATATAAACACATACACTATATATTTTGAAAATAATTACATATATATATACAGATTAAAAAAATATATACAGTGTAATTTACATAGTGCACACTCAAAAACCCAAAAACCTATTTTGGATGTGATTCATGGTTTGATAGCACTACTGTTGTGTGTTATAGTTAGTGTTAACTATGGTGTAGTGTTGTTATATTGAGCCGTAAGTGGACACAGCAGCTGTGTTGAGCTCTTAAGCACCGGTCAGCAGTTATTATACACTACTGAGGGGGTTGTGTGATGTATATGTCTTGTTTCGGTCTGTCCATCATCGTTTTTTAAAGAAGAATGATGGTGTAATGCTCATATGGCAACATGCGAGCTGATTTGTGCACTCAAACGCAGATCATTTATCATAAATATACACCCAAACGCATCCCGCTGTGAATCTGATACGATTTGTCTGACTCCTGAGCTGTATCTCTTTCTCGCAGACTACAACAGACGGGAGACCCAAGATCGTGGACATCATTGACACGACGGGCAGCGGCGATGTGAACATGTCCAGCGTGGTGGAGGTTAAAGACGGGCTCGTGACCGGACTGACCGCACGCTCGCTCAGAGTAAGAGAAGCGCTGCTTTAGATTAAGAGCCGCTGTCATTCAGCACAGTACACGCAGATGCTCAGGTTACTGAAGCTGTGTCATGTTTGGGTCTTACATTTCACCCTAAAATCAAAATAGAGGAAATAAGAGCAGGCTCTTAAGTTCAGGCTTGAATTAGCCCGCTCAAAAAATCGTGCTTTTTGTGCTTAGATATTAAGATCATGTTCCTATAGCAGACATCGCCGCCTGGACGTACAGTATCATTGCAGTCTCTTAAAGTGACATTACTCTTAATATTTATATATGTATGTGTGTGAATTAGAGATGCGCGGATGAGCTCAAACGTCACCCGAATCCGCTGCTTCAAATAAATTATCCACCCGCACCTCCCGATATTCTTCTCGTATTATACAATCCTTGGAGAATAAGATGGACGATCACAGCCATGTATGTATTTAACGGGACTAGAGATCTGTTTGTTTCTTAATAACATCTTCTTTGCACGGTCCCGGACACCGCTAACGCCGTTATACATGCTAGTTTTTCCAAGCAAAAACCAAAGGTAGGAGTTTTTCATTATTTAATAAAAAACGTTATATTGGGGTGACTCCAATATCTCCATTCTGTCGCGTCTGCACAGGCTCTCTGGACAGTCTCTCCATTTTAATAAGCGCCCATTCTATCTGCCCCGGGAAGTTTTCCAATTGTCGTTTCTGTCTACATCACCCCAGATTCCTGATGCTTGGGTGTCCAATCCATCGGGAAAATATCACGTCGGAATAAAGAACATCCTGGTTATGATTTTCGCGGGACTTTAACAAAGCAAACTAAAGAAAGTCATCCGAACTTTCACCAGATATATCCTGTCCAACCAGAGGACGAATACAGGTACTGTGATTATTTGCTACACTCCGCTGGTGTTGTAAAAATGCCTACAAAGCCCACTCGACTGCCGGCTTTCGGAAACAAATCAGCACATTTTGGCTTGTTTGTTCCTATATCTCCATGTCCGGCGGTTCAGAAAGAGCGTAAGGAAGTGAAGCTGCTGGGATCCTCGCACACTGAAGTTATGCTCCAGGCTCTCGCTGAAGCCAGTCGCACTGGGACATGTTTCGGGCGAGTTCATCTGACGTCAGACGCACCCAAACCCATCACAGGTCCCACCGAAACGGTAACAATAAAGACTTTCTCAACAGCAGAAACCGTGGGTGGACAGATCAAGCCGTGATTGCGGTTAACCATCGCACTGCCGCTTAATATAACACCGTGTATTGTGTTGTCAGATGGAGAAGCATGCAGGAATACAAAGCATCGAGCTACAGTGTCTCCGACGTGGAGCTGTTAGAGTTCCGCTAAACGCCGGTACAAGGAGAGAATTGAGTACAGCGATTTCCAGGGCCGGTTTAATGACTGTATATCGTGGCACGACGGCGTCACGTGGCAGGGACTCAAGAGCCATCTTCCTGACTGAACCCTCTGCAGAGGCGAGAGCAGATCCGCTTACTGGCAGAAGAGCTAAACACCCAAAAATGGTGTTTGTTTCTTCATCAGGCCGCTTTGGAGAAATGCAATGTCTCTGCAGTGAATGGGTGCCGTCAGAATGATAGCAACATCACAGCAGTCCATCATGTTATCACCGTGTCAGGATGAGCTTCGGAGAGAACTAAGGAGAGTGAACGTCAGGAAAGCAGCAGGACCTGATGGGATTACTGCCGCGTTCTGAGGTCCTCGCCGATCAGCTTGCTGGTTTGTTTACATCCATATTTAATGAGTCTATAATAACTCTTCCTCAGTGATAAAGTGTTCCCACCTGGTCCTTTAATCAGGAGAGAAATCTACTCAGAATCCCTGTGCCTAAGAACAGCTCTAAACCCTAATATGTGGCTGGATTTTGATGCGAGAGATGACTATCGTCCAGATTGCACTTTATCACATCGACAGTCATGAAGAGTTATTTGATAGACTTATTAGAAGTTAAAAACATTTGCTCCTCCATCCCTGCTGGACTTTGGACCCTCTTCAGCTTCTGCCTATCGGCCAAATAGGTCTACTGATGATGCCATCTCCAGGAGTGCCTGTGATGTTTTTATTCGTCCCTCACACACATTGACAGTAAAAATGGCACCCATGTCACTGCTATTCATAGACTATAGCTCAGCTTTCTCCAAACACTGATGAAGTCCCCAACCAAGCTGGCTGTCAAACTCCTGATGACCTCTGTGCCTGAAACACATTCACTCAGTGCATTGGATTCAAGATGCTTCCTCACCGCCAGACCACAAGTGTGTGAAAGTCGGCCAGTTCACCTCCAACTCCATCACTCTGAACGTAGGAGCCCCGCAGGGCTGTGTCCTGAGCCCCCTGGACTCTACTCTCTCTACACCCACGACTGCGTGTCCTCACACAGCTCCACTTGTCTATTGTCAAATTTGCTGATGATACTGTGGTCCTGAGGCCTCATTATCGAGAGAGACAGGAATATGCCACATTGCAGGATACGCCGAGATGCTCAATTACTCCGTAAACATCTATGACGTGCCAGGGAAACAACTGTCTCTCTCTGTATCGTGAGCAAAACCAGCGGAGGTGAGAGCTGATTGATAGACTTCAGGAAGTCATAAGACAGCAGCAGCCCTACACTCCTCTCATGATCAGGGGGACCCTGTGGAGCAGGGTGAGCCAACTTCAAGTACATCGTATGGGTCAAACATCTCCGAGGACCTGACATTGGACTGCACACATTTTATGCCTAATTACAGATCATGTTCCATGAAGATATTTTGTACCAGTAAATATATCAAAGACTGTACCATTTCTGCGATTAGTAATATGCATTGAAGAACTTAATTCAGGGTCTCACCAGCTATCCCTTTAAAGGTGATTTTCTCAATATTCAGGCGCCATAGAAAGTGTTTTGCACCCTCAGATTCCAGATTTTCTAATATTGTCCTGTCCTAAATTGCCACTTAAGACATATAAGATACATACGTGTATCATTGAGAGGCTTTACACTGATCAGCGTGTGTTTGCAGGAGCTCATGGGACGCATGTGGCCAGCATCGCAGCGGGTCATCTACCTCAAACGATGCAAAAGCCGAGCTGCTAAAATAATCAAGGAGTCGCTCAACCCACCCCGGTAGCCAGATCATTTCTGGCTGTGACTGCCATCTGGAGACACGCGCCTTCAGGTGCACGAATGGCAAAAACTGAAAGACTGAGGAGGAGTTTCTTCCCTCAGGCCATCATACGAGCTGTAAGACATCCAACACATCATTTCAGGAACTCCCGTATTGACCCCAATATAAGACAATCACACCTTTTCAACATGTACCAATTTTTATTATAATATTGCATATTTTTTCCTATTTTTTTTTTTTTTATTAGTATGGTAAATACTGGTATTGCACAATGTTATCTCACTGCACAATCTTACTCATTTAAAAATATTTTACTATTTGCTCCCTTTTCATGATATCACCTATATTTAAATGTATATTACAGCCCGTCTTGTGTTATATTTCATTAGTCTATAGCAAAAATACAATAGCTTACGTTTTTTTTTTTTTTTATTATTGAAATTTCACGATTTTATCTTGATTCTTTTGCACTTTCCATGTTGAGCGGACCTGTTTACTACAGCCAAAATACATTTCCACTGATTATACCCCGTAAGATAAATCCTTTCAAGCTATGTGACACAATAATAAAAAACCTTGAACCCTGGTGGATATTTAGGCTCTTAAAGTGGGTGAAGATTTTAGCCAAAAAAATATCGATTAGATATTAAGATCTTTGTTATTAAAAATAGCAGAAATCGCCGCCTGGACGTACAGTATCATTACAGTCTCTTAAAGTGACATTACAGTGCTTAATATTTTCAGGTACAATAGGTGTATGTGTGTGAATTAGCAGATGCGTTCAAGATGAGCTCAAACGTCACCGAATCCGCTGCTTCAAATAAATTATCCACCCGCACCTATATTGTATTATATATAAGATTCACAGCCATGTATGTATTTAACACTATCTGTTTGTTTCTTAATAACATCTTCTTTGCATGTAATTATACATGCTAGTTTTTCCAAGCAAAATATTTATTATTTAATAAAAAACGTTATATTGGGGTGAAATATGAGTCTGCACAGGCTCTACAGTATTTTAATAAGCGCTAAAGTTTTCCCGTTTCTCTTCAGATTCCTGATGCTTGGGTGAATCCATCGGGAAAATATCACGTCGGAATAAAGAACGGTTATGATTTTTTCCCTAAAGCTCTGAAAGAGAGAATACAGGTACTGTGATTATTTGACAGCGCTGGTGTTGTATGCACAAGTCGACTTGAAACAAAAGCACATTTTGGCTTGTTTGTTCCCTATATCTCCATGTCCGGCGGTTCAGAAAGAGCGTAAGGAGAAGCTGTGGGATCCGGCACACAGAGCGGCTCTCGCTGAAGCCAGTCGCAGGACGGAAGAGTTCGACCAGACGCACCCAAACCCATCACAGGTCCCACCGCGTAGATGCAACAGCAGAAAATAAGCTGATTGCTTTGCATGGCTTAATATAACGTGTTTGTGTTGTCAGATGGAGAAGCTGCAGAAGGAGGAGCTACAGTGTCACGTGGAGCTGTTAGGAGTCCTGGAGAAGAAGTACAGTGATCCAGGGCCGGTTTATGACTGTATATCGTGGCACGACGGCGTCACGTGGAGGTCTGAGCATTTCTGACTGAACCACCAGATTTAGACGAGCAAAATACACGAATAAAGTCAAGTTTCTGTAGCTTTTATTCTTCATCCGGTTTGGAGAAATGTGTCTCTGCAGTTATTGTTGCCGTCAGAATGATAAAAACATCACACCACTTGTGTACTTGCATGACGTTATCATCTAGGGCTGAGCGCTATATCGAGTTCGTATGATATGTTTATACGAGGCAATATGGATATAGAGTAGTTTGATACGAGCGCATCTGATAAATATCTAGCGGAGGACACAGACTGAGCCGCTGTGGAGAAAGTGAATATAAGACAACATGTGACACGCTTTATATGAAGGGCTTTAAAAACGTACGATGTGCTGTTTAATGTGTTTGAGATCTGCTGTTTATTTCACAGCTATATTCTCCATCTGTAAATGTTAGAAAGACATTGAAATATTAATATTGTGCTGTCAGAAGTGCTGTGATGTTTTTATTCTGACGGCACCCGTTATTCTCTGCTAAACGAGACACATTTTCTCCAAACAGACGGAGCGCATCCTGATGACTCTGTGGGTGAACACATTATCTGTAGTTGGATTATTAAGATGCTTGATGTGTGTCTCAGGGCATTTGGTGGACACATTCTGACCGTGAGACTTGTCGTCTTGCACCGTCCTGAGCTCTTATCGAGAAGAGACTGGAATATGCCACATGGGGTAATCAACGCCGAGATGCTCAATTACTCCGTAAACATCTATGACGAGGAAACACTCTGTGCTTTATTATTCACCAGCGGAGTTTAGTGAGACTGATGATAACTTCTGCTTTAAGTCATAAGGAGAACAGCTGTTTTTGAGCAATAGCCAACCGGTCAATACATCGTATGGGTCAAAATTACACATTTGGTAATTTTCCTATTAATGATCATGTTCCATGAAGATATTTTGTACTAGTGGAAAGAAAATATCCAAAATACAATGTTAAGTGTTTCTGATTAGTAATATGCATTGCTAAGAACTTATCTATTTGAATCCCTTTAAAGGTCAGATTTCAATCTACAATATTTCATATGTTTTTGCACCCTCAGATAAAGGCCAGATTTTCTCATAATTGTCCTGTCCATAAATCTGCCACTCAAACTTGACATTTGTGTTCCTGTAGTCATTGTATCCCGAATGTCTTAACACTGATCAGGGATGTGTTTGCATGTATAGCTCATGGGACTTGATTATATACAACATTTTACCCCGATGAACCCGAGCGTAACGGAGTCGCTCCCGGAGCCCAGATCCTGGCTGTGAAGATCGGAGACACCGTTCCTCATGCATTTTCGATGGAGACGGGAACCGCCTCATATGAGCTGTAAGACATCCAACACATGAGATTTTCAGGAACTCCCATAAAAACGTATTGACTCCCAATATGTAAAAAACATTCAATTTGATTATAGTGATACTTGACATCATTTTTTCCTAGTGTTTAGATTTTTTTAAGTACTCGGTAAATGTACTGGTCAAATGTACCAACAATCGCATGTTTAATTAAATAATGCCTCATTATGCATATACCATAAAAATAACAGCCCGTCTGTAATATATTAGTCTATAGCAATTATCACTAATACAATCAGCACGTTTTTTTTTTTTTTTTTTTTGAGGGAATAACTATTACGATTATTATCTCGATTCTTTGTCATGTTGGTTTTACTACAGCCAAAATAATTTCCCTATTATAAAGATAAATCCTTTCAAGCTAACACAATATAAAAAAGAATGGTGGATATTTAGGCCAAAGTGGGTGAAGATTAAAAAAAATATCGATAATATTTATCTTTGTTATTAAAAATAAGAAATATACACATTACAATAAAACAAACAGTGCTTTATTTTCAGGTACAATAGGTGTATTTAGCAGAGCGTTCAAGAGAGCAAATATACAAAAGTGTAGAAAATACAGATATATAGAGATGAGTTTTTGCTGATATCTCTCTGTGTTCTTCAGGAGGATCTGTGAGGTCATCACGGAGGCCGTACAGAAGTATAACCTTTCTTCTGCTGAACATAAATGCTATTTTGAAGAATGTGGAAAACCAAGGATTAAATAAAAATGATAATTTTGAGCCATACTATGTATTGTTGTCTATTTCTACAAATATAGCCGTGCTGCTTATGACTGCTTCTGTGCTCCAGCGTGACATATTTCTGACCGGGAACGCCAAGAACTCCTGCATCATGCTTGCTTTAGTAGTGATTGTGTTATTTGTGATCTCTTTGCAGATGATTGAAGTCATAAACTATAAGTGTGATCTTGTGACTCACTTCGGCGAGCGACGCACGGCCGACTGGGTGAGTTCTGATAAAGCAAAAATACGCCCCGTGAAGCCGTGCTTTACAGTGGATTTATTATACTGTTGTTAGGTGCGACGCTGTAAACCACGGCTTCATCGGGCGTATTTCTTTTATAAAACAGTTATTCCGTATACTTAGTAAAGTTTCACAAAATAAAACAGAGCAAATATGGAAATGTAGTTTGATGAGCGCATGTGAATAAAAACAGTATCTTCCACCAAACAGTGTAACAGTTGTGGGAAAGTGAATATAAGACAACAAAGTGGTTGCCGCTTTATATGAAGGGCTTTAACACAACGTAAACAAAGGTGTGTGTGTTACTTTGTAATTGACAACAGCTTCAAACGCGGCTCAACCAATCAGAGTCAAGGACCGGAACGATACATTTTAGAACATTACCTCAAGAAATATAACAATAACACACATTTGCTGACAAAAATACATGTTTAATTAATTTGTTCCATTGTTTTAAGTTAAATCATGGCAACAAATTGAGAATTTGCATCTTTATTTTAGTAAACTGTGGCAACATTGTTCTATGATTTACTAAATTAAATGAACAAATTAATACATCGTGGCAATGATTGACCAAAACAAGGGAACAAATTAGTACAACACGGGTAAGATTTACTAATTATTCTGTGCTTTATTATTAGTTTTAGTTTAAATGTACTTCTGAATCTTTAAGGGAAACATGTTAGTACAGCAGCCACAATTGAATACAATGAGAGAACTGTTTAATACAGCATGGCCACATGTTTTTTCACTAGTGGAAAGAAAACATCCAAAATACAGATTAATTTTCTTTAACATAGCCTTTATCTATTTGTGTCATTTACCTAAAAAAACAGGGAACGGATTCTTAATTCGTGGCCTTTATTCACTAAAATGAGGGATGAATTAGTAAAACTTGGCCACCATCACCATGAATTGGTATGATATAGAATTGGGAACATATGCATGTATAAAAAGACATTTATCAAGACCTTATGAAGAAGAAAAACAAATATCCAGTATAACTTTATATTGTCAACACCAATGGTTGAAAATTGTCTCAAACATGCATAACATTAAACCACATAACCATAAACATCAGATCATTCCACCTTGGTATTTTGATCCAAATGTCCAATTACTGCAGGTATAAATGAATTATTATAGATGTTTAATTATAGATAACGTCTTCTAGAAGGCAATAAGACAAACTGGTCATTCAAAGGATGAGTAGCATCTTTCAAAATAATACATACGCTATACTGCCAAAAGTATTGGCACCCCTTCTAATGAAAGGTTTAACTACTTAAGTACAAATCTTAATGTTTAAGCATATAATGATATTCTAGGAAATCTAGTTTTATAGCAACAGTTTGGACTCTTTTCTATTCTAACATGACAGTGTCTCTGTGTATAAGACAAGCATGTAGACGATCTCCACCACATATACACTTGATACCTGGATGAGTGTAATTATACTGTAGGCAGCTGTTGTTTGTTTGGCCAGTCAGAAAGCACTGGTTTGATGGTTCCCGATGCACAGGTGTGGGTGCGTACGTCACGCCGGACATGATGGTGGCCGAGTACTCGCTGAGAGAGAAGCTTCCTCCGAACCAGTACACATGGTCGTCCCGCGGCCCCAGCACAGACGGGGCTCTGGGGGTCAGCATCAGCGCCCCCGGCGGAGCCATCGCCTCCGTGCCCAACTGGACGCTCCGCGGCACGCAGCTGATGAACGGCACCTCCATGTCCTCGCCCAACGCCTGCGGAGGAATCGCTCTGGTGCTCTCAGGTACAGATGCACTCCTCAGAAGTGCACCGCTCATACTGAGCATGTGGGATCATTTTATCCATAATGATAATTAATAAAGGTGTGATGATACATCGATGCAGAATGGATTCTGAGATCTTCTGAATGCATCGTGATTCTCTCTGGAATCGATTCTGTTGCCAACTTGTTGCTAAATTTATCAACATTTCAGACTACATTCGCAACCTTTTCTTCCAAAAGCACCTATTTAGATATTTTTTTTATTTATTTGGCAACTTTTGATAAGTGACTCAAATGATAAAAAGGCACGCATTTTCCATCTACGTTACTCAAAATGAGAAAACCAAAGATGCTTAGCAGTGCACACATCACGTGAATTAAGTTAGCTGCTATTTTAATAATAATAATTGAATAATTGTTCATTTATGATACACTTTGTTAGTAGCTTGTTCCTGTGATTGTTAATCAGTTAGTACACTACAAGAAAGATGCTAGTAATTTTCCAGGACATTATCCGTTAAACACAAAATACAATGCATAATTAAAAATGCAGGTGAAAAATCAATACAGAGAATCCCTTCATATTAGCATAAATAGATTGTGCTCTATTTTTACAGACGTATCTTAAAGCCTAGCGTACGTACTAACTACTAATACACTGCTTAAATCTATAATTGGCCAGAATGTGTAGTTTTACTAGCTAATAACACATTTTTGTTCAATGTTGCATTTAAAAATGTCATCGTGCAATGACATCACAACGTCATTTAGTAACAAATCGACCATCTCTCAGTGACTTCCCATGAAAATGAGTTGGCAACGATGATTCTGAGCTTATATTTGACCAGCAGATGGCGCTCTAATCTAGTGTTTATCCAGGACACAAAATCACAATGCATAATTAAAAATGCAGGTGAAGACTGTAATCAATACAGAGAATCCCTCGGCTCATATTAGCATAAATAGATTGTGCGTTTATGACGCCAGATTAATGCAAATAGCCTAGCTGTACGTACTAACTACTAATACACTCGCTTTAAATCTTTAATTGGCCAGAATCGTGTAGTTTTACTAGCTAATAACACATTTTTGTTCAATGTTGCATTTAAAAATGTCATCGTGCAATGACATCACAACGTCATTTGGTAACGAGCAGAAAAATGAGTTGGCAACGATGATTCTGAGCTTATATTTGACCAGCAGATGGCGCTCTAATCTAGTGTTTATCCACACACTCACATGCTGATGAAGACTGTAATCTCACCTCGGCTCAGAATCCATGCATAGATTAATATTGCCAGCCCTAATAATTAGATGATATTAGACTGTTTTTGTGCTGGTTTAGATCTGTTGTGGATCAATGACTCTCTAAAATCTTCATATTCTTCATTTTGTGCCGTGATCAGTTCACAGCGGTGACAGAAATTAACTTTTTTTAAAGATAATAAAATTAAAAAGAGAATATTTGCCAACTTAAATTGATTTCCAGGGTATTTTTTCCAACCTTATTTAATGTATGCATTACACGTTTATCAAATTCTTACATTTAATCAATCAATTAAATTAGAATAAGACACTCTTACCAGTCAAATGAAATCAGTATTAACAAAATCCATCTTTGCACAAAAAAAGCAGCACAGAAATGTCATCAAAGTGGCATTTAGATGCATTTACACATTGTTTACACTGCATTTACAATTGAATAAATAATTCTAGGAGATGCTCTAAATATGTAATTATGAATGAAATAAAGAAAATAATAATTTTGAATCTAAAACCGCCAGTAGGTGGCAGCAAGTCAGTGTCTTAATCAGTGAGTCGTTGACTCATTCACTCAACTGATTCATTTAAACAGTTGATTCATTCAGCCACTGAATCGTTAATTAAACTGATTTATTTAAGACCGATTCATTCAGTGTCTTGTTCAGAGACACAAAACAGTTCTGCAGTGGTTTCATATGAAAAATGTTCTTGACAAAATAGAGCAAAACAGAAAATATTGGGGATATTTTTGTCAAAAATGTAGCTTGAAATGTTAACTTGTTTATTGAACTGTTTTGTAAAATCAGTGTGACATTCGTAAACTGGTATTTTGAAAAAGCTGCACACTTCCTTGTGTGATATTCCTTAACGTTATTATATAAATATTAAAGAAAACTCACGGTGAAAAAATGGCCTTGTGTATCTTGAATTTTAAGGTCGTTATATCTGCATTAAAAAGGCCTCATCGTGCAGTGAAAGCGTGAGCTATCAGGACATTTTTGCATTACTATATGTGACCCTGGAGCACATAAGCAGTCATAAGCAGCACAGCTATATTTGTAGCAACAATAACCAACAATACATTGTATGGGTCAAAATTATACATTTATCTTTTATGCCAAAAATCATTAGATATTAAGATCATGTTCCATGAAGATATTTTGTATATTTCTTACCGCAAATATATCAAAACTTAATTATTGATTAGTAATATGCATTGTTAAGAACTTCATTTGAACAACTTTACAAATTATTTTCTAAATATTCAGATGTTTGTGCACCCTCAGATTCCAGATTTACAAATATTGTCCAAACCATACATCAATGGAAAGCCCTTATGACTGGTTTTGTGGTCCAGGGTCACATTTGTGCTCTTGTTACTGATTTGTGTGTGTTTGTCAGGTCTGAAGCAGAACGGCGTGCAGTTCACAGTGCCGGTGGTGCGCAGGGCTCTGGAGAACACAGCTCTGAAAGTGGAGGATATAGAGGTGTTTGCACAAGGTCACGGCATCATTCAGGTACTGAGGAGTGCAGCAGCGATGCTCACTATACATGCATTCTCATTATGCATGCATTTTCATAGTGCATGCATTATCAACGATGCTCATTGTGCATGCATGCATTCTCATTGTGCATGCATTCTCAGTGATGCTCATTATGCATGCATTCATGTGTTCATGACCGCCTTTGTGTGATGCGCAGGTGGAGCGGGCGTTCGACTACCTCATGCAGCATGCATCGCTGCCCACCAGCAGCCTCGGCTTCACTGTGACCGTGGGATCGCAGCGAGGCATCTACCTCAGGGACCCAACCCACGTCACCGGCCCGTCCGATCACGGGGTCGGCATCGAACCCGTGTTTCCAGAGAACACAGGTACACACAACGCTTCACAGTGGAGCTGAATGCAGTGGAGAATATGTTCACAGTTTGAAATTCAATTAAAACAGAAAAATCTAAATATTGACAAACTATATTAATGTTGATATGTTATTAAAATAGCAATGATGCATATGTGACTCAATTTATTCTGATAGTTTGATCTTAAAATTGCAAACTAATGATGCAATACTCAAATAATCATAAGAATATACAATATACTCCAGTATTGAGTACAATAATCAGTTTTTGATTAGATTGAACTCTATGGTTTAAAAGTTTGAGATCTGTAAGTGTTTTTTATGTTTCTGAAAGAAGTTACTCGGCTCACCAAGGATGCATTTATTTGTTTTAAAATACAGGAGAAATTATTAACATTTAAAATAGCTGTTTAACATAATTTATATATTCTAAAGTTTATGGTAAGAATTTGTCTTGCATTATCTTTTGTAACATTATAAATGACTTTACTGTCACTTTTCATCAGTTTAATGCATCCTGGATGAATAAAAACACATTTCCTCCAAAACAACCCCATGTTTTTCCCCATGTGTGATGGATTGTGGGGTGTTGTTTTCTCTCCAGAGAACTCGGCCCGCATCTCGCTGCAGCTGCATCTGGCTCTCACCTGCAACGCTACATGGGTTCACTGTCCGTCGCACCTGGAGCTCATGAATCAGTGCAGACACGTCAACGTCCGCATCGACCCGCAGGGCCTGCGAGAGGGGCTGCACTACACCGAGGCACGTCCGCAGATCCATCCTCGCTCACACACTCAGATCATCCTGAGCTGCAATAATGATGATGTGTGTGTGTGTGTGTGTGTGTGTGTGTGTGTGTGTGTGTGTGTGTGTGTGTGTGTGTGTGTGTGTGTGTGTGTGTGTGGTGGTGTGGTGTGTGTGTGTGTGTGTGTGTGATGACACGTCGGCTCTCACACACTCCACACACAGCGCCGCGGTCCTCTCTTCAGAGTGCCTATAACGGTTATAATCCCTGCGAGGTACGTCCCACCGCTCTGTTCCGCTCGCATCTGTGTTAGGGCTGGGCGGTATATCGAGTTTGTACTATATATCAATATTTTATATGATATGAGGCAGAGGTGGAAAGAGTACAAAAATATTCTACTCAAGTAAAAGTACCATTACATTACTGAAATTTTACTTAAGTACAAGTAAAAGTACCAGTCTAAAAATATACTCAAGTAAAAGTAAAAAGTAGCTCATTTAAAATTTACTCTGAGTAAAAAATTACTTAGTTACATTTTAACAATAAGGGAGGAAAAAATGGGATCGACCAAAGGTGTCAAACTCAGTACCTGGAGGGCCACAGCCCTACACAGTGTAGATATTACCCTAATTAAACACATCTGATCCAGCTAATCTAATCATTTAGGCTTATTTGAAAACTACATGGTGTGTGTGTTGGAGCAGGGTTGGAACTAAACTCTTTAGGGCTGTGGCCCTCCAGTAACACCCTCCAGAGTTTGACACACCTGGGATATGGGCCTATAAATCTCAAACTAGGTGTTTTTAATTAAAGGAATCAGTTATTTAGAATAATAACACATTTAGGCTGTTACCAGGCAAATTAAATCAGTATCAACAAAATTAATCTTTGCAATGCAGAGGAAACGCAGAAGCTTCATCTGAAGTGGCGTAGATGTATTACACACTGACATGAATGCATTTAGCCTACAGTTACAAATGCAGAAATAATGTTTTGATAAATAAGACATAAAATGTGACCCTGAACCACAAAACCATAAGGGTCCATTTTCCTAAATTGCGATTTATACATCATCTGAAAGCTGAATAAATCATATTTCCATTGATGTATGGTTTGTTATGATCGGACAATATTTGTAAATCTGGAATCTGAGGGAGCAAAAAATCCAAATATTGAGAAAATCTCCTTTAAAGTTGTTCAAATTAAGCTCTTAGTTTTGATATATTTACAGTAGGAAATTTACTAAATATATTAATGGAACATGATCTTTACTTAATATGCTAATGATTTTTGGCATAAAAGAAAAATGTATAATTTTAACCCATACAATATATTGTTGGCTATTGCTACAAATATACTCCAGCGACTTAAGACTGGTTTTGTGCTCCAGGCCAGGGTCACAAATGTTAAATAGTCATTTGAAATTAAAAATAAATAAATCAAAAGATACTTTAAATGTTAAATTAGAACCACCAGTAGGTGTCAGCAAGTCACTGATAAGAGAGTCATTGCGATTGAACAGAATCATTTAAACGGTTAATTCATTCAGGAACAAAACACAGTCATTGCTCAGAGTCAGAGACGCAAAACTGTGTATGGTGGCTGTGTTTGGTATTATTTTTGTTGTCGAAATAGAGCAAAAACAGGCAATATGGTGTCTAAAACGCAAGTCTCTTAATTAACTTATTGTTTTTTGAACTGTGTAAAAAGAAAAACTACAGGCCTGTGTAATCATGGTGATTTTTTGAGAAAAACGGCATTCTTCATGTGATGTTGACTTACTATATTAAATTATATAAATATATACATTTTCTGCTTCATTCTAAACGCATTTTAACAGACTGAATCACGCAGTGAAAGAAAGCACTTCAAATGCACGCGGATTAATCTAATCTAACGTTACTAGATTTCACGGCACACTGTTTAGAGTGTTTTATTTGTTTTTTGGCAAAATACTGATAATGCCAAATCGCACATCGTTAAAACAACAATTATTATATTATCGCAGATGATATCGCACACCCTGCACCACTGTCTTTTTGGCTCATTTGTGCAAAACCTTTTGCTAAACCGTCAAAGCTTCATTTTAACCACCAGTGCAATGATGTAAGTATTTACCTTATTTCTACATGCTTGCGAAGGGCGATGTCGATATATTTATAAGCTGCTAGTTCGGTCTCCCGAGGCAAACACAGCTTACACTGCATAATAGAGCATGAATATGGCCAGGGGTTCACTTCATTTCCTTCGAGTTCAACTTCAGCAGAGTACGACAGGGTCTGGTTTTCAGCTGGGTCTGCACCATTAACGCCTGTCTTGTCCGTCTGCATCTTTCTTGTGATTTTAGCGCCAGTTTCTTCTTCTGCCCATTATTTGCTGCAGTTGTTTCCACGGAGCGATTTTTTTTTACTCAGTAACGAATGTGTTTTAAAATGTAGCGAAGTACAATACTTCACACAAAATATACTTAAGTAAAAGTAAAATTACAGATTAAAAAAAATACTTAAAAAAGTACAAGTACACAAAAAAGCTACTCAATTACAGTAACGCGAGTAAATGTAATTCGTTACTTTCCACCTCTGATATGAGGCAATGCTGTTTATATTAGGAGTGTAACGATACATGTATTCGTACCGAACCGTCGCGGTACGGGCATCTCGGTTCGGTGCATGAGGCGTTACCCTCAATTCAGAAGGGGGCGCCTGCAGCGATGCAACACTGTTTGATAACCGCCAGCAGAAGAACAGCGAATGCCGTGAGGTGTGCACTTGAAAATAAAGCCCACTAGACAGTGACCATGTGCTGATTCTGAACGTGTCTCTCGCTGATAAAGGAGTTACTTTAAAGGCTTGCAAACTCAACAAATGGAGCTTTGTGCTCGTGTTTGCCTCATTTGGCACAAATCCAAATATTCCATATTTTTATATTTGTGTTGTATCTGAATGCAAAACTATTATTTATTATGGAAATTATAGGCTTTGTACTTAAGTCGCGTTCCAACGGTTACACAGAGACGTGCGCTGATGTTTGAGTCACTGTATTTTATTTTGATAAAGTACCAACGTCGCTGTCAAGTTAGCAATGCTGGAACTGTGTGTGTGTGTGTGTGTGTGTGTGTGTGTGCTGTGAGTGTGTGTGTGCGCGTGTGTTGTGTTGTGTGCGAGAGTGTGTGTGTGTGTTTCCTTATACCAGCAGAATCAACTTAAAACACTCTGTCATTTATTGTCTTATTAATAATACATCACTGTAAAATGTGATGTAAATTTTACTTCTGCTTTAAAAGCAGTATTTGTGTTTTAGATTGCATTGTTTGTGTTCGAATGAAATGTGATTTTAACCCTTTTTTGCTCAATATAAAGGCATTCACTTTATTTGTTTTGATAATGTATGGTTTTTCGGTCAAGTGAAATATATATATTAAATACAGATTTTTTTAAATGCAAATACAAAAACGAAATACCGAGATATATATCAAATCAGGCAATAAATACAGAGATATAATTTTTTTCCCATATCGCCCAGCCCTAATCTGTGTTTGTGCTCGCCGGTGGCGTGTGTTTGTGTCTTATAGAGTAGCTGACAGTCGCAGTCAGGAGATCACGTTCACAGACGTCCACTTCAGACCAGGACAGATCCGACGGCACTTCATCACCGTCCCTCGTGGAGCAACATGGGCAGGTAATCTGATGATGCATCTCTGCAGTCTAGGGATGTAACGATATCAAAATCTCACGGTACCATAATACCTTGATATGAAGTCTAATTTCTACACTTGAAAGAGGTATTTTGAGTTATGGGTTAAACCGCTTGCTATCAGTAATTCATGTACTGCACTTTAAGCTTTTATTTTGATGGAAACGTCAGCAGAGCTTTTATTTTGAAGGAAATGGCAGAAGAGCTTTTATTTTGACGTAAACGTCAGAAGAGCTTTTATTTTGACGTAAACGTCAGCAGAGCTTTTATTTTGACGTAAACGGCAGAAGAGCTTTTATTTTGACGTAAACGTCAGAAGAGATTTTATTTTGAAGGAAACGGCAGAAAAGCTTTTATTTTGAAGGAAACGGCAGAAAAGCTTTTATTTTGACAGAAAAGGCAGCAGAGCTTTTATTTTGACGTAAACGGCAGAAGAGCTTTTATTTTGACGAAGTGCAGCTTCGTTTTAAAACAGCAAAAACAGACTCGATGAAGAGATTAAGCATATTGTGCTTTCGAGTTCACCTGACAGCCCATAATGACCCAAAACACAACGTTAAAGACGATATTCTTTGAAAGTGAAATGCGATATTGATATTATCCCTACTGCAGTCTCACCCAAACGCAGATCTGATCTAATTACTGTGTTTCTTTCAGAGATCTCATTAACGTCTCACTCTGGAGACGTGTCGTCGAAGTTCGTCCTGCATGCGGTTCATCTGGTGAAGCAGCGAGCGTATCGAGCCAACGAGTTTTACAAGTTCTCGTCTCTGCTGGAGAAGGGCTCGCTCACCGAGGCGTTTCCCGTGCTGGTACACAACACACAAACTACCACACAGCACTGCCAACACCATCTAGTATCTCCAGCAGATAAAACTGGTCTGGAGTCAGTTACTACAGAGATTATAACACTAGTATCTCCAGCAGATAAAACTGGTCTGGAGTCAGTTACTACAGAGATTATAACACTAGTATCTCCAGCAGATAAAACTGGTCTGGAGTCAGTTACTACAGAGATTATAACACTAGTATCTCCAGCAGATAAAACTGATCTGGAGTCAGTTATTACAGAGATTATAACACTAGTATCTCCAGCAGATAAAACTGATCTGGAGTCAGTTATTACAGAGATTATAACACTAGTATCTCCAGCAGATAAAACTGGTCTGAAGTCAGTTATTACAGAGATTATAACACTAGTATCTCCAGCAGATAAAACTGATCTGGAGTCAGTTACTACAGAGATTATAACACTAGTATCTCCAGCAGATAAAACTGGTCTGAAGTCAGTTACTACAGAGATTATAACACTAGTATCTCCAGCAGATAAAACTGGTCTGGAGTCAGTTATTACAGAGATTATAACACTAGTATCTCCAGCAGATAAAACTGATCTGGAGTCAGTTATTACAGAGAATATAACACTAGTATCTCCAGCAGATAAAACTGGTCTGGAGTCAGTTACTACAGAGATTATAACACTAGTATCTCCAGCAGATAAAACTGGTCTGGAGTCAGTTATTACAGAGATTATAACACTAGTATCTCCAGCAGATAAAACTGATCTGGAGTCAGTTATTACAGAGAATATAACACTAGTATCTCCAGCAGATAAAACTGGTCTGGAGTCAGTTATTACAGAGATTATAACACTAGTATCTCCAGCAGATAAAACTGGTCTGGAGTCAGTTATTACAGAGATTATAACACTAGTATCTCCAGCAGATAAAACTGATCTGGAGTCAGTTATTACAGAGATTATAACACTAGTATCTCCAGCAGATAAAACTGGTCTGGAGTCAGTTATTACAGAGATTATAACACTAGTATCTCCAGCAGATAAAACTGGTCTGGAGTCAGTTATTACAGAGATCTGATCGGATCATCATCAGTCTGTGTGAACAAAGAACTGTGTCTGCTTCAAAAAGCTCCTGAGAAACTCTGCTCGTGCACCGAGGACGAAAGCTGCTTTAAACACGAAGCATGCAAACAACTAGTTTATTTAATTTAGTTAAAATGGATTTCTGTAAATGATCTTTCATGTAAGTGAATGAAAACATCCAGCAGAGTGTTAAATCTGAAAGAGCACCTGTATAAAGTTATCGTCTCTCAACAGAAAGAGTCGACTCTGAATCATTGAAACGAGTCGTTTTTAAACCAATCACAAGCGTTTCATGTTGAAACATTAGCATATTGCTCGTCCACTTGTTGCCACTAGGTGCCGCTTTTGTAGCGGTTTCCTCGGTAACGCTGTACACAAAGTAACACTGCACTCACTGCTTTAAATGAAATCGACCAATCAGAGCAGATCAGCGGCACGCAGAGGCGGGGTTTGGAAAAATGAATCGTTTGAGAGTCGTTGAGCAAATAAGGTTAAAATAAATGCATATTATAAGACAATGAAAGTGTTTTTGACCGTGCATGCTGTCTACCTGTTGTTGGGGATCCCAAAACCAAAATATGAACTTTCATAACCATAATAGGGGCATTTTAATATAAGTTAATTGTTAAAGAAAATCTATTTTTGACAGCATCCTCGCTTTTAACGGCGCTGAAGCAGAGACACAGTTCGTCTCAGTTTGTTCAGACTGACTGATGATGATCAGATCAGACATAAATATGACTGCATTATTAAAATTAATGTTTCCTCCAGACACACTCCAGCAAAAGAGAGAAATAACAGACTTCAAACCACTCTTAGCTGCTGAACTTAATTATTGATTAGTAATATGCATTTCTGAGAACTTAATTTGAACAACTTTAAAGATGATTTTCTCAATATTCAGATTTTTTTGCACCCTCAGATTCCAGATTTACAAATATTGTCCAAACCATACATCAATGGAAATATGATTTATTCAGCTTTCAGCTGATGCATGAATCTGAATTTCCCAAAGTGTACCCTTGTGACTGGTTTTGTGCTCCAGGGTCACATGTTGTGTAATTCTAGTGGTCACGTGTTGATCTGTGTGTCTTTCTCAGCCAGGACGGACTCTGGAGCTCTGTGTGGCTCGCTGGTGGGCGAGTCTCGGGGACGTCACTATTGATTATGTCCTTTCCTTCCATGGGCTGGTGACATCACCTTCTCCTATTCATATCGTGAGTATCTTTAGGATTTAATAACAGAAGCAGAAAGAAATTAATGCTTTTTATTCATCAAGGATGCATTGAATTAATCAAAAGTGACAGTAAAGACATTTATAATGTCACAAAATATTTCTGTTTCAAATAAATGTTGTTCTTTTTGACTTTCTATTAAAAGAATGTGTGTGTTTCGGTATCTAGCACGCCTCTGAAGGGATTTCTAGTTTTGAGGTTTGTTCTCCACTGAGATATGAAGACCTTTCCCCAACAATCACCCTGAAGAACTGGGTTCAGCCTCTCAGGTAAACACACACTTCTTATGGATCACCAGTTAAATGCATACTCGCATTTCGAGCATCTAGCGTGCATACTCGAATTTTGAGCATCTGGCGTGCATACTCGCATTTCGAGCATCTAGCGTGCATACACTCATATTGAGCATCTAGCGTGCATACTCGAATTTTGAGCATCTGGCGTGCATACTCGCATTTCGAGCATCTAGCGTGCATACTCTCATATTAAGCATCTAGCGTGCATACTCGCATTTTGAGCATCTAGCGTGCATACACTCATATTGAGCATCTAGCGTGCATACTCGCATTTTGAGCATCTAGCGTGCATACACTCATATTGAGCATCTAGCGTGCATACTCTCATCTTGAGCATCTAGCGTGCATACTCGAATTTTGAGCATCTGGCGTGCATACACTCATATTGAGCATCTAGCGTGCATACTCTCATATTAAGCATCTAGCGTGCATACTCGCATTTTGAGCATCTAGCGTGCATACACTCATATTGAGCATCTAGCGTGCATACACTCATATTGAGCATCTAGCGTGCATACTCGCATTTACTGTTCAGAGAAGCCCTTAAATACAGTTTAAGTGGGGACTGAAGTGTTTTATGGCCTTTCAGCTCCAGCTTCAGAAACGTTCAAGACAACATATGCATGATTAACTGTGTGTGTTTCTCCTCGACAGGCCTGTAGGTGCTAAAATAAAACCCCTCGGTGCCAGAGATGTGTTGCCTAACAACAGACAGCTCTACGAGATGGTCCTCACGTATAATTTCCATCAGGTGCGTTATGTTGTTTCCAGTGTTTGCATGGTTAATTTATTGATTGTTACTGAGTTATTGGTGTTGTTTTTCCAGCCCAAGAGCGGCGAGGTGACACCCAGCTGTCCGCTGCTGTGTGAGTTATTATACGAGTCTGAGTTTGACAGTCAGCTCTGGCTCCTGTTTGACCAGAACAAGAGGCTCATGGGATCTGGAGACGCTTATCCACACCAGGTGAGCAGAACACACTGATCACATGATCACATGATGATGCAAACCTGCTGAACTGCAGGGTTTTACCAAGACTCATGAAATACTAATGCTGCATTAAACCGAAAGAAATAATTCAATATAAATGTAATCCATTCTGTGATAGAGCCTTTTCCAATATTTCTGACATACAACAAAATACATGTTAATTTGGGATACACAATTTTCTCAAAAAAATTCTAATTGAAATTGTCATATTCTGTGAGTGCAATTTGAACAAATGTGTTGTTGTTATTTTTAATATTATATGTTAATGTAAACAGTTACAAATTAAGCAGAATATTGCCATTGTACTGGGAAGTAAAAACAGTAATAAATAGTGTGAGCGAGCGAGCGAGCGAGTAAATATGTAAGTATCTGATATAATATAATAATAATCCCTGGGTTCTCAATTCTCAGGGCTTGATGGGATTTCGGGTTGTAAATGTATTTTACTAATGCTAAATTCAATACGAACTAAGAATAGAACACTTTCTGATCCTGTTTGAATTAAGTGCAGTAAGAAGCAGGTGTGGTGCGGTCGATGAGGTTGGGTTGCAGCATTAATTTGAGCTGTTGTTCGTCTGTGGCAGTACTCTCTGAAGCTGGAGAAGGGCGACTACACGGTGCGTCTGCAGGTGCGTCACGAGCAGCAGAGCGAGCTGGAGCGTCTGAAGGACCTGCCCTTCCTCGTGTCTCACCGTCTCACCAACACGCTCTCGCTGGACGTCTACGAGACGCACCGCGCCGCCATGCTGGCCAAGAAGAAGACCAACTCCCTCACGCTGAGCCCCGGCGCGTCACAGCCCTTCT
Organism: Ptychobarbus kaznakovi; assembly: GCA_027422405.1. Classification (NCBI taxonomy): domain Eukaryota; kingdom Metazoa; phylum Chordata; class Actinopteri; order Cypriniformes; family Cyprinidae; genus Ptychobarbus; species Ptychobarbus kaznakovi. Next base: position 15,955,375 of record CM049799.1, on the reverse strand, counting down.
ACATCACCGCCCTGCCCGACGACAAGTGAGTGTCCCTACAGGGAAAGATCATTGGTCCCACTTTATATTAGGTGGCCTTAACTCCACCCCATTACCCAGTACCCCTTACTCCACCCCAAAATTAAAATTGTGCCATTATACACTCATTCATTGAGACTGTCTCATTGACTGCCAAGTAAATAACACTGTCAAGGTTCAGAAAAGTATGAAAAGCATCGGCAGGGTAGTCTATCTGCCATCAGTGGTTCAATCTGAATTTTATGAAGCGACGAGAATCCTTTTTGTATGCAAAAAAAATAATAATTAATTAACCTACACATTATTTAGTTGTCTAATATTTTGTTTTCAGAATCGTCGGAGTCATACCTTTAAAAAGTAGCTAATATTATATTAGTACGGTTTCTAATATTCAAATGTAGTTCTGCAAAAACCTTACGTTTGGTTGGTTCCGCGACCCGTGCGTCCGTCAGACGATGCAGACGTTTGTGTTTGTGTTTCAGGATCCCTAAAGGAGCCGGACCCGGCGGATACATCACCGGCTCGCTGGTTCTGCCCAAGAGTGAGTTCGGCAAAAAAGCTGTGAGTCGCCAGTTTCTTCAAACACAGTGTTGATTCAGCTCATCTGTAGATCTGCATGCTGCGGTTTAATTCCATTCAAGTTTATTCAAGCACTTTTTAGAGAGACTTGATAATGTCTGCTTCCACATCATTAAAACAATTATGATACGGTTCATATGGCACATGTGTTCGGTATTGATTTGCGTCTGTTCTCTGTCTGATCATTGTGTTCTGTGCTTCACAATGACTCCAGATGATCTGAGACGCCGTCTAAAGCTTGCTACCAGTCCAGTAGTCTCGCGTAGCCAGACCTTCAATCTGAAGGCTAAAGATCTGGAGTATATGGCTGCATTCATTAGCCAAGCCCCGCCCATGAGGCCGTATGACTGACATGTCAAACAACCAATCACAGTTCGTTTCGTTCAGCGTCACGTTTCTGGATGTGGAAATGTCGGCACAATAACAGACCGTTGTGTGTGTGAAACTCTGGGATGTATTTGAAAGATTCTATGGCACAAACTTTAAATATTTCAGTTCAATCTACTCTGACAAGCGTTCGGCGTCACATTTGTAAACACAACGGCTTTCTTCTTTCGCGAGGGAGTTTGGCGCCACGGCATCTTTGTTTCCAGGCGGAACGTTAAAGAACGCGACACGCGCGCCTGTATAATTCAACCAATCCGATGACGACTTGGTTTCCAGGAAAGTGTACCATATGCATCAGACGTCTGAGGCTGAGACTACCAGTCCAGTAACAAAAAAACAGCACTGCGATACAAAAGCATGTTTATCAGCTTTATTCCTTTCCACTGTCATGGTGCTGGTGAAAGATAGTCTGACATGACTTTAAGCATTAGGCAGAAGCATTACAGAGAGACGATCTCTCACCTGAATCGCGTCCAGTAGGTGTGTGCGAGATATATTGAGAGGAGTGTGTGTGTGTGTGTGTGTGTGTGTGTGTGTGTGTTGTGTTGTGTGTGTGTGTGTGTGTGTGTGTGTGTGTGTGTGTGTTTGTGTGTGTGTGTGTGTGTGTGTGTGTGTGTGTGTGTGTGTGTGTGTGTGTGTGTGTGTGTGTGTGTGTGTGTGTGTGTGTGTGTGTGTGTGTGTGTGTGTGTGTGTGTGTGTGTGTGTGTGTGTGTGTGTGTGTGTGTGTGTGTGAGTGTGTGTGTGTGAGAGAGCGTGTGTCTGTGTGAGAGAGTGTGTGTGCGTGTGTGCGTGTGATTCTCTCTCTGATGTGTGTTATTCTGACCAGCAGGGCAAGCTTCAGCCAAACGACAAGGAAAATTTAAAAAGGTACTGGACGGATAGAGAAAGAACAGAACTTCTGCTTTTTAATGTATTTATATTGCAGGGACATTTGAGACATTTAATAACAATATTATGTGAATAATACAAACCCTAAATTCACACACAGTCGTGCACACACTCGCACACACACTCGCACACACACATTCTCTCACACACACTCGCAAACATGCACACACTCGCACACACACACACACACTCTTGCGCACACACACACACACACACACACACACACACACACACACTCTCACACGCACACACACACACACTCTTGCACACACTCTCACACACACACACACACACACGCACACACACACATACTCACACACACGCACACATACTCACACACTTCGCACACACTCTTGCACACAAACACACACACACGTTTGCTGGCGTCTGTCAGAAATGATGATAGGAAATGAGTCTGGCTGTTTATTGATGTATTTCCCCTGTTGATGTTAGATTCAGTGTTTAATGCATACGAACAGACAGTGCAGGTGGATTTGAGGGATTGTGGGTAATGTGAAACAGCAGTATCATCTCTGCTCTTGCTCTCATGCAGGATATCGTGCCAATCTTTTACCACCTGGTTCCTGCTCCCAACAAAACCAAGAATGGAAAAGGAGAAAAGGAGAAGGATGCAGAGAAGGAGAAGGAGAAGGATGTGAAGGACGAGTTCGCCGAAGCGCTGCGAGACCTAAAGATCCAGTGGATGACCAAGTCAGTCGCACTCATTAACTTGCACTCATTAACTTGCTTGTTTTGATAGTTTGTGTTTACGGTGTGAACCCAATTAATCCCACCGGTCACAATAGTGACCGCAAAGAAGGTTTGCATTTATTAAGCTCTAAAAATATAACTTTTTAATACATTTCCTGCAAATATGTGACCATGGACCACAAAACCAGTCTTAAGGGTCAATTGTTTTAAATATACATCAAGCTGAATATAATAATCTCTCCATTGATGTATGGTTTGGAGAATATTTGTAAATCTGGAATCTGAGGATGCAAAAAAATTAAATATTGAGAAAATCACCTTTAAAGTTGTTCTTAGCAATGCATATTATTAATCAATAATTAAGTTATGATATATTTATGGTACAAAATATCTTCATGGAACATGATTTTAATATCTAATGATTTTTGGCATAAAAGAAAAATGTATAATTTTGACCCATACAGTGTATTGTTGGCTATTGCCACAAATATAGCTGTGCTGCTTATACACAGTGCATACATACATATACTATGTAAATAACAACTTTTATTTTGTATGTGATTAATCGCGATTATTCGTTTGAGATCACTACTAATTACAAGTACTTAATTTTTGTAATCGGATTACGTAATCCAGATGACATGTAATCAGTTACTACCCAGCTCAATGGTGATATTGGTATTACTGGTGTTGTCACACGTCGATTAACCGCTGTATTTCCTCTCGATCACTAGTTTTGATGAATGCATGTCTCTGTCTATCCTCAGGTTGGAGAGCAACTCGCTGTTCGAGGAGCTAAAGGAGGAGTTCCCCACACACCTGCCTCTTCATGTCCAGAGACTGCATCAGCTGGACTCAGAGAAGGTGCGCACACACACACACGCTCTCTCACACACACACACTCACACACACACACACACACAGCACACACACGCACACACACACACTGCATGCACTCGCACGCACACACTCACATGCACACACACACACACACACACACACACACACACACACACACACACACACACACACACACAATATCTCACACACTCACTCACTCTCACACACACATACACTCACACACGTGCACGCACACACTCTCTCTCTCTCAAACACACGCTCTCACTCACATTCACACGCTCTCTCATACACTCACACACTCACACACACACACACACACACACACACATGCATGCACTCACACCCGCACGCACACACACTCGCGCACACACACACACACGCTCACACACATGCACGCACGCACGCATTTACACACACTCTCACAGACACACACGCTCGCTCGCTCGCACGCACGCACGCATTTACACACACTCTCACAGACACTCACACACGCATGCACGCACCCACTCTCACACACGCACATTCTTACACACACACACGCACGCGCATGCACACACTCTCTCACACGCACACACACACACACACACACACACACACACATTCTCTCCCGCACACACACACAGATGCTCTTCTGTCTCCTCAGGAGCGTTTGAAGCATCTGCCAGAGATCGCAGCTGCAGCGGATGCAGTGATGTCTCACATCGATCAGACCGCACTCGCCGTCTACTTCACCATGAAGACGGATCCGCGGCCCGACGCCGCCACCATCAAGAGGTACTGAGCATCATCCCCTTTCACAGTTAGAAAAAGAGCTCTTCTATAGGATTTAATCTGGGCTGCACAATGTTGTCTAATTGCAATTATTTTGTCATGTTTGAGTGAACTGTCCCTTTAAAGTGAGTGATGCGGTGTTGTTGCAGTGACATGGAGAAGCAGAAGGTGTCTCTGCTGGATGCGTTCTGCAGGAAGGGTTGTGCTCTGGTGGATCAGCTGATGCAGACGTCTGCGCAGGAGGGTGCGAGCGCAGGCGAGGTGGGCAGCTCTGAGGACGAGCCGCAGGCCAAAGCACTGACCGACACCTTCTGGGAGCTGCAGAAGTGGGTGGAGCTCACAGACTCTAAGGTAAAGAGCTCAGGTGTTTACAGGTGTGCTAGATATTTGATCTCTGTAGTAATGTGACCCGTGCTGGGAAAACGAGTGTGAATGTGCACGGTCTAGTTTTGAGCTACAGGCAAAATAAGTGGAAAAACATCAGTTTTGGTCGAAAACAAAAAATATCCCAATGCTCCAATAAAGCAATACGCCCCGTGAAGCCGTGGTTTACAGTAGTGGTGCAACGGATCGCAAAACTCACGGTTCGGATCATACTACGGATTTTGGATCAGCAAAAAAAAGTTGTGTAAACTACCATCTTAACTACTAAAGTCAGTAATAAAACAAGAACATTTACACAAATCACAAGCATAGATGAACAGCCTACAACATAACATTATAAATAAAGACAGTAACAGTAGTATTCAGGTGCTAAATGTAAAACAGCACAATGATGCTTACTGCAGAAGTTAAATACAGATAATAATAATTGTATATATATATAGCGCCTTTCCGACACCTAAGGTCACTTTACAAGTCAGACTTAAGGAACAGAGACAAAAGACATCAATAACATATCAAGAGATGAGAGTAATATACAGAAAACACTTACAGGATTAGATTAGAGAGACTGAAGATAAACATCCATAACATCTAGAAAAAATGGGTTTTTAAGAGGTTTTTGAATGTTTTAATTGAAAATGTGAAAGTAAATAAACTCATTTGTGAAAATGTGCTCATTCCGACTTCATTTTGCCAACACGGGTCACGTGTTTTATTTGATGTGAGGATATCTTCTTTGCAGGTTCTAGCATTTTCCTACAAACACGCGTTGGCTAACAAAATGTTCGCGAGAGCCTTGAAGTTCGCGACTAAGATCGTCGAGGACAAACCCAGCAAAGAGAACTGGAAGAACTGCGTCCAGGTAAGAGTTTCTGAAAGACGTCAGCAAAGCTGCATTTATGTGATCAAAGATGCAGTAAAATTGTGAAATATTATTATAATATAAAACAGCTGTTTTCTATGTGAATCTATATTAAACTGTAATTTATTTATGTGATCAAAGCTGTATTTATTTGATCAAAGATGCAGTAAAATTGTGAAATATTATTATAATACAAAACAGCTGTTTTCTATGTGAATCTATATTAAACTGTAATTTATTTCTGTGATCAAATCTGTATTTATATGATCAAAGATGCAGTAAAATTATGAAATATTATTATAATTTAAAACAGTGGTTTTCTATGTGAATCTATATTAAACTGTAATTTATTTCTGTGATCAAAGCTGTATTTATATGATCAAAAATACAGTAAAATTATGAAATATTATTATAATATAAAACAGCTGTTTTCTATGTGAATCTATAGTAAACTGTAATTTATTTATGTGATCAAAGCTGTATTTATATGATCAAAAATACAGTAAAATTATGAAATATTATTATAATATAAAACAGCTGTTTTCTATGTGAATCTATATTAAACTGTAATTAATTTCTGTGATCAAAGCTACATTTATATGATCAAAAATACAGTAAAATTATGAAATATTATTATAATATAAAACAGCTGTTTTCTATGTGAATCTATATTAAACTGTAATTTATTTCTGTGATCAAAGCTGTATTTATGTGATCAAAGATGCAGTAAAATTATGAAATATTATTATAATATAAAACAGCTGTTTTCTATGTGAATCTATATTAAACTGTAATTTATTTCTGTGATCAAAGCTGTATTTATGTCAAAAATACAGATTATGAAATATATTATAATATAAAACAGCTGTTTTCTAAATCTATATTAAACTGAATTTATTTCTGCAGTAAAATTATAAAATTATGAAATATTATTATAATATAAAACAGCTGTTTTCTATGTGAATCTATATTAAACTGTAATTTATTTCTGTGATCAAAGCTGTATTTATATGATCAAAAATACAGTAAAATTATGAAATATTATTATAATATAAAACAGCTGTTTTCTATGTGAATCTATATTAAACTGTAATTTATTTCTGTGATCAAAGCTGTATTTATATGATCAAAAATACAGTAAAATTATGAAATATTATTATAATATAAAACAGCTGTTTTCTATGTGAATCTATATTAAACTGTAATTTATTTCTGTGATCAAAGCTGTATTTATATGATCAAAAATACAGTAAAATTATGAAATATTATTATAATATAAAACAGCTGTTTTCTATGTGAATCTATATTAAACTGTAATTTATTTCTGTGATCAAAGCTGTATTTATATGATCAAAAATACAGTAAAATTATGAAATATTATTATAATATAAAACAGCTGTTTTCTATGTGAATCTATATTAAACTGTAATTTATTTCTGTGATCAAAGCTGTATTTATATGATCAAAAATACAGTAAAATTATGAAATATTATTATAATATAAAACAGCTGTTTTCTATGTGAATCTATATTAAACTGTAATTTATTTCTGTGATCAAAGCTACATTTATATGATCAAAAATACAGTAAAATTATGAAATATTATTATAATATAAAACAGCTGTTTTCTATGTGAATCTATATTAAACTGTAATATATTTCTGTGATCAAAGCTACATTTATATGATCAAAGATGCAGTAAAATTATGAAATATTATTATAATATAAAACAGCTGTTTTCTATGTGAATCTATATTAAACTGTAATTTATTTCTGTGATCAAAGCTGTATTTTCAGCATCATTACTCCAGTCTTCAGTGTCACATTTTCACTATGACAAAAAAAAGCATGTTATGAGATACTAAGTTGGATTTATGTGAGAGAAAGGCAAAATTATGATACAAAGTCAGGAGATATATGAGGTGTTATGAGATACTACAAGAAAAGGTCAAAGATATGAGATTATAAAAGTCAAAGTGTTCCCCAATAATCAGTGCGGTACATGTGTCTGAAGTCAGTAATTAAAGCTGATGTGTTGTCTCTGCAGCTGATGCGCTCTCTGGGCTGGATGCACTGCGTCTCGTTCTCGGAGAACTGGCTGCCCATCATGTACCCGTCTGAATACACACCTTTCTAGACGTGTAATGCCTTCTGGAGACCATCAGGAACCAATCACCTCATATCACACGGTCCTTCACGGATCCCACGATGCACAGCACCGAACCTCATCGCTGTATTTCACTGGGATTCGTCTCGTTTTATTAATAACGCGTGTTATGTTGTTACTGGACGTTTTTCCCTCCACAACAATAACCGCGTCAGATGAACTGCTCCGTACAGAACACATCCAGGTAATATGATAGAGTTCAGTGAACTCAAGGAAAAATAACTTTATTTCTGCATCTTGTTTTTATTTCTGCATTTGGGGTGAAATATACACGTTTGGGATCAGAAAGATTTTTAAGGGAGTCTCTTCTGCTCATCAAAAATACAGAAATATTGTGATAACACATTGCGATTTTTTATATTGGTTTCCTATTTTAATATACTTAAAAATATAATTTATTTCTGTATTTTCAGCATCATTACTCCAGTCTTCAGTGTCACATGATCTTCAGAAATCATAATAATATGCTGATTTATTATGCGTTCAAACTCTTCATATTGTTTTTTGAATCATGATTTGATGAATATAAAGTTACAAAGAGCAGCATTTGTTCAAAACAGAAATATTTTCTAACAATAGAAGTCTTTACTATGACGTTTTAACACATCCCTCCTGAATAAAAGTATTAATTTCATAAACATATACTGACCCCAAACTTCTGAACAGCATTGTGTATTGTAACGCAACATTTCTATTTTAAACAAACGCTGTTCTTTTTACATTTTTATTAATCAAAGAATCATTAAAAAAAATCACCAGTCCCCAAAAATATGAAGCAGCACAACGGTTTCCAAAAGTCTGCATATTATTATGATTTCTGAAGATCATGTGACACTGAAGACTGGAGAAATGATGCTGAAAATGCAGCGCTGCATCACTGAAATAAATTACAGTTTAAAATATATTAAAATAGGAAAACGATATTAGAAATTGCAATATGTTTTCACAATATTACTGTTTTTCTGACTCCCTTAAAAACATTAAACATCACACTGATCCCAATCTTTAGGGCAGGAGCGTATATTTGTTTGTTTTGTGATTGGCCCTTATATAAGTCCGATGTATGCATGTTTTATAAAGACACGAGGGTCGTGTTATGTTCAGGGTGCGTGGACTCAGATATTTATTTCTGAATTTGTCGTTTCGATGTGTAAGTGAAACGGAGATTGTCATGATTCTTCAGGGGTTTCTTCATGAAGAGGGACGTTTCACTGCAAAACAGTGTTTTGTCTTGTTTTCTTGTATAATATCTACAAATTATAGAATTAAGATGCAGTCACTTGACAAGTAAAATTACTTATGTCTTGTTTTCTGAAAATATTATCCAGATTTTGTAAGTTTTAGCTTCAAACAAGTACAAATATATTGTTTAGCCTTTAAATTAAGATGATTTTTCTTCCCTCATCGGCAGATATTTGTACTTGTTTGAAGCAAAAACGAACAAAATGTGGATAATATTTTCAGAAGACAAGAGAAAATTAAATGCATCCTTATTCAAGTATTTGTAGGTATTTATATCAGAAAACGAGACATAAATACTAATAAATAAAATCAGTTTTGCAGTGTTTTCATGAGTGATGCTCTCTTTGCGTTGGCTTTCTTCAGTTTTCTATCATGTATGTTTGCATTGATCGTTAATATTCAGATTCGATTCTTCAAAAATGGCCTTAAATATTCATCAAACCCCGTCCGACTCTGCGTCTCTCCTGGAAACATCTCCAGATATATTTATGGATGTCTTGTATTTATAAATGAATACTAGGTAATGCCAATATTTTAAAGTCATTTTAATTGATGCATAGAGTAGGTAGGTGTTATTTTATATCCATTACGTGTCATAAGTAACAGCCGGTTATTTTGTTAACACAGTACATGTGTATTTGATGAAGATTATGAATAAAAATGATCTGGAACGGACAATATTTTGTTCATTTTTGTGACGGTCACAATTTACTCAAGCACAAAATTGTAAGTATTCAACGTTTTTTATTCACATTTATATTACGTTTTCTGATATAGTTAACAATATTTGTAAGATCATAGTCTTGTATGATTATGTGCATGGCACAATAATTCATTTTCATTAAGAAATGTTTGATTATTAAGTGCAGCGTGCTCCCATTACAGCACGGTAAGAACTGTTTTCTCCGTATTTTACATAATTAAACTTGTTTATTGTTTAATAATTGTCTGCTAACATATTAATAAACAGCATAAATATACAATAAACATTTAAATTGCAACTATTACAGACTCACCATTTTATCCTTTACATTTTATTTATTACGGTTCAATAATTATGGCCATGTTTTGTTGTAATTTTTGTTTCATGAATAATTACAGTATTGTATATTTGTGCAAAGGTTTAGTACCAAACTATTCATAAATTCTCTATCCTGTTATAGTCTAGGTTCATAAAACATAATCTGATTTATTTTCATAAGTGGCTACATCTATAATCATGGCTTTATTTTCAGCGCAGACAGTTCAGATTTGTTTTTCAAAGTTTTAATGGTCATATTTTTATTTTATTTTTATTTACAATTTGATCAAATCAGAACGAGTTCAATCCAAATCAAGGATGACATTATGACTAACTTGAATTATGATATGAATGTTCATACTGGAATGATGCAATCACATAAATGTATATTCTTTACAGAAATATGAAATTATATAATCTTTTTATTAAACAAAATTAATATTATACTTGTGATAAAAATAATTAATCTTTAATACACTGTTAAAATGAGTTTCCAAGTTAATTCAAACAGATTATTGGACAACATTTTACATTTCTTTGTAATAATTTGTAAATATTAATAGCAATTTCTGATAAAAAAACAAATATATTATTCTTATTTTTAGAATTTGTATTATATTACATTACATTTATAAATCATATTTATGCATTGATCAAATATGTAACTATTTGTAGGAAACATTTTTATTCCTGCCATTCTAGGAAATAAAATGAATATTATCAGAGACAATTTTCATATGATAAAAATATTCTAATATTTTATATTTTTTTTATATTACCAAATTTAAAATGCTATTTCAGTCTTTCTACTGCTCAAAATTAAAATTGATAAATTAGCAAAAAATAAATTATAACAAGGCAATATTATAACACTGCTAACCTATTATTGAAGGCCTTGGCCCGTGTTCGGATGCCAAATGAACATATCTGGGAGTTCACTACATTGTCTAATGATGCTGGTTTGATGACTTGCATACGTCGGTGTTGGCAGATTAATTTAAAAACGAATGTGAATTGTCTGTAGTGTTGCTCCTTAAACAAACATGAGCCAGAGCCACATCTCTTCACCTCCTCAGCAGTGAAGTTCAGAAACCTTCTCAAAGCGATGCATTAAAGTTCACATTAAAATCTCAGGCTAGCTGAGTAAATCTTCACCTCATCCAGCTCTGTGAGTAACGTGGTGTTAAAAGCTTTCTGAAAGTTCTCCATAAATACCAGATCTGACTGATAGCGGACCTTGTTTGCAAAGATTACAGTTGTGCCGGTTTGACAGAAGTGATGCATGGTGTCCAGAAGCTCAGCGAGGCAGTAGTGGGGATAGACCACGTCAGCTGCAAGCACGTAATCGTAATAATGCGTGGAACGGGGAAACGTCTCCTCCAGTTTGTAGCCCCATTGCAGTGCTGTAACCTGAGGCTCGTGTCTCCAGTGCCACCTGGTATTCCGGTTCAAGTTACACCTCAGATTACCAAGAGTTTCTGGCAGATCCGTGGCTGTCAGTTTAGCACCTACGAATCAGAGAATGAATGATGCATATATATAGTGCTTTACTGTTTATTGCTATACACCCAAAGCGCTTTACAATCATGTGTGTGTGTGTGGGGGGGGGGGGGTCTTTCCTGAACCACAACCAGTGTGCAGCATCCACTTGGATGATACACACACCAGCTACAGGTGGAGAGGAGAGAGAGTCATAGAGCCAATCAAGTGGACGCGCTCACCACACACCAGCTACAGGTGGAGAGGAGAGAGAGTCATAGAGCCAATCAAGTGTATGCTCTCACCACACACCAGCTACAGGTGGAGAGGAGAGAGAGAGACAATCATAGACCACACACCGCCAGGTGGATCAAGTGTATGCGTTCACCACACACCAGCTACAGGTGGAGAGGAGAGAGAGTCATAGAGACAATCAAGTGTATGCGTTCACCACACACCAGCTACAGGTGGAGCGGAGAGAGAGTCATAGAGACAATCAAGTGTATGCGTTCACCACACACCAGCTACAGGTGGAGAGGAGCGGAGAGAGAGTCATAGAGACAATCAAGTGTACGCACTTAACACACACATCAGCTACAGGTGGAGAGGAGAGAGAGTTATAGAGACAATCAAGTGTATGCGCACCACACACCAGCTACAGGAGGAGAGGAGAGAGAGTCCATAGAGACAATCAAGTGTATGCGCTCACACACACCAGCTACAGGTGGAGAGGAGAGAGAGTCATAGACACAAGAGGAGAGAGAGTCAAGTGTATGCGCTCACCACACACCAGCTACAGGTGGAGAGGAGAGAGAGTCATAGAGCCAATCAAGTGTATGCGCTCAACACACCAGCTACAGGTGGAGAGGAGAGAGAGTCATAGAGCTCAATCACACACCAGCTACAGGTATGCGCTCAGGAGAGAGAGTCACAGAGCACCAGCTCAGGTGGAGAGGAGAGAGAGAGAGACTCTCACACACACCAGCTACAGGTGCTCTCACCACACACCAGAGAGTGGAGAGAGAGATAGAGACAATCAAGTGTATGCGCTCACCACACACCAGCTACCACACATCAGGTGGAGAGGAGAGAGAGTCATAGAGCCAATCAAGAGCCAATGTATGCGCTCACCACACACCAGCTACAGGTGGAGAGGAGAGAGAGTCATAGAGCCAATCAAGTGTATGCGCTCACCACACACCAGCTACAGGTGGAGAGGAGAGAGAGAGAGACAGAGACAATCAAGTGTATGCTCTCACCACACACCAGCTACAGGTGGAGAGAGAGAGAGACATAGAGACAAGTGTAGCGCTCACCACACACAGCTCTCACAGGTGGAGAGCAGAGAGAGTCATAGAGCCGATCAAGTGTATCACCACACACCAGCGGTGGAGAGGAGAGAGAGTCTAGAGACACAAATGTATGCACACACCAGCTACAGGTGGAGAGGAGAGAGAGAGAGTCATAGAGCACAATCAAGTGTATGCGCTCACCCCACACCAGCTACAGGTGGAGAGGAGAGAGAGTCATAGAGCCAATCAAGTGTATGCGCTCACCACACACCAGCTACAGGTGGAGAGGAGAGAGAGTCATAGAGCCAATCAAGTGTATGCGCTCACCACACACCAGCTACAGGTGGAGAGGAGAGAGAGTCATAGAGCCAATCAAGTAGCGCTCACCACACACCAGCTACAGGTGGAGAGGAGAGAGAGTCAAGAGACAATCAAGTATGCTCTCACCACACACCAGCAAGGTGGAGAGGAGAGAGAGACATCAAAAGTGTATGCTCACCACACACCAGAGGTGGAGAGAGAGAGAGTCATAGAGCATTGGCGTCCCACACACCAGCTGAAGGAGAGAGTAAACTTTGCGCTCAACACACCAGCTTGCTCATGATCACCACACACCAGCTACAGGGGAACTAGAGACTCAAGTGTATGCGTCCTCTCTATGTATATTTTAGGATTGGATGGAGAGGAGAGAGAGACAAGAGCCAATAATTCCTAACCACACACCAGCTTGGAGAGGAGAGAGAGACTTTTGCTTTTTTTTTAACACACCAGAAGAGAGAGGACAACAAAATGTATGCACCACACACCAGCTCCTCAATGCTTGAAGACTCCATTTAGTAGGCTACTGTTTTTCGCAATGCATTAATTAATACGCATCGGACTCAGTGTGCAAGGTTTCTGTGCATGACTAATTTTTAGGATTACGAATATGAAAAAACGCATCCGAAAATTTCAGACTCAGTGTGCAATGACCTTTAGAGAGCTGCTGTGCTGCAGAGATTAGCTCCAAACCTAATCAAAGGATTATTCAAGGTATTCAGGATTACTAAGGCTGTAGGCAGGTAAGTTGTTTTTGTTTTTTCAAGGTTGACATAAAACTCTGCAGGGCATCGACTCTCCTTGCCAACACCTGACCTAATTGCATCAAATATTGAGACATACCAAGAAGTGTGGCAACTATCGAGACGAGGCCCGTTCCTGCTCCGAGCTCCAGCGTTGATTTGTCAAGTAGATTAATCTGCTGTCGGCCCGTTGGGGTGTCCAGGAATCGGCAAATGGCCAGAGCCTATGACATTCAAAACCAGTTACCTTCTCACAAAGTACACGTATAGTTTCTTCCTGATCTGACAGGCTGATATACTGCTGTTTAATGTTTAATGCTCACCGCTGGCCATACCACACCTCCATAATGATCTATGGCTTCTTCAATTTTGATTTCATGACCCAGAAAGTAGTAGATCTCCTTGCTTAGTCTGTAGTAGACGACGGGAGCCCAGGATCTGCGCTCTGGTGGTTCTGTGCTGGCAGGGACAACTGAGGGAAAGAGTATCCCATCAGATAAGTATCCATAGGTGCTTTCACACCGGCGGAAGCTTTTTATAGTTCCTTAAACTATCAGCGCTTTTTGACGCGTTCGCACCAAAGGAACTAGGAATGTGTTTAGTTCTAGGAACTCGGTTTGGGGGAAACTAATTCAGAGTAGGGTCTAAAACAGTTCTATAGGAACTAACAGTGATGTAAGTGTACGCTGATTGGCCAAACGCATATGAAACACTGGCTACCTGGCATTTTTTAAATTTGAGTAAAATTTATATTTACTCCACAAGCACGGAAAACCGCAATAATGGCCTTTACCTGTTGTCTGCAGCATTTTTATTCTTTTCTCAGCCTTGAAGATAACATGCAAGTTGTCATAGGAGATTTAGTCAACCATGTAAATTGCGTTTACATTCCATCTCCATTATCATGAAACCCACGACAGCTCCAAACACGACGTCCTCCATTCACCGGTTGTTGCAAATGTTTGTAAATGCCGCGAATAAAGATATCGCTGTCAGCCGCTTCAGAGCTCCTGCGACATCTTTATTCGTGGCATTTTATTTCCTATGACAACTTGCAGTGTCATCATCGGCGCTAAGAAAAGAACACATTGCTGCAGGCAACAGGTAAATGCCGTTATCGTTGTTTTCTATGTTTGTTGAGTAAATATTTGTATTGGATTTAAAAAAATGCCTTGTAGCCGGTGTTTCATATGCGTTTGGACAATCAACAAATACTTACATCACTGTTTTAGACCCTACTCCGAAGTAGGAGCTAGATTATTCCCCCCAAATGGAGTTTCTCGAATTAAATATGTTAGTTAATGTAGTGCGAACTACAAGTCACATGTAAGCCCATCAATCAGATTGAATTGGCCAGATCTGATTATAATTTCGATCGGATTGTAAGGGGTGGTTTATTCCTTTTGTAATCGGAGCGAGAGGACATGTAAACAATTAATCGGATTGAATACCGAAACTGGAAAGTGCAGTGACGTAAAAATAGTGTAACTAGAACCCGAAGTAGATAAATATATGCAACAATAATTTAAAATAATATGCAAAAACTCTTTATATTCATGCAGTGTGCACATATCAAAAGATTAAATCCGATTAGAAGCTTGTGACATATAAACCCGATCACTTTATTTAGCGCTCAGAATGAAGTCATTCCGATGGAAGCAAAAAGTGTCCATGTAAACGTAGCTTATAAAAGGGTTCCTCTGGTGCGAAAGTGCCTATATAAGCACATTGGCATTGGACTACTACAAAATGCAAGCCTAACCTTCCTCCTCTGCAGGTCTTCCCAAATCCTGGAGTTCTTCATCTACTTGAGCCTCATCTGTAGTTTGAGTATCATCACACTCCAGATGTTTCTCTTCCTCGGCATTGTTTCCCGTCTCATTTGTAGAGTTTGGCTCCCCAGCATCATCTTCACTTATCTCTTGAACCTGGTCACCTTCATGCTCTGGTGTCTTGCTGGTTGCTACGTAGATCCTCACGTCATCCAACTCTTCAAGGAGTGTGATTTCGAAATATGTGAGAAAGTTGTCAATGAAGCCCAGATCCGAAGCATAGCGGACCTTGTTCGCCCAGACTAGAGTAGTTCCCGGATGGCAGAAGTGACGCATGGTGACCAGCAGCTCGGCCAAGAAGTCGTGGTGATAAACCACATCAGTCGCCAATACGTAATCATACTGGAGCGTGGATTTGGGGAAAATCTCGTCCAGTTTGTGACCCCAGTGGAGCTCTGCAACCAGGGGCTCGTGTCTCCGCCGGCCTCTCGTGTTCCTGTTGAGGTTGTATCTCAGATTACTTAGTATCTCGGGTAAATCCGTTGCTGTTAGTTTGGCACCTATAGAGCAATTCCAGTGATTATCTTGCAACATACAAAACCATTTAGATTAGTACCCCGAGTCTTATCCCAACGCTTACCCAATAACGTGATGACTACCGAAAGTAAGCCGGTTCCAGCTCCAAGTTCAAGAACTGATTTGTCGAGTAAATCAATGTGTTGACGACTCTGAGGCGTTTCCAAGAATCGACAAAGTGCGAGTGCCTATATGGAAGGAATACAAAAAATAACTAAAAGCATGTTTATTACGCATTCTGGGAGACAACAAATGAATAGGGAAAGAAATTATATTTAAGTATTATATATTATTATGAAAATCTTGTCAGTTATTACTCCCATTATTACAATTTTTTCATTACATGTTTCCCCAAAAAACACATTAATATGCAACATAGATTAAGTTTAAAGATGCCTTGTATATAAATGAGAAAACTTGTTTATGGCCATTTTACAACCATTTTGCCAAAATAAAAATGGTATATCGAATCGTTCTGTTATAAAATAGTTGAGAATAATCTTTATACAATGTGACAAATATGATTTTACATTATTTTTAATGCTCTAAACCAGTGGTTCTCAAACCTATCCTGGGGACCCCCAGGCACCACACATTTTGTATGTCTCTCTCATAAGCCACACCCATTTCAAGTCTTGCAGACTCCACTAATGAGCTGATGAGGTGAATCAGGTGTGTTAAACAAGGGAGACATATAAAATATGCTGTGGTGCCTGGGGGTCCCCAGGACAGGTTTGAGAACCACTGCTCTAAACCAGGGGTGTCAAACTCGGTTCCTGGAGGGCCGGAGCCCTGCAGAGTTTAGATGCGACCCTAATTAATCACACCTGAACCAAATAATCAAGTCCTTCAGGCTTAAATGAAAACTGTATGGTATGTGTATTGGAGCAGGGTTGGAACTAAAGTTTGACACCACTGCAGTCTAAACAATGTAAAGACATGTAAAAAATGTTTTCCTCAATTTTTTTTTTCTTAAGCGGTTAAATAATGGTGCAACTACCAGTAATCTGACCAGTGTGAACGTTAGTAAATCATGTTGTGTGATTCATTTTAATACTCTCCTCCCATAAATTTAGCATCTGAAAGGAAAACTCCTAGAAATGCATATTCAATAAGGTCAGACTCAAAAATAACCGTGTCCATGCCTTTTCAGCGCTAATTCTTCTCTTTAGTAAATCTTAACAGTACTATTTTAACGCCAAAAGATGGTTTGCGCTGGCACCAGCTGTTAGTAAATCTGGCCCATACGCTATTCACATGTGCATTTGTCTCTCATGATTCATTGCTTCTGCTGTTGAAAGTCTCACCGCTGGGCATACAGTAGCACCGAAAGAATCGATGGACTCCTGAATTGTAATTTCCCGGCCCAAAAAATTATAAACCTCTTTCCCGTGTCTGTAGTAAATAGTCGGTGCCCAGGATCTCATGTACTCCCGTTGGTTATTATTCTCTGTGCCTCCTTCTAAAAGAAAAGACCAAATCAGACTCTAATTTATTAGATAAGCAACTTGTTTTAGAACTAAAATCACTGACCAGATTTCTGCTCTAGAGACACTGTATCCATCTCACAGCAGCCGTCTTCATCTTCACTATCCTCAGTATCAAGTTCGTCTTCGATATTGTTCAGATTCCCATCCTCCTGGTTTTCCACATCAACATACCCTGTAGCCTGCTCTTCTCTACATTGTGCATCTTTCATTTCATATTCTTGAACCTGTGCTACAAACTTTTGTTCTGTTCCTTCATTCGTCTCAGTCTTACAGCTGGCCGTTTCGTCCTCGTCCACTCCTTTCCTCGCATCCCCTTTAGTCTCGTTTGACGTCTCTAGTGCACTTTCGTCTCTGGTGGTGGCGGAGTAGATCTTGACCTCTCCGTTGTCTAACAGCAGGGTGTTGTTGAAAGTTTTTTTGAAGCTCTCCACAAACACCAGATCAGAATCGAAGCGGGTCTTGCTGGCCCATATGAGGGTTGTTCCCGGCTGGCAGAAGTGGCGCATGGTGACTAGGAAGTCATGATGATAGACCAGGTCGGCTGCTAATACGTAGTCGTATCTGTAGACCGAATGAGGGAAGGACTTATCGAGATCATCATCCCAAGAGAGCTCCGCCACCTGCGGCGTGTATCTGCAGCGGCCCCGTGTGTTTCTGGACACATTGCATCTCAGGTTCCCGAGGACTTCAGGCAAGTCCGTTGCTGTCACCCAAGCACCTGAAGATGATTATACAGGTATGAGAACTCAACACAACCATAGGTTTGTAATATACTGTCTAATCCCACTCCTGGAGGGCCAATGTCCTGCAGAGTTAACTGGCTCCAACACACTTACCTGGACGTTTCTTGTCTGAAGACACTGATTGGCCGGTTCAGGTGTGCTTGGAGTTAAACTCTGCAGGACAACAGCCCTTCAAGAATAGGTTTGGACATTCCTGCTTAGCAGTGTTGGGGGCAATGCATTATAAGCAACACGAGTTACGTAATCAGATTACTTTTTTAAGTAACTAGTAAAGAAACGCATTACTTTTTCTTTTAGAAAGAAATATCTGAGCTACCTTTTTCTAATAAGTAACTTGTTACTTTGTTTCTCATGTATTGACTGACAGCTCTTGTGTTGCCATGGTGACAGAAATCAGGAGTAAGTGCAGAGCGTCGTGTGTGAACATGATCTTACTGTAGCTCTGGACTAAATATCGACATGATCTTACTGTAGTTCTAGACTAAATATCGATACGATCTTACTGTAGTTCTAGACTAAATATCGACACGATCTTACTGTAGTTCTAGATTAAATATCAACATGATCTTCCTGTAGTTCTTGACTAAATATCAACATGATCTTCCTGTAGTTCTTGACTAAATATCAACATGAACTTACTGTAGTTCTTGACTAAATATCGACATGATCTTACTGTAGTTCTAGACTAAATATCGACACGATCTTACTGTAGCTCTAGACTTAATATCGACACGATCTTACTGTAGCTCTAGACTTAATATCGACACGATCTTACTGTAGTTCTAGACTAAATATCAACATGATCTTACTGTAGTTCTAGACTAAATATCAACATGATCTTACTGTAGTTCTAGACTAAATATAAACAAGATCTTACTGTAGTTCTAGACTAAATATCAACACAATCTTACTGTAGTTCTAGACTAAATATCGGCACAATTTTACTGTAGTTATAGACTAAATATCAACATGATCTTACTGTAGTTCTAGACTAGATATTGTCATGATCTTACTGTAGCTCTAGACTAAATATCAACACGATCTTACTGTAGTTCTAGACTAAATATCAACACGATCTTACTGTAGCTCTAGACTAAATATCGACACGATCTTACTGTAGTTCTAGACTAAATATCAACACGGTCTTACTGTAGTTCTAGACTAAATATCGATAAGATCTTACTGTAGTTCTAGACTAAATATCGACACGATCTTACTGTAGTTCTAGATTAAATATCAACATGATCTTACTGTAGTTCTAGACTAAATATCGACATGATCTTACTGTAGTTCTAGACTAAATATCGACACGATCTTACTGTAGTTCTAGACTAAATATCAACATGATCTTACTGTAGTTCTAGACTAAATATCAACATGATCTTCCTGTAGTTCTTGACTAAATATCAACATGAACTTACTGTAGTTCTTGACTAAATATTGACATGATCTTACTGTAGTTATAGACTAAATATCAACATGATCTTACTGTAGCTCTAGACTTAATATAAACATTATCTTACTGTAGTTCTAGACTAAATACTGACATAATCTTACTGTTTGATTTGAGTTATTGCTGAATAGTGTTGAACTTTCTTCTCCTGCGTTACATTATTCATGTGATTAGTTTGAGCAGCGCCCTCTACTGTACAGACGTAAATTTACATTTCCATCAGCCTAAAATGGCTTTTACATTTGTAAAATAACTTTTTTATATTAAAAACAAACAAGCAAGCCCTGCCCAGATTTACAAAGTTACTCAAAAGTAACATAACACACTACTTTCCATAAAAAGTAACTAAGGAAAGTAATAAGTAATTTTTTAGGGATTAACGCAATATTGTAATGCATTAGTTTTAAAAGTAAATTTCCACAATACTGCTGTGTTTAGTACCTACCCAACAGACTGGCTACGATGGACACGAGTCCTGTGCCGGCGCCAATCTCTAGCACTGCCTTGTCAACAAGGTCAACCGTCGCTTGGTTGGACTCAAGATAGTGACACAGAGCTAGAGCCTAAATGATAATTCAGAAAATGTATCATGATTATGATTATCGATCAGGAACCGATGTACAAACGGTTAAAGGTGAAGTGTGCCATTATTTGCTCTTCTGCTTTCTCAAACATTCCATACATGTGCCCATCCCTGTTTGCCATTGGTCAGTCAGTTAGATAGCCCCGCCCCAAACTCGTGATTGGTTGAGTCAGAAGTTGACATTTAATTCGGGCAACTCAGACAAACAGATCATTGTTGTAAAAGTGTCACAGTGTTTCACTTTTCATTTAAAGCCAAACTGACTGACTTGCAGTGACTCTAAACATGAAATTGAACACCAGAAAGAATTTGAACATCCAAACTAATGGCACACTTCAGCTTAAATATTTCAAATATGTAATAAAGTTATTGTCTCACTGCTGGCCAGATGACAGAACCAAATGAATCGAGAGACTCCCAGATGCTGATCTCATGACCGGCAAAATAAATGATCTCTTTTCCAATGGTGGAAAGCACACTGGGCTCCCAGGATGCCTTACGCACAGGGACGACTTCTGCCCAATATAACTTGTGAAAAACTGATGCATTTAAATCTATAAAGATGTAGTGTTGTCAGAGTTTAAAGGAATAGTTAAAAAATGTGCCGTAAATGTGTTCATCTTCAGGCCATCCGAGATGTAGATGAGTTTAGTTCTTCATCAGATTTGGCGAAATGTCCTTCCATCACTTGCTCTGCAGTGAATGGGTGCCGTCAGAATGAGAGTCTGATAAAACCATCACAATAATCCACAGTCCATCAGTTACCATCTGGAGAAGACAAAAGCTGGAACAAATCCATAATCAAGACATTTTTAACTTTAAACCGTTGCTGCTTTTTAAAATACGAGTCCATAATAATGCTTCCTGTGGATTACTTGGACTCTCATTCTGACGGCACCTATTCACTGCAGAGCATCCATTGCTGAGACACCGATGCAGAGACACATTTCTACAAACCTGATGAAGAAACAAACTCATCCTAATCTTGGATGACATGAGTGAGAGCACATTTACATTTTTGGGAGAGCTGTTCCTTTAAGAGAAGGTAATTTTGAGATTATTTGCCAATAAGTGTTACATTACTTACCATCATGCTTTTCTTTGTCTTCATCTTTCGCAGCGTTCACGCTTCCATCCATCTCCACTGTGTGATCTGCATTTCCAGACTGAGAACAATCCATGATGATATTTACTCGCTGACAGGACGGACTGATTTAAAACACAAATGTAGTGTTTTAAAATCATCTCTTTTTTTTAAATGTTCACCTGTTAAAATCAGTTTTTCAAACATGGTCAGATTAGTTAATGAAATATGCAAATAAATCAGTGCACAATTTTAAAAAAGTAGCAAAAACATCAAATGCATGATGTGATGCAATGCAGCATGTACCTTTTAAAATGGGACTTTTCAGGATTTTCCGTTTGGAGAGACATCAAACGCAAGGTACTTGTAAAAGTTTGCATATACAGGCAAGTGAAAAGAAATGCATGGGTGCAATTAGATCAACTACAATGGATTTATAAAGTCCAAGTTTACTCCTACTGTATTTCTTCAAATGCATTTTGCAGCTTCAATGAAAAATCACTGCATTCCACTCACTGCACCTTCACCTTGCTTTAATCTCCAGAGTGTCTGCAGGAGTCAGCTTGACCTGTTCACAGTTATCCGGTTAGTGCTTCTGCAAATGCATCCTCAGCCGTCGTCCAGCGAGGAGGTTATAGATGGGCATCACGCAACACTCCAGCGTCACACTGCCATGATTATATTTAGATGGAGATTCGTGAAACAGAGGGACATCCACACAAACACTGAGAAATAGAGCATGATGTAGGATATGGGGAATGAGCTTCTGCTGGCTCAGAGAGATGGTGAAGACACACTGAAGACTTGAGATAATAGAGCCAGCGTTTGTTATGTGGATATTTAGTAAACTCATATTACTAGTTTGACTTAAGGAAGCTACGCAAGGAATTGATACGACGACTCATTATGTTTTTTATTGTTCTTAAAGCAAAACATTTGCTGCATACTGAATTGTACAAGTGTTTTACTTTGGGGTGAATCTTACAAAACCTGTCAAGAACATGCTTGAATCAAATTCCACCCCAAAAATCAAAAGTAAATAATTCAAATAAAATGTCCCTTTTCCAATTACTGTAATGCAAAAAAATATAGATACATTTGAATGTAATAATTTATGCTTCATTGTATTATTTATTGCACTGATTTAGTAAATCAAATTAAAAAAATTGTAAATGGGAATTTTTAAGCTAAATAAAATGTATACAATGCAAATTTGTGTTTTAAAAGTTTATGGTTTACTTTAAGATAATTGGTCCTCTCCCAATTAGTGAAATGCAAAAAAAAATGATACATTTAAATGTAGGAATGTGTGCCTGATATGCTGTTTATTAGACTGCTTTTAATCTTTCTTTTAAATATTTCCTCTCGCAATTAGTATCGTGCAATAACAATATTGAAAAATTAAAATGTATTTAAATGTAAGACTTTATGCATTGTGCTATTTATTACGCTACGTTTGAGGGTAATACAAATGCACACAATGCAGAAAATATTTTTTATTTATTTTTTTTGACGAAAATCAGTCCTCTACCAATTATTAGGCCATAATACAATAAAAATACTGAGAAATTAAAATGTAAAATGTAAGTGAATGAAAAAAAAATTATTTAAGAAAATTGGTCCTCTCCCAATTAGTATAATACAATAAAATACTAATAAATAAAAATGTTTTTAAATGCAATAATTTATGCATCGTGTGTTACTTATTGCAGTAATGCACACCATGTAAAAAAAAAAGTAGGCTTTTTAAAAGTATTTACATTTATGCATTTAGCAGACGCTTTTATCCAAAGCAACTTACAGGTTATACATTTTTTATCAGTATGTGTGTCCCCTGGCAATCGAACCCACGATGTTTTGCACTGCTAACGCAATGCTCTACCCCTGAGCCACAGGAATACTATATGTCATTTTTAATTGTGTGTGTTGCAGTGTAATCTGAACATTTGGCATTTGCTCTTTTATTTTTTGCTCATTAATTCCGTCCCTGTTGGTTTCTATGAATCTAGGCAGCTGGTATGCACTAAATGGATTCCACAGAAGGGAAACCCAATATAACACTTATATCTCTGGAGGACACGAGTTCATCACCCTAAATCCTCTCTGTATGTTCTCCAGTTTCTTGTACGATTGTCAAAACCTTTTGGAATCAGTGGGCGATTGAACACCTTTACCATGTAGGGGAGTATATTTTGGTGGTTTGGCAATGGAGACGCCGAGCCACATTTACAGCGTTTGGCAGATGTGTGCATGAAGAGATCGTGTTATAATGTTAAAACGATTGGTTTTCCTGCATTAGGTTGTTTTTCTTATCTCTCTTCTGCGGGGTTCATTTATGTGAATTATGTATTGTGTGCATGTTTTTGCATCTTGTAATGGCTCTACTTCACTCCAGCGCATGATGCAAGGATTAAATATCGTCATCAGACAGTTTACATGATCCTCAGAAGAACAAAAACATGTTTGTAATTCATTACTGCTACGTGCTGTTAGTCATAAACAGTGTTGGGGAAAGTTACTTTTAAAAGTAATGCATTACAATATTGCGTTACTCCCTAAAAAGTTATTAAGAGTTACTTTTTATGGAAAGTAATGTGTTACGTTACTTTAGCGTTACTTTTTAAATCTGAGCAGGGCTTGATTGTTTTCAATATCTAGACATGCAGTAAGATTGTGTTGATATTTAGCCTAGAACTACAGTAAGATCGTGTTGACATTTAGTCTAGAACTACAGTAAGATCATGTTTATATTTAGTCTAGAACTACAGTAAGATCGTGTTGATATTAAGCCTAGAACTACAGTAAGATTGTGTTGATATTTAGCCTAGAACTACAGTAAGATCGTGTTGATATTTAGTCTAGAGCTACACTAAGATCGTGTCGATATTTAGTCTAGAACTACAGTAAGACCAAGTTTATATTTATTCTAGAACTACAGTAAGATCATGTGGATATTTAGCTTAGAACTACAGTAAGATCGTGTTGATATTTAGTTTAGAACTACAGTAAGACCAAGTTTATATTTATTCTAGAACTACAGTAAGATCGTGTTGATATTTAGTCTAGATCTACAGTAAGATCATGTGGATATTTAGTCTAGAGCTACAGTAAGATCGTGTTGATATTTAGTCTAGAACTACAGTAAGATCATGTTGATATTTAGTCTAGAACTACAGTAAGATCATGTTGATATTTAATCTAGAACTACAGTAAGATCGTGTTGATATTTAGTCTAGAGCTACAGTAAGATCGTGTCGATATTTAGTCTAGAACTACAGTAAGATCATGTGGATATTTAGTTTAGAACTACAGTAAGATCATGTTGATATTTAATCTAGAACTACAGTAAGATCATGTTGATATTTAGTTTAGAACTACAGTAAGATCATGTTGATATTTAATCTAGAACTACAGTAAGATCATGTTGATATTTAGTCTAGAACTACAGTAAGATCATGTTGATATTTCATCTAGAACTACGGTAAGATCTTGTCGATATTTAATCTAGAACTACAGTAAGATCGTGTTGATATTTAGTCTAGAACTACAGTAAGATCATGTGGATATTTAGTCTAGAGCTACAGTAAGATCGTGTGGATATTTAGTCTAGAACTACAGTAAGATCGTGTTGATATTTAGTCTAGAACTACAGTAAGATCATGTGGATATTTAGTCTAGAGCTACAGTAAGATCATGTTGATATTTAGTCTAGAACTACAGTAAGATCATGTTGATATTTAGTCTAGAACTACAGTAAGATCATGTTGATATTTAATCTAGAACTACAGTAAGATCGTGTTGATATTTAGTCTAGAGCTACAGTAAGATCGTGTTGACATTTAGTCTAGAACTACAGTAAGATCGTGTTGACATTTAGTCTAGAACTACAGTAAGATCATGTTGATATTTAATCTAGAACTACAGTAAGATCGTGTCGATATTTAGTCTAGAACTACAGTAAGATCGTGTTGATATTTAGTCTAGAACTACAGTAAGATCGTGTTGACATTTAGTCTAGAACTACAGTAAGATCATGTTGATATTTAGTCTAGAACTACAGTAAGATCGTGTTGATATTTAGTCTAGAACTACAGTAAGATCGTGTTGACATTTAGTCTAGAACTACAGTAAGATCATGTTGATATTTAATCTAGAACTACAGTAAGATCGTGTCGATATTTAGTCTAGAACTACAGTAAGATCGTGTTGACATTTAGTCTAGAACTACAGTAAGATCATGTTGATATTTAATCTAGAACTACAGTAAGATCGTGTCGATATTTAGTCTAGAACTACAGTAAGATCGTGTTGATATTTAGTCTAGAGCTACAGTAAGATCGTGTCGATATTTAGTCTAGAGCTACAGTAAGATCGTGTCGATATTTAGTCTAGAACTACAGTAAGATCGTGTTGATATTTAGTCTAGAACTACAGTAAGATCGTGTTGATATTTAGTCTAGAACTACAGTAAGATCATGTCGATATTTAGTCTAGAGCTACAGTACGATCGTGTTGATATTTAGTCTAGAACTACAGTAGGATCTGTGGTTGAAACTTTGGATGAAGATAGTCGAGACGAAGGATGTTTTAAGAATAAAAAGGTTTTTATTGAAGAATCGTCTTCAGCCCAAATGATACTGAAAGTTTTCACCCAATTGTTCTACTTTCAGATCATGTGAAAACAATGCCGTTCCGTCTGCAGATCTCTGCCTAGACCACTGGGAGTGTGAACGGTCGAAGCCATACACACCCATACACGTCATACCCCCTCCATGCTATCTTGTTTCCACCACAGTTAACTATGTCACATAGATCAATTTGTACTGTCTTTTCTTTGTTTTCTACAGCCGTTATTGTCACAGCCGCTTGTCCCACTATCCCCTTAAGTTCCATCAATCCTATCACTATCAACCACCACATCTTCATTTGGACGAGTATAAACCTTTACACGTATGGTTGATACTCCAAAAATTCTGTTAACTAATGTCTCTACTTTGGACCACTCTAATCTGTCCAATCCACACCTTATCTTTGGGATAGCTAAAGTGGTTATGTTTTGCTCTAGACAGATCCTTCTGGCGTTTATTAGGCTCTGTTACAAATTGTCGTAAGTGGGTCTGTCACTCGCTTTTTCTTTGGTAATTAAGTGTAGTATCCTTCTTCTTTTCTTTTCTACATATGCACACTCTCCCACCCCCTTTTGTTGTTCCACTAATTCTACTACCCCGTATCTGTTTCTAAATTCTAAGTCTATTCCAGCCCCTAGGGCACAGTCTTTACTTATGCAGTGACCCAATGCTTCTTCCTCAGGGCTTTCGAACAGGTTTTTAGCTTTGTGTGTTATTACCTCGCTTTTTTCCTTGTTTATTTTAAGGCAGTGTGAAATGTGGTACCAGAAGTTTGATCCCTGCACTTTGATTGATGTGGGAGTGGCAGATGTCACCTCATACGGCCCTTCACGTCTGGGTTCGTCCCACTTCCTTCGATACACTTTTATGTAGACCAGATCCCCCACTGCTATCGGTCCACTTCTGTTTGATTAGTCTGGAGTTTCTCTTGGTCGGGATTCAGTCTGAAAAATACTTGCATGAATTTTGGTTAGAGTTGTCACATATTTATCTAGTTCACTTTTCAATTTGTCTATGTCTTCTATTTCTATCGTTTCTCTGTCTCCTCTTGGCATTCTCCTCCCCGTAACCATTTCGTGAGGTGTCAATTTAGTTACGCGCTTTGTACTTTCCCTTATCGCCATTAGGGCTATTGGTAGCACTGTTACCCAATTCAGGCCTGTTTGTACACATATTTTGGAAAGCTTTCCTTTTAGTGTTTGATTCATTCATTCGACTCTACCTTGAGACTGAGGATGATAGACTGACCCATACTTAATTGTTATGTGTAGTTTCTCACACATTTTCTTAACTACGTTTGCCACAAATCCTGGTCCATTATCGCACTGTAATACACTTGGCACCCCAAACAGTGGTATTATTTCTTTGGAAAGTGCCTGTGCCACCGCTTCTCCACTTTGCTGGCCAACTGGGAATGCTTCTACCCATCTGGAAAATCTATCCACTACCACTAACATGTATCTCTTACCTTTTATTGGTGTTATCATGTCCATGAAATCATTACCAAGTGTGTGAAGGGTCCCTTAAGGCTGGGGAAGTGTCTAATTGGGTGTGGTGTGCTTTTGATGTTTCGTGTCATGCATTCGCTACATCGTGTTAAAAACTCATTAACTTTCTCTTGCATTCTAGGAAACCACATGTTGTTTTGTTTAATTATTGTGTCTATCATTTCCATCCTATTGTTGTGCCCTGCTCCATGTGCCTGCGACAGGACCATTTGCTCCAATTGTTCTGTCACCACTACCTGCCCTTGTGGCGTTCTCCATATTTCCCCTACTTCGTTTGCTCCTCTAAGTTTCCATTCTAGTTTCTCCTGCTCTCCAGCCTGTTTCTGTTGTTCTTTGATTATCTCTTCTTGTCCTCGTATTTGTATGCATTCAGTTTTTAGCAAAAAGTTATTTCTAGCTTTTATTTTTAGATGACACCCGTAGCATTCCACTGACTGCCGGTCTTTAATTATTCTCTCTCTTCCTACATCACCTCTTCCTCTTGTTATTGGCCTGCCTTGCCCTGATCCTCTTCTATAGCTTCCCTGAGCCTGAGGATGGTACCCCCTGTGGTAGCTGCACATTTACAACTATAGGTTGGGGGTTTTGCTGACTTTGGCCGTCCCCTGGCTGTGATGTCAGTTCTACTTTCTGACCCAGCCCTTTTCCCCCTGTGGACTCCTCAGACCCTCCAGCCTCACCCCTCACTACGTACGTACCTTTCAGTTTCTTGTCCTTTTTCAGCTGCTCCAGGTTAGCTTGTACTAGCTTTCGAGTGGCCTCTCTTCTCTCTTCCAGAGCTATTTCTGCTTCCTGGTGAATTTTAACGAAATGTCTCACAGTCTCAGACCATTGATCATGGTCCATCTCATCCAGTCCTGGTATGTCTCTCAGTTTACCCTGTACTGAGATAGGTAACACCTCCTTTACGGCACTTCTAAACAGCTGTGCACACAGGGAAGATTTATCAAAAGTCACATTTTCATTAGTCATATTTCGCCAATGTTGCACCTGCTCAGTTATCCATTGATCAAAATTATCCTCAGTTGTCAGTGGTTTCGTCAGCTGCCTGTTTTTGGACATTTTTGTGGGAAACTTGTCTCTCAATGTCCCCCATAATTCAGCATGGTACGTGTTAAAAATTTAATTATTTAAGAATTATTTGTAAAAAAAAATATATCCTAATTTAAATTTATTAAAAATATATTAACGTGAAAATTAAAATGATTTAAGAATTATTATTAGTTTTTAATATTTTAATATATTATTCTATTATGTTTTAGCAAAAAGGTATTAATGAAATTAGGCCAAAATGTAAATTATTTAAAAGTGACCAAAATTGATAAAATATATTATTTTTAATTATTTAAATGTAATAAAAATTAATTTTTAATTCTTACTTTTTTTTTTATGTAAAAATTTTGTACATTTTTAATATCTTACATTTTTTTTATTTAAATGTAACAAAAATGTATTTATAAGAAATTGATAAAAACTGAAAAAAGTATATATTTTAATATAAATATTAGTTTTAAATTATATAAATGTATAATAAATGAAATAAACACTATAACATTCTTTAGTTTCATTTGCGGGCGTGTTAGTAAAAGCACACCACGCTGTTGTTCTCCACCTGCAGGTGCAAAGGTGACCTTCACGGACCTGCCGGATGTTCTGAGTAACCTGAGACACAACGTGCAGCGCAACAGCAGAGGACTCTTACATGGTTTCAGCTTGGATTTACTGTAGCTTCGACTAAAAGACGTGGTATGCGCATTATCTGCAGGAGCTGAAGACCTTGCACCTGAAGAAATCACAGCACTCCAAATCAGTTATCATTTTAGATATAAATCCAGCATTAGTTTTTAAATGTATAAAATGTATAATAATATAAACACTATAACTTCTTTAGTTTCATTTGCGGGCGTGTTAGTCAAAAGCACACCACGTTTAGAGTTATATTAATTGTTTTCTCCATCTGCAGGTGCAG
This sequence comes from Ptychobarbus kaznakovi, assembly GCA_027422405.1. Lineage (NCBI taxonomy): Eukaryota > Metazoa > Chordata > Actinopteri > Cypriniformes > Cyprinidae > Ptychobarbus > Ptychobarbus kaznakovi. The sequence continues at coordinate 15,925,847 of CM049799.1, read as the reverse complement.
ACTCTCACGGACCTGCCGGATTCAGACCTGAGAACACTTTATCACTGAGGAACAGAGAAGACTTATTATGTTATGAACTCATATTTTAGACCTTAGAAATATCAACTGGATTTGTTTCAGCTTTTGTCTTCTCCAGATGTTAACTGATGATTATTGTGATGTTTTTATCAGACTCTGCAGAGCATCCATTGCTGAGACAAATGATGCAGAAACACATTTCTACAAACCTGATGAAGACTAAAAACTCATCGACTGATCTTACTGTAGTTTCTCAATAATAAATATCAACATCACTGTTGTGATCTGTAGAAGCACTGGAAAATATCAACATGATCTTTACTGTAGCAGATTTCTACTACAAACTCATAAACAAACAGTTCAACCATCACATCACTTGCAGATCTTACCTGTAGCTAGACAACATTCATCAACATGTTTGCTTCAAGAACATCACATTTCTGCGATCCGTGTAAATGTAAGATCTTTGTAAGTTAATCAGATGTTATTTTCATGTGATCATGTTTTTCATCACATTGACTCTAAGTTTTGAAGACTTTTTGATACAGAAATTTTACAACATGAGCATAATTTTCATTACTTGGAAATAAACATGAATCATTGATGAAAATACTGAGTCAGGTTTTCTTTCTTTAATCACAGCTTCTGAACTAAATATCAACATGTTGTTCTAGACTAAATATCGACACGATCTTACTGTAGTTCTAGACTAAATATCGACATGATCTTACTGTAGTTCTAGACTAAATATCGACACGATCTTACAACACGATCTTACTGTAGTTCTAGACTAAATATCAACACGATCTTACTGTAGCTTCTAGACTAAATATTGACACGATCTTACTGTAGCTCTAAACTATCGACACGATCTTACTGTAGTTCTAGACTAAATATCAACATGATCTTACTGTAGTTCTAGACTAAATATCAACATGATCTTACTGTATAGTTCTAGACTAAATATCGACATGATCTTACTGTAGTTCTAGACTAAATATCGACACGATCTTACTGTAGTTCTAGACTAAATATCAACACGATCTTACTGTAGTTCTAGACTAAATATTGACACGATCTTACTGTAGTTCTAGACTAAATATCAACACGATCTTACTGTAGTTCTAGACTAAATATCGACACTCTTACTGTATCTAGACTTAATATCGACATGTAGTAGCTCTAGACTAAATATCGACACGATCTTACTGTAGTTCTAGACTAAATATCGACACGATCTTACTGTAGTCTAGACTAGACTAAATATTAATATCGACACGATCTTACTGTAGTTCTAGACTAAATATCGACACGATCTTACTGTAGTTCTAGACTAAATATCGACATGATCTTACTGTAGTTCTAGACTAAATATCGACACGATCTTACTGTAGTTCTAGACTAAATATCGACATGATCTTACTGTAGTTCTAGACTAAATATCGACACAATCTTACTGTAGCTCTAGACTAAATATCGACACGATCTTACTGTAGTTCTAGACTAAATATCGACACGATCTTACTGTAGTTCTAGACTAAATATCGACATGATCTTACTGTAGTTCTAGACTAAATATTGACACACGATCTTACTGTAGCTCTAGACTAAATATCGACACGATCTTACTGTAGTTCTAGACTAAATATCGACACGATCTTACTGTAGTTCTAGACTAAATATCGACACGATCTTACTGTAGTTCTAGACTAAATATCGACACGATCTTACTGTAGTTCTAGACTAAATATCGACATGATCTTACTGTAGTTCTAGACTAAATATCGACACGATCTTACTGTAGTTCTAGACTAAATATCGACATGATCTTACTGTAGTTCTAGACTAAATATCGACACGATCTTACTGTAGTTCTAGACTAAATATCGACACGATCTTACTGTAGTTCTAGACTAAATATCGACATGATCTTACTGTAGTTCTAGACTAAATATCGACATGATCTTACTGTAGTTCTAGACTAAATATCGACACGATCTTACTGTAGTTCTAGACTAAATATCGACATGATCTTACTGTAGTTCTAGACTAAATATCAACACGAGTGACTTACTGTAGTTCTAGAAGTCAAATCATCACTTTATTGTCACATCAACAGCACAAGTCTTGGTGAGTGAAATTCTGTGCTCCAGTGCAAAAAAACAACAACAACAACAACAATTTACATATGGACAGACAGTGCAAAAAAAAAAAAAAAAAAAACAGTGCTTCATTTCGTTTCTGCCTATAAGCAGGCAGGAGCAGAACGGAAGAGTGATCCGATTTGCCGAAAGGTGGGCTGTAGCGTCCCGGAAGGGGGAGTAACAGTGGTCGAGTGTGCGATCTCCAAATGGTCGTGTTGAACAGTATTTTGGATATTGTTTTGAAGTTGGCTTATTAAAGTCCCCCGTGTAATAAAAGTTCTGGGTGCGCGGTTTCCTGCTCACTTATATTCCTGTACCATTCCCTGAGTGCCTGGTCTGTGTTGGCTTGGGGGGGGATATAGAAACAAACACCCCCTCCTCTGCTTTTCCCTGTGAGCCTTTGTTCTATCCGAGCGGTGCACAGAGAAGCCCGTAGCTCGATCTAGTCTGGACCGTCGCAACATCCATTTCTGTGAGGCAAATAACACCATGAGTTGTTGATATAGAAACAAACACCCCCTTGTTTCTCGTTGGTACTGTAGTTCTAGAACCGTTCCAAAAATAAGAGGAGTCGGACAGAATGATCTCCCTTCCTCTTTTTCGGCGTCGGCGGCGGCGTGTCGATTTCGCAACCCACACAAAGGGCTGATAGTTCTGTGAACAGTCCACCGGCATTCAAAAACTAAAGTCCGGTTTGCGTTGCGCGACAGGAACCAATGTTCAAAAGCGTGTCTCTACTGTAGTTCTAGACTAAAACATATCGACGTGGCTGCCATCTCGGCGCCATCTTGACTGACTAACTAAAACTAGACTAAATATCGAACATGATCTTACTGTAGTTCTAGACTAAATATCAACATGATCTTTCTGTAGTTCTAGACTAAATATCGACATGATCTTACTGTAACTCTAGACTAAATATCGACGTGATCTTACTGTAACTCTAGACTAAATATCGACATGATCTTACTGTAGTTCTAGACTATATATCAACATGATCTTACTGTAGTTCTAGACTAAATATCAACATGATCTTACTGTAACTCTAGACTAAATATCGACATGATCTTATTGTAGTTCTAGATTAAATATCGACATGATCTTACTGTAGTTCTAGACAAAATATCAACACAATCTTACTGTAGAATTTGAATGTGCATTAATTCATCTCGCTCTAAAAAAAACTGATTTAGTATTCATCAAAATTATTTAAAATAGTGAAATTTAAACTCAGGATATGATTCAAACCTGAAATAATTAAATATTTTAAATTACACAAATGTATATAATCCCTTTTTATTAACCGATGTCTTTGCTGCTGACCTTTGATGATCAGTTCAATCATACTAATAAGCAAACATGACTTTAGATAAACTAATAATTATGCTTAATTTTTTTTTATTGCTGAAGAGTGTTGAACTTCTCCTGTGTTCTTCTGTACAGACGTGATTTACTCGTCCTTCAGTCTGAGCTTTGTTCATTACACCATTTGGTGTGAAAGGGCTTTTACATTGGCTTTAAATATAACTTCTTATATTAAAAACAAACAATCAAGCCCTGCTCAGATTTAAAAAGTAACGCTAAAGTAACGTAACACATTACTTTCCATAAAAAGTAACTTTTTTAGGGAGTAACGCAATATTGTAATGCATTACTTTTAAAAGTAACTTTCCCCAACACTGTTTATGACTAACAGCACGTAGCAGTAATAAATTACAAACATGTTTTGGTTCTTCTGAGGATCATGTATACTGTCTGATGATGGTGTACAGAGATATTTAATCCTTGCATCATGTGCTGGAGTCAAGTAGAGCCATTACAAGACACAAACACATGCACACAATATATAATCCACATAAATGAACCCCCGCAGAAGAGAGATTAGGAAAACATCCTAATGCAGGAAAGCCAATCGTTTTAACATTATAACAAGACGATCTTTTCATGCACACATCTGCCAAACGCTGTAAATGTGGCTCGGTGTCTCCATTACCAAACCACCAAAATATCCTCCCCTACATGGTAAAGGTGTTCAATTGCCCACTGATTCCAGAAGGTTTTGACAATCGTACAAGAAACTGGAGAACATACAGAGAGGATTTAGGGTGATGAACTCATGTGACCTCCAGAGATATAAGTGTTATATTGGGTTTCCCTTCTGTGGAATCCATTTAGCGCATACCAGCTGCCTAGACTCATAGAAACCAACAGGGACGGAATTAATGAGCAAAAAATAAAAGAGTGAATACCAAATGTTCAGATTACACTGCAACACACACCAATACAAATTATATACATTTATAATTTTAAAAAGCCAACTTTTTTTTTTTACACTGTGTGCATTGTGTTGAAGAACTGCAATAAGTAACATATGATGCATAAATTATTGCATTTAAAAACTTTTTCATTTATTAGTATTTTATTGTATTATACTAATTGGGAGAGGACCAATTTTCTTAAAGAAAAACTAGATTTTTTTTGCATTGCGTGCATTTTATTACCCTCAAACATAGTGTAATAAACAGCATATGATGCAAATGTCTTGCATTTAAATACATTTCAATTTATCAATATTTGTATTGCATAATACGAATTGCGAGAGGAATGATTTTCTTAAAGAAAACAATGAATTTTTGCATTGTGTGCATTTGGTTTACCCTTAAAAGCAGTTTAATAAACAGCATATCATGCACAAATTCCTACATTTTAATTTGTCAGTATTTTTTTTTTGCATTGCGCTAATTGGGAGAGGACCATTTATCTTAAAATAAGCCATGAACTTAAAAAAAATAATAATAATTTAGCATTGTGCGCATTTTATTTAGCTTAAAAATTCTCATTTACCATTTTTTAAATTTAATGAAATAAATAGTACAATGATGCATCAATTATTACATTCAAATATATCTATATTTTTATCGCATTACAGTAATTGTAAAAGGGACAATTTTCTTTAAAAGAAACTGAATTATTTTTTATTTCTTTGATTTTTGGGGTGGAATTTGATTCAAGCATGTTCTTGACAGGTTTTGTAAGATTCACCCCAAAGTAAAACACTTGTACAATTCAGTATGCAGCAAATGTTTTGCTTTAAGAACAATAAGAAACATCATGTGTCGTCGTATCAATTCCTTGAGTAGCTTCCTCAAGTCAAACTAGTAATATGAGTTTACTAAATATCCAGATAACAGACGCTGGCTCTATTATCTCAAGTCTTCAGTGTGTCTTCACCATCTCTCTGAGCCAGCAGAAGCTCATTCCCCATATCCTACATCATGCTCTATTTCTCAGTGTTTGTGTGGATGTCCTCTGTTTCATGAATCTCCATCTAAATATAATCATGGCGCTGTGGTGTGTTGCATGATGCCCATCTATAACCTCCTCGCTGGCGACGGCTGAGGATGCATTTGCAGAAGCACTAACCGGATAACTGTGAACAGGTCAAGCTGACCCCTGCAGACACTGTGGAGATTAAAGCAAGGTGAAGGTGCAGTGATTTGAGTGGAATGCAGTGATTTTTCATTGAAGCTGCAAAATGCATTTGAGGAAATACAGTAGGAGTAAACTTGGACTTTATAAATCCATTGTTGATCTAATTGCACCCATGCATTTTTTTTCACTTGCCTGTATATGCAAACTTTTACAAGTATCTTGTTTTTGATGTCTCTCCAAGCGGAAAATCCTAAAAGTTGCATTTTAATAAGTAAATTAAAATCATGCAATTTATGTTTTTGCTACTTTTTTGAAATTGTGCACCGATTTATTTGCATATTTCATGAACTAATCTGACCATGTTTGAAGAAACTGGCAAAAAATGATTTTAACAGGTGAACATTTAAAAAATGATATGATTTTAAAACACTATTTTTGTGTTTTATATCAGTCCGTCCTGTCAGCGTGTAAATATCATCATGGATTGTTCTCAGTCTGGAAATGCAGAGCACACAGTGGAGACGGATGGGAGCGTGAACGCTGCGAAAGATGAAGACAAAGAAAAGCATGATGGTAAGTAATTAAAAATGTATTGGCAAATAATCTCAAAATTACCTTTTCTTAAAGGAACAGCTCTCCCGAAAATGAAAATGTGCTCTCCCTCATGTCATCCAATATTAGGATGAGTTTATTTCTTCATCAGATTTGTAGAAATGTGTCACTGTGAATGGGTGCCGCATGAAGCATTATTATGGACTCGTATTTTAAAAAGCAGCAATGGTTTTAAAGTTAAAAAATGTCTTTATTATGGATTTGTTCCAGCTTTTGTCTTCTCCAGATAGTAACTGAAGGACTGCTGATTATTGTGATGTTTTTATCAGACTCTCATTCTGACGGCACCCATTCACTGCAGAGCAAGTGATGGAAGGACATTTCTCCAAATCTGATGAAGATCTAAACTCATCTACATCTCGGATGGCCTGAGGATGAACACATTTACGGCACATTTTTTAACTATTCCTTTAAACTCTGACAACACTACATCTGTATAGATTTAAATGAGGAATGCATCAGTTTTTCACTTGTTATATTGGGCAGACGTCGTCCCTGTGCGTAAGGCATCCTGGGAGCCCAGTGTGCTTTCCACCATTGGAAAGGAGATAATTTATTTTGCCGGTCATGAGATCAGCATCTGGGAGTCTCTCGATTCATTCGGTTCTGTCATCTGGCCAGCAGTGAGACAATAACTTTATTACATATTTGAAATATTTAAGCTGAAGTGTGCCATTAGTTTGGATGTTCAAATTCTTTCTGGTGTTCAATTTCATGTTTAGAGTCACTGCAAGTCAGTCAGTTGGGCTTTAAATGAAAAGTGAAACACTGTGACACTTTTACAACAATGATCTGTTTTTGTTGAGTTGCCCCGAATTAAATGTCAACTTCTGACTCAACCAATCACGAGTTTGGGGCGGGGCTATCTAACTGACTGACCAATGGCAAACAGGGATGGGCACATGTATGGAATGTTTGAGAAAGCAAAAGAGCAAATAATGGCACACTTCACCTTCAACTGTTTGTACATTTGTTCCTGATTGATAATCATGATACATTTTCTGAATTATCATTTAGACTCTAGCTCTGTGTCACTATCTTGAGTCCAACCAAGTGACGGTTGACCTTGTTGACAAGGCAGTGCTGGAGATTGGCGCCTGCACAGGTCTCGTCTCCATCGTGGCCAGTCTGTTGGGTAGGTACTAAACAGCAGTGTTGGGGAAAGTTACTTTTAAAACTAATGCATTGCAATATTGCGTTACTCCCTAAAAAATAACTTATTACTTTACTTAGTTACTTTTTATGGAAAGTAGTGTGTTATGTTACTTTTGAGTAACTTGTAAATCTGGGCGGGGCTTGCTTGGTTTTTAATATATAAAAAGTTATTTTACAAATGTAAAAGCTGTTCAGTTGAGGGTACTAGAGGGCGTCAAACTAATCACATGAAGAATGTAACGCAGGAGAAGAAAGTTCAACACTATTCAGCAATAATCAAATCAAACAGTAAGATTATGTCAATATTTAGTCTAGAACTACAGTCAGATCTTGTCGATATTTAGTCTAAACTACAGTAAGATCATGTCGATATTCAGTCTAGAGCTACAGTAAGATCGTGTCGATATTTAGTCTAGAACTCAGTATCATAGTGTCGATATTTAGTCTAGAGCTACAGTAAGATCATGTGATATTTAGTCTAGACTACAGTAAGATCGTATCGATATTTAGTCTAGAGCTACAGTAAAATCGTGTTGATATTTAGTCTAGAGCTACAGTAAGATCGTGTCGATATTTAGTCTAGAACTACAGTAAGATCTTTTGTCATAGATTATTAGTCTAGAACTACAGTAAGATCATGTCGATATTTAGTCTAGAACTACAGTAAGATCTTATAGATATTTAGTCTAGAGCTACAGTAAGATCGTGTGTCGATATTTAGTCTAGAACTACAGTAAGATCGTGTTGATATTTAGTCTAGACTACAGTAAGATCGTGTCGATATTTAGTCTAGAGCTACAGTAAGATCTTGTCGATATTTAGTCTAGAACTACAGTAAGATCGTGTTAATATTTAGTCTAGATCTACAATAAGATCGTGTCGATATTTAGTCTAGAGCTACAGTAAGATCATGTTGATATTTAGTCTAGAGCTACAGTAAGATCGTGTCGATATTTAGTCTAGACTACAGTAAGATCGGTGTCGATATTTAGTCTAGAACTACAGTAAGATCATGTTGATATTTAGCCTAGAACTACAGTAAGATCGTCATGTCGATATTTAGTCTAGAACTACAGTAAGATCGTGTCGATATTTAGTCTAGAACTACAGTTAGATATGTCGATATTTAGTCTAGAACTACAGTAAGATCATGTCGATATTTATCTAGAACTACAGTAAGATCGTGTCGGATATTTAGTCTAGAAACTACAGGTAGATCATGTCGATATTTAGTTCTAGATTCCGTCAGTAAGATCGTGTCGATATTTTAGTCTAGAGCTACCAGTAAGATCATGTTGATATTTAGTTCTAGTGCTACTGTAAGATCAACTGTGATATTTAGTCTAGAACTACAGTAAGATCGTGTCGATATTTAGTCTAGAATACAGACCGTAAGGGTTCATGTAGTTATTTAGTTCTCAGATACAGTAGATCGTGTCGATATTTAGTCTAGAGTTACAGTAAGACCGTGTCGATATTTAGTCTAGACCTACAGTAAGATCGTGTCGATATTTAGTCTAGAGCTACAGTAAGATCTTGTCGATATTTAGTCTAGAACTACAGTAAGATCGTGTCGATATTCAGTCTAGATCTACAGTAAGATCGTGTCGATATTTAGTCTAGAGCTACAGTAAGATCATGTAGATATTTAGTCTAGAGCTACAGTAAGATCGTGTAGATATTTAGTCTAGAGTTACAGTAAGACCGTGTCGATATTTAGTCTAGAACTACAGTACGATCATGTTGATATTTAGTCTAGAACTACAGTAAGATCGTGTCGATATTTAGTTAGAGCTACAGTAAGATCGTGTTTATATTTAGTCTAGAACTACAGTACGATTGTGTCGATATTTAGTCTAGAAAAACAGTAAGATCATGTCGATATTTAGTCTAGAACTACAGTAAGATCATGTCGATATTTAGTCTAGAGCTACAATAAGATCATGTGATATTTAGTCTAGAACTACAGTAAGATCATGTTGGTATTTAGTCTAGAACTACAGTAAGATCGTTTCGATATTTAGTCTAGATCTACAGTAAGATCATGTCGATATTTAGTCTAGAACTACAGCAAAATCTTGTAAATATTTAGTCTAGAACTACATTAAAATTGTGTCGATATTTAGTCTAGAGCTACAGTAAGATCATGTCGATATTAGTCTAGAACTACAGTAAGATCATGTTTATATTTAGTCTAGAACTACAGTAAGATCGTGTCGATATTTAGTCTAGAGCTACAGTAAGATTGTGTTGATATTTAGTCTAGAACTACAGTAAGATCATGTTGATATTTAGTCTAGAACTACAGTAAGATCATGTCGATATTTAGTCTAGAACTACAGTAAGATCATGTCGATATTTAGTCTAGAACTACAGTAAGATCATGTCGATATTTAGTCTAGAACTACAGTAAGATCATGTTGATATTTAGTCTAGAACTACAGTAAGATCATGTTGATATTTAGTCTAGAACTACAGTAAGATCATGTTGATATTTAGTCTAGACTACAGTAAGATCGTGTCGATATTTAGTCTAGAGCTACAGTAAGATCGTGTCGATATTTAGTCTAGAACTACAGTAGATCGTGTTGATATTTAGTCTAGAACTACAGTAAGATTGTGTTGATATTTAGTCTAGAGCTACAGTAAGATCTTGTCGATATTTAGTTAGAACTACAGTAAGATCATGTCGATATTTAGTCTAGAACTACAGTAAGATCATGTTGATATTTAATCTAGAACTACAGTAAGATCGTGTTGATATTTAGTCTAGAGCTACAGTAAGATCGTGTTGATATTTAGTCTAGAACTACAGTACGATCATGTTGATATTTAGTCTAGAACTACAGTAAGATCGTGTCGATATTTAGTCTAGAGCTACAGTAAGATCGTGTTTATATTTAGTCTAGAACTACAGTACGATTGTGTCGATATTTAGTCTAGAAAAACAGTAAGATCATGTTGATATTTAGTCTAGAACTACAGTAAGATCATGTCGATATTTAGTCTAGAGCTACAATAAGAATTGTGATATTTAGTCTAGAACTACAGTAAGATCATGTTGATATTTAGTCTAGAACTACAGTAAGATCATGTTGGTATTTAGTCTAGAACTACAGTAAGATCGTTTCGATATTTATTCTAGATCTACAGTAAGATCATGTCGATATTTAGTCTAGAACTACAGCAAAATCGTGTCAATATTTAGTCTAGAACTACAGTAAAATTGTGTCGATATTTAGTCTAGAGCTACAGTAAGATCATGTCGATATTTAGTCTAGAACTACAGTAAGATCATATTGATATTTAGTCTAGAACTACAGTAAGATCGTGCCGATATTTAGTCTAAAGCTACAGTAAGATTGTGTTGATATTTAGTCTAGAACTACAGTAAGATCATGTTGATATTTAGTCTAGAACTACAGTAAGATCATGTCGATATTTAGTCTAGAACTACAGTAAGATCATGTCGATATTTAGTCTAGAACTACAGTAAGATCATGTTGATATTTAGTCTAGAACTACAGTAAGATCATGTTGATATTTAGTCTAGAACTACAGTAAGATCATGTTGATATTTAGTCTAGAACTACAGTAAGATCATGTAGATATTTAGTCTAGAGCTACAGTAAGATCGTGTCGATATTTAGTCTAGAACTACAGTAAGATCGTGTCGATATTTAGTCTAGAGCTACAGTAAGATCGTGTTGATATTTAGTCTAGAACTACAGTAAGATCGTGTTGATATTTAGTCTAGAACTACAGTAAGATTGTGTTGATATTTAGTCAAGAGCTACAGTAAGATCATGTCGATATTTAGTCTAGAACTACAGTAACATCGTGTGATATTTAGTCTAAAACTACAGTAAGATCATGTCGATATTTAGTCTAGAACTACAGTAAGATCATGTTGATATTTAGTCTAGAGCTACAGTAAGATCATGTCGATATTAGTCTAGAACTACAGCAGTAGATCGTGTCGATATTTAGTCTAGAACTACAGTAACATCGTGTTGATATTTAGTCTAGAGCTACAGTAAGATCATGTCGAATTTAGTCTAGAAACTACAGTAAGATCATGTTGATATTTAGTCTAGAGCTACAGTAAGATCATGTCGATATTTAGTCCAGAGCTACAGTAAGATCATGTCGATATTTAGTCCAGAGTACTGTAAGATCATGTTCATACACGACGCTCTGAACTTACTCCTGATTTATGTCACCATGACAACACCAGAACTGTCACTCAATACATCAGAAACAAAGTAACAAATTACTTATTAGAAAAAGTAACTCGGATATTTCCTTCTAAATGAAAAAGCAATGCGTTACTTTACTAGTTACTAGTAATCCTATTATGTAACTCGTGTTGCTTATAATGCATTACCCCCCCAACACTGCTTAGCAGGAATGTCCAAACCTATTCTTGAAGGGCTGTTGTCCAGCAGAGTTTAGCTCTAAGCACACCTGAACCAGCCAATCAGTGTCTTCAGACGAGAAACGTCCAGGTAAGTGTGTTGGAGCCAGTTAACTCTGCAGGACATTGGCCCTCCAGGAGTGGGATTAGACAGTATATTACAAGCCTATGGTTGTGTTGAGTTTTCATACCTGTATAATCATCTCCAGGTGCTTGGGTGACAGCAACGGACTTGCCTGAAGTCCTCGGGAACCTGAGATGCAACGTGTCCAGAAACGCACGGGGCCGCTGCAGATACACGCCGCAGGTGGCGGAGCTCTCTTGGGATGATGATCTCGATAAGTCCTTCCCTCATTCAGTCTACAGATACGACTACATATTAGCAGCCGACGTGGTCTATCATCATGACTTCCTAGCAGAATTACTAGTCACCATGCGCCACTTCTGCCAGCCGGGAACAACCCTCATATGGGCCAACAAGACCCGCTTCGATTCTGATCTGGTGTTTGTGGAGAGCTTCAAGAAAACGTTCAACACCACCCTGTTGGCAGACAACGGAGAGGTCAAGATCTACTCCGCCACCACCAGAGACGAAAGTGCACTAGAGACCTCAAACGAGACTAAAGGGGATGCGAGGAAAGGAGTGGACGAGGACGAAACGGACGAAACGGACGAAACGGCCAGCTGTAAGACTGAGACGAATGAAGGAACAGAACAAAAGTTTGTAGCACAGGTTCAAGAATATGAAACGAAAGATGCACAATGTAGAGAAGAGCAGGCTACGGGGTATGTTGATGTGGAAAACCAGGAGGATGGGAATCTGAACAATATCGAAGACGAACTTGATACTGAGGATAGTGAAGATGAAGACGGCTGCTGTGAGATAGATACAGTGTCTCTAGAGCAGAAATCTGGTCAGTGATTTTAGTTCTAAAACAAGTTGCTTATCTTAAAATTCGAGTCTGATTTGGTCTTTTCTTTTAGAAGGAGGCACAGAGAATAATAACCAACGGGAGCACATGAGATCCTGGGCACCGACTATTTACTACAGACTCGGGAAAGAGGTTTATAATTTTTTGGGCCGGGAAATTACAATTCAGGAGTCCATCGATTCTTACGGTGCTACTATATGGCCAGCGGTGAGACCTTCAACAGCAGAATCAATGAATCATGAGAGACAAATGCACATGTGAATAGAGTATAGGCCAGATTTACTAACAGCTGGCGCCAGCGCAAACCGTCTTTTGCTGTTAAAATAGGTTACTAAAGAAACACAGAGAGGAATTGGTGCTGAAAAGGCATGGCTCAAGGTTCTTTTATTTGTCACATACTCAATTATACAGGATATAATCAGTAGTGAAATGTAAAGCCACAGGACATAGTTATTTTTGCATCTGACCTTATTGAATATGCATTTGTAGGAGTTTTCCTTTCAGATGCTAAATTTATGGGAGGAGAGAATTAAAATGAATCACACAACATGATTTACTAACGTTCGCACTAATCAGATTACTGGTTTTTGCACCATTATTTAACCTCTTAAGACCTAAGATTTTGTTTTTTTCATGTCTTTACATTGTTTAGAGCATTAAAAATTATATTTCATTCATAAGTTATGCTATGTCCTCGGTAGAGGACATTGGGACTCAATTTCTTAAAAATAAAAATTGAAAAGACATGAATAATTTTTAAATCATCAATACATTTTTAGTTAAATAGTTTTTTTGTTTTGTTTTAACCAAATTTTGTATAAATATTATTCTCAACTATGTTGTAACAGAACGATTCGATATACCATTTTTATTTCGGCAAAATGTGTGTAAAATGGCCATAAACGGGTTTTCTCATTATATACAATGCATCTTTAAACTAAATCTAATTTGCATATTAACGTTTTTTTTTTGGGGGGGGGGGGGACGTAATGAAAAAATAAGTGTAATAATGGGAGTAATAATTGACAAGATTTTCATACTAATATACAATATGTAATAGAATATTGAAATATAATTTCTTTCCCTATTCATTTGTTGTCTCCCAGAATGCATAATAAACATGCTTTTAGTTATTTTTTGTATTCTTCCATATAGGCAATCGCACTTTGTCGATTTGGAAACGCCTCAGAGTCGTCAACACATTGATTTACTCGACAAATCAGTTCTTGAACTTGGAGCTGGAACGGCTTACTTTCGGTAGTCATCACGTTATTGGGTAAGCGTTGGATAAGATGGCGGGGTGGTACTAATCTAAATGGTTTTGTATGTTGCAAGATAATCACTGGAATTGCTATATAGGTGCCAAACTAACAGCAACGGATTTACCCGAGATACTAAGTAATCTGAGATACAACCTCAACAGGAACACGAGAGGCCGGCGGAGACACGAGCCCCTGGTTGCAGAGCTCTACTGGGGTCACAAGCTGGACGAGATTTTCCCCAGATCCACGCTCCAGTATGATTATGTGTTGGCGACTGATGTGGTTTATCACCACGACTTCTTGGCCGAGCTGCTGGTCACCATGCGTCACTTCTGCAAGCCGGGAACTACTCTAGTCTGGGCGAACAAGGTCCGCTATGCTTCGGATCTGGGCTTCATGACAACTTTCTCACATATTTCGAAATCACACTCCTTGAAGAGTTGGATGACGTGAGGATCTATGTAGCAACCAGCAAGGACACCAGAGCATGAAGGTGACCAGGTTCAAGAGATAAGTGAAGATGATGCTGGGGAGCCAAACTACAGATGAGACGGTAAACAATGCTGAGGAAGAGGAAACATCTGGAGTGTGATGATACTCAAACTACAGATGAGGCTCAAGTAGACGAAAACTCCAGGATTTGGGAAGACCTGCAGAGGAGGAAGGTTAGGCTTGCATTTTGTAGTAGTCCAATGCCAATGTGCTTATATAGGCACTTTCGCACCAGAGGAACCCTTTTATAAGCTACGTTTACATGGACACTTTTTGCTTCGATCGGAATGACTTCAATCTGAGTGTTTACATGAACGCTAAATAAAGCGATCGGGTTGATTCAAGCATTTATGTATCACAAGCTTCTGCATGTTTGTCACAAAAATGAGCAAAATATTGTCTGTTCCAGATCAATTTTTATTCATAATCTTCATCAAATACACATGTACTGTGTTAACAAAATAACCGGCTGTTACTTATGCACGTAATGGATATAAAATAACACCTACTACTCTATGCATCAATTAAAATGACTTTGAAATATTGGCATTACCTAGTATTCATTATAAATACAAGACATCCATAAATATATCTGGAGATACAGTTTTGAGAACGCAGAGTCGGACGGG